>OX438781.1:3637569-4074244 GCA_949316455.1 Acleris holmiana
AACTGAGGAATGTCAACAAAGTGATCGCACCATTAATACCGATAAATGTTGCAGATTTATACGACAAGTTTTGCGTCGATGTGGTAGGGCCGTTACAGATTTCGAATAAACAGAATAGGTATATTTTAGTCGCAGTGGAATACCTCTCGAAGTATGCAGTGTGCAAAGCCGTGCCCAGAGTTAAACCACCAACAATTACCCAGGCAGCCCCAAGTCTTAGCTCCCAAGCAACTACATCACAGGCTCCCAATCTTGAAGCTCCAAAAGTGAGGAGGAAGATCACTCTTCAGGACTTGAAGGAAAATTGATGCATATGGAAACATATTGCAAGACACCAAACATAACGTTAAGCCTCCAGATATACATATATTTTTAACGATAAGGTCTCAATCTAGAAACAAAAAAATACACGTCAACTATTCAATCAGACAACCGACAACAATCAAATTAAGATGGACAAGACACTGGTCAAGATGGACAAGACACTAGCCAAACTGGAGAAGTTATTTGATTTATCACTCACTCAATTGATGCATGAGACAGATATCACATCTCCCAACCACCCTCACTATGAACGACTCACCTGGAAGAAATTCAAGGTTTCCGATTTATTTCTCACTTACATTAGAGATAATCAACATACAGGAACAGACAGAAACATAGCCGCGTCATTGAAGAAGGCTATAAGGACATATGCAGAAGACGAAATCAAGTCTCTGAAAACCGTTGACTTTGGCAATCTCTCCGCGCCCTCAACGAATACTGAGTCGAAAAAAAGAAGAAAATCTTGCATCCCAACAACCACACCGGAAGAGCCAGGCGAAGAAGACACCGAAGGCCCAATGGCTCTCTCCACTCCTCATGATGCAGCAGAAGGATACGAGGACTTCAAAGACACCGCGGAAGACACTGAGATAGATGACAGAAAAGAAAGTCGGTACGGTAACAAAATGTATTATTGTTCATAGAAATAGGTTAAAGAAATTTCATGCTAGAGCTTAGTTATAAGGGTGTATATAACTGTGTATAGTCATGTATAATATAAACTTTTTTTTTATTTGTCTTTGCAGTTCGCTAATACATGAGCAAGCATGAATAGCCATGAAAAGGGAGAGGAAAGTGAGATGCAGGCTTGACTCCATAGGCACATTACGTCTGGTCTTATGATGAGAATTCCACTGTGCCTGTAAGGTGTGGAAGAAACTATGTATGGGTTTCATCTCACATAACGCCTGACAGATGTTTTCTATGGTGTTCAGATCATGTATTTCATATCGTTTGTTATGTGATGGCGATATGGTTGGATGCTTATTCATGCTCTTATGATGTTATTGTGTGCAACTGTACTTTATTTGATTTAATGTGTCTAATTATGTTTTTTATTTCATGTGCATTTGCTGAGTTGGAAAATACTGATGTAAGAAGTCTGACGGCTGCTGTTAGCAGAAGGAACACTGGCATGCAATCCTGCCTTTGATGAGGAAGGCACAGGAAGTCCGATGTCTAGACTGCACCATGCCCGTCCCTTCTGTAGAACCGTATCGTTGAAATTTTGTTTTAAACTATTATGTCTTGTCTTTTAATAGGCGCCAGCTCTTTGATAGCTTGGATGCTTGGCCCCGTATAATTGTTTGTTTTCAGATGTCTTTAATGGTATTTATTAATTTCATGTACTGATGCTGAGTTAAGCTGCCATCTGGCGACGCTTACGTTCGCAGACTGTAGGCTCATATATGGTTTTTTAATATAATGACATGTAATTAACTAAATATCTTAGCATAGCTGTAATTAGTAATAAAAAATTTGCGTTCTGTTAGTAGGTATTGATAGGAGATAACGATTGATGGTCTTTAGAGCATGAATTCTTATCACGACTTCAATAGGTAGGTAAAAATAATATCCCTTAGGAATATTATTTCTGATGAGTTCTTATAAGTTCCGTTCTTATAAGCAAAGAGCGGAATTCTTCATAGCAAAAATCAAACTGTCAGAGGGATTGACCTAACTGTTTTATCGACTTATCGATGTTACGGAATAATATCGCATTAGGTATCCATAATCAACTTAAAAGATTATTCTGTAACATTTGACCTCTTTGATAAGCAACTTGCATCTCCATATTAAAGTAAATCATGTCAGCGTCACATATGTCATCTCACTTGAGTTTCATGAGTGATTTCCGTGCCGTGCTACTAAAATGGTTAATCCTAAATGGAAAACCATAAAAAAATGGATACAGAAAGATTCTTCTCTTAGTTTCAAAGAAGATTTTTCCACAATATATTGCTCTAAATGTGACGTTCATTTACATCAGCTAAAGAAACATTGTGTTGAAAGTCATTTAGTGAGTAAAACTCATTCGTCACAATGCTCAAAAAGTACGAGTTCAGACACATTCTATATAGATTTAATAATATTTTTAGTTTCGTGCAATATTCCATGGAAAAAGATTAACAATCCAGTTTATAAAAAAAACAAAAATATATTTGTTGTTCCTGTACATCAAAATCACATCGGGATGAATCATTGCTGAGAAAAGTATACTTAGATATAGTTTACCAACAAACAGTTTAAGACATACGCAAGAACCTGATAGGAAAATATATATGGATAACAGTCGACGAAACATTAAATAGGATGGGCAAAAGTGTTACTAATTTGATTGTAAGAGAACTAAAGAGAAATTCTTGTTGCAAATCTTACTTAATCGGAAGTATGTTAGAAATGTCCTTGTTTTGAGCACTGATAGTGCCGCGTACATGCTAAAGGCTGGTAAAATCTTAAAAGCTACATTTCCAAATCTACTACATGTTACATGTCTGGCACATGGATTACATAGAGTCTGCGAGCACATACGATCTCAATATAAAAGTGTTGATGCCTTAATATACAACGTAAATCCATCCGTACCATTGCCTCCAAAACCTATTACAACTAGGTGATTATAACTAGGTGGGGCACATGGCTTAATGCAGCTATATATTATGCAGAATATTTGGAATGTATTACAGAAGTAATTTCAAAATTAAATTCAAAAGAGTCGGCTGCATTAAGAGAAGCTAAAAGAGTACATAAGCACAATAATTTGAGAAATTGATCTGTTGTAGGTACATAAAAGAAAGTTATGGCATTTTACGTGACGCAATAATCAAATTACAAACATCCTGTTTATCCTTATTAGACTCTCTTCTAATACTTGACCAGGTGAGAAGTATTCTAAATTGGTGTGGATCTCAGACAGTGCAAATAAAACTTGAAAAAGTACTAGATAGAATTCCGGACTACGACATGATACGCAAATATGCTGATTTTATAGAAAAAGGTGATTACAGCCAAAACACCGTTATCGAGTACTACAAATATGCTCCTGTTACTTCAACTGAGGTAGAACGCTCGTTTTCATCTAATAAATGGATCTACAATGAAAAAATGAGTAATTTGAAAGGTGACAATGTTGAAAAAATAATGACTATTTTCTTTTACTACAGAGAAGATGAAGAAAACATATTTAGTACAGATTTAGATTTCGACTTTGTTATTTTGAATGAAGATTAGTTACCTAAAATACAGTGGCGGTCAGCTAATTAGGGACACCGTTAATTTGTTTGGTGTACTGCCTTTTTCCCGAATTATGTTTCGTCAAATTTCATTTGGCAATCAACTTTTCGCCGAAGTTTTATTTGACAAATCAATCTTTGGCATAATTTTACTTCGTATTTTTTTTATTTCGCTACATTTTTATATTGCAAAATTTTATTATGTCAAATTTTATGTGGTAAATAATTGTGTAGCAAATGATTTGCTTAGGCAAATAACATGCTGTCAAATTTTATGTGTTAAATTCATAATTTTGAAAGTTATATCAGCTGCGTAGTTTTTTGCGTAACCTTGAGCTTGAACTTGTCGAATGAATTAAAAATGAAACTGCTCCCAGAGATAGGTAGGTTAAGGTTATTTTTTTTGTGACCCTAAAAACGAAACTGCTCCTAGAGATAGGTAGGTTATGGTTATTTTTTTTTATGACCCTAAAAATGAATCGGCTCCCAGATATCTAGTTAGGTTAGGGTTCTTTTTTTTATGACCCTTAAAACGGACAGACTCCGATTGATAGATGTATTTTTACATTTATAACTTTAAGAAGACTTCATAATGCATTTCAATATGTTGCTAAATTAAGGTATGCCAAACAACACATTTGACGAAAACATAATTGACATCTTAAAAGAATCCCATGTAATAATTTGTCTAACAATAATTTATCAAATCATTCGTTGGGAAATGATATCAGTGCGACACGTTGAGCTGGGAAATAAAAATTTGACGAAATGAAAATATGGGATACGTAGTTTGGCGAGTTAAGAATTTGCTAAACAATTTTCGGCGAAACATTAGTAAACTAATTTGTTTGTATGTATATCCAAAAGCCTGATTTCATTACTTTAACTTTGTTTCGTTAAGTGACAAATATTTATCGATAAGTCGATAAAATAGTTAGGTCAATCCCTCTGACAGTTTGATTTTTGCTATGAAGAATTCCGCTCTTTGCTTATAAGTTCAAGTTAGCTAAGGGAAACTAATATTCCTTCAGAATATTAGTTTAGTTGTCATGCCAAAGTGACATGATCACATGATATATCTGATGTCATCTCACTTAGAAATGGTGCCTGTGGCACCACAAACAGTAACTCTTTGTCTTATGAGAGGGGATGTATATGGTTCCGCAAGTAAGGCGACTGTGTGCGCCAAACCCTTTCAAGGCGTTAAAGCATAGACACGGGTCTATTTGTTTTTTTAATGTCAATACCAACCTCCTTGGTACGATGTTTAATGCTTTTGTAATTTTATGCTGGCAACGTATAAAGGGAATTGATTCTTTCTTGTTGACCATGCACCTTTAGTGCTTGGGCTGTCAAGCATATTTGACAGTAGATATGTAAGGTTAACTATGGATCGCGTCTTTTATTTTTGGTAGGGTTTTCTAAAAGGCGAAGTTTGCTATGGCAAGTAGCGCAGACGATGCCGATGACGCATGGTACGTCACTAACACAAGTTTTGGCATTAGATGCGGTATTGTCACAGGAAATTATCCTGTAGAGTAGGACGATCCCCCTTAATGTATTGTTCCCTCCTTAGGTAGTCATTAGGGTTTCGTATAGGATAGCATAGGTAGGGACCTTGCTTCCAGAGGGGCGAGGGATGTATTGAAAGAAGGATGTAGCAGTACATACTCCTTTCATTGTTTTCTTTTTTATATTTTGTTATGTCGAGATGTCTCGAAATCTTTTGAATAAAAAAGATTTCGAAATATGGAATGCCCGCCGGTGTTTTTCAGGGGAACGCTCCAGAGTCTCCAACGGACCGCGTTGGCATTCACATGTGAACTGATGTATATTTAAACGTTAACATAAATAAAAGAATAAACACAAGAAACACTGCTTATTCTGCGTAGCTTAGTTAAAAGTGCGTAAAGTATTACGCTTAGGAATAGGCGCCTACCAGGCTTACAGTACTAATCCTATGACCGAACTCGCAACTTTGGACCACTCTAGTTCTTAAACGGGCAAGTTAATCAATAAAAGATGCCAGACCAGTTTACTTTTGAAGTCGGAGACCTCAGTGTGCCCACTGGTTAGCTAATAGCGAATATCTCTTTTTTTTAAGAAAATGCATGAAATAGAACGCATTACGCGGCAGCGAGACTACGCGACATTTCATGCAATTTCATAGAAAAATATTTAGTCGCGTCGCTCCGCTGACGCCTAGTGCGGTCCTACCCTACCTTAAAAGAAGGTTTTGTGTGTTAACTTAATAAAACTTATACCTATATATTATTTCAGGAAACAGCGTCTGATGACACGTCGTCATGTTCTACAGATTTGTCGTCACCAAGTCCCGCGGCCAGCACGAGCAGTGCTGAAATTGCTTCTTTCATAAATGCAACATCTCATGTAAGTGGTTTTATCCTTTAATTTTATTTACGTCATGGTTCAAGCTAATGCCAAAAGATAAACGTAGGCGGCCATTCTTCGTCAGGCTTCCTTCTCATGACAGCAAGGCTAAAAAATAAAAAAAGTCAAAATTTGTGACAAATTAAGTTGATTTAAAATATTTTTTTGGTTAGGTATGTTCTGATGTATAAAAAAAATAAAAAAAATCAGCTGTTTATTTTCTTCAAAGACAAGTTTTGGTTAGCTTAACATCCAATCTTAATTAACAAAGATTATATATGTTAAGGTTACATAATTATTATTGCAATTTGTAACATACTATTGCATTTTGTATTATTCTATAATTATCACAAATGTTACCACTAAATTTAGTTACATAGTTATTCTGGTATTTTTTACATAATGAATATCTCTTTACGATGTTCTTTGTTTGTTTACATGTTTTGTTTTCAATTTAACTTGTTAATTCGTATGGAAATCTGTTCAAGATACTGGGCAAAATACGTAGCCACATTCTATGACCGTATTCATTATTACTTTTTGGTATAGTAAAACTTGGGTGATTTGGAAGGTTGCGTTGGTTATCTGGTCTGTCTTTTCTGCTTAGTTGGGTTATTTTATTATTGTATTGAGATATGATAGCTAGGTCGACTTTATCAAACACGGGCATTACCTTGCAGTATTTAAACAGATTTTCATAATTGTATCTTAACTTATATTTAATCTTTAGAGGTACAATGGTTTTTCACAGTCTTATTTGTAAATTGTATACACGGTGGAATTTAATCGGTGAACAGGAACCATTTTTCTAATTCAGTAATCGATGGCGGTCACGTTTATGTAGTACTTAAGTGGAACCAAGTTTTTTTTTATCATAACTAATTTTTAAGTTGAAATTAAATTTTAATTAAAATTTATTGTCACCCTACTAATGGTTTAGTCTGAAAAGTTTAATACCTCTTTTCAAACTATCAGCCATAGAAACTTAAAACATAAATGAGCAATAAGCTGTCAATTTGTCATTGTCAAATTCATAACAAATGGCGGCAATCATTTATTGACGTCTGATCTGTCTAGTTTTCCGCCAAAGCCAGCAAGCACTTGACGTATGTACCCTAACGAGTAACTTCCCTTCAATAAAAGTAAACTCCGAAAACTGTTAATCTCCGCCACAAGGAAGGTAAAGTAGTTCTTGCCCAGTTGCAAGAAGCTAACGCTCCAAGCACAATAACTCCCGACAGCGTAGGGGGCGGCCATGAGCCTGACTGCGCGGAGGCTGTCAGACAAGCGAACGAGAGATTGTTATGGTTCGGAGTGTCAACGGAGGATTCGTACAGCAGGGGAACACTTGCACCCACGTTATGCGGGCAAAGGGTTATTGAAGCGGAGTCTGACCCCCGCATCAGGGACGAGAGAATAAACCCCGCGATTAACAGGACAGTGTGGAGCTTTATTAGAGGCGCAGCCAGGCTTCAGGGAGCATGCGTAGGCTCAATGTCGACGGTGCGGTGCGACGTGAGAAATCTAGCACTCAAGACTCGGCTTCTCGACTCACTAAGATCGTATGGAGGTATGTTCCCAACAGGGGTGAACTGGTCGGTGCCCTTAAAAGCGGACGTCCCGGCAGAACTGGCAGCACGCGACCTTTTGGACGGGTGGGACTACCAGTACATTGTAGTTACCCCGGCAATAATTGAATCTTGTGTGGCAGGAGGCATATCGGGGTCTATAAACGTGGGCGGTGTAGCGTGGCACATCTCCGACCCAGCCGTTGGTGTGGTGGTGTTGGATTCGGCGCGCTCCAGTCCGTCGGCGCTGTGGGCGCTACAGATAGTTAACATGTTAAATATCCATGTTTCTACGGGAATAAGGTTCAATTTACAATGCAGGTGATTGTGCTATTAAAAACGCGTCTTCTCTCAGGTAAAGTTTATTGAGACTGGTTAGTATATAATCATATCTATAAGTATGTACGTATAGGAAGAACGGTGGCCGATGATGCGACATACCGCCCACCAAAACAATAGGTTTTAAAGAACAAAAAAAATACGATTACTTACGGCTAATGTTAAGCATCTTAGGTCTACTAGGTACTCGTATCAATCTGCCCACCACCGGTACCACATAGCACTATTCTCGATTGACAAATTATTATTAAGTACATAATATCTTAAAGTAGCAATAAGCTAATACAAACGTATGCTAAATAAAACCTCACTTGTAAGGGCTATGCGATTAGCGCGTATCTAAAACTGCATCTACCTGCCTGATATGAATAATACCATTTTAACTTGAGGGGTAGACAACATCATACAACAAAACAATACTGTTTAATTCACGTTATTACATCGCTTATTGTTTGGTTACGGGTTGAACTCAAATGGACTGTATGGTTAATAAGTAAATATGCAAAGGAACCAAATTAATAAAAATAAACGACGCAATTAAGTTATCTTTGACACCTTATTATATAACAATATATGTATTTTTTAGTTATTAAAAAAAAAAAGCGTACATTACGAATAGTAAATACCTAAGTACTTACAAGAAAACCACAACCATTTTTTTTTTTTTATTAATCAAAGTGTCTTAACAACCTGATTTAGGTCACTTAGAACACCAAATAAAACCTTAACATAGACAATTTAACAAATAAGTTAACAGTTACTCGAAACCTTAATTAGGTTTAACTATGATTTTACGTGAGATTATTAACTACATATACTTATAATTAGCGGCACTAGCTCGTCAGCTGTTTACATGGTTACATAGTGTATACATTTGTTTTATACAATGTTATTAACCGACTCAATCGCAAACAAGAGTAATGGTTTGTAGAAACGTTAAAGTAAAACGTGTATTACTTGGTATTAGCCGGTTGTAAAAACAAAACAAATGAATTTGACCGCCCACCATAGCGTATTAATTAAATAACTTCACACATCTGGGTTTTTAGGTAACAATATTAATTTTGACAGCGGCCTCTTTAAGACATTGTCGCCCTTGCATCGCACTGACACCACACGTACCAATTTGTCTGCGCCTGGATGCAGTTCTGCGATTATTCCCAGCAGCCATTTTGCAGGCGGTAGTTCTTCCTCCTTGATAATCACCATATCTCCAACACTGGGCGACGGGACAATATCATGCCATTTACGTCTTTGTTGCAGTGTATTGAGATACTCGGACTTCCATTTTCTCCAAAAATCTTGCATTTGGGTTTGAATAAGTTGCCAACGAGTTAGCAAATGTATTTTATTTTTATTTGGGATATCATAGTCTTTATCCGGGATACTGATCAAGGGTTCTCCGATGAGAAAATGACCCGGCGTAAGGGCTTCCAGAGTATTTACAGTATCATCCAATTGACACATTGGGCGAGAATTGAGACATGCTTCGACTTGTGCCAGTAATGTTGCCATTTCTTCATAGGTTAATTTAGTAGTCCCATTGATTCTCGTAATGTGACGCTTCGCTGACCGAACTCCAGCCTCCCATAATCCACCAAAGTTCGGCGACCTTGGAGGGATAAGGTGCCAAGTTGTGCCATCATTAGCTAGTAGCGCAGCAATTTCAGAAGTTACGTTCCTTGTACCCCTTGTGAACATGTCCCTTAACTCCTTATCAGCTCCAATGAAGTTGGTCCCGTTGTCACTCCATATTTGTGCGCAATGGCCTCGTCGGGCCACAAACCTCCTGAAAGCTGCTATAAATGCGTGAAAAATAAAAACTTACCTTAAACATACACCAAATCTTTCTTTTGTCCCAATAGGTTTACGAAATTTTGTCCGTATTTTTTTGATGTCTTCTTCAATCAAACAATGAATTTTCTCGAACTGTGCCTTAGACATTCTAAAATACTGATGAAATTTTTCAGCATCACTCTCAAGCTCTTTAACGAGACAATGAAACTCGCCTTTAGTCTCTCTTTTTCTATTAACTGGATGAATCCAATATCTTCTTCTCTTTTTTTGCTTTATTAGAAGCGTTGCCAGTGCCAATATTTGCATATCTTCTTCAAAATCTGAATCTGAATCGGATGATTCTTGAAAAAACATTGCGAATGTGTGAACTCTCCGAGAGCCCAGATGGAACTGATAAAAAAATACGACATAATGCGTCATAACACGTCAGATAAATGTGAACAGTAGCCATCACGACAGAGAGCATCACGACACAACACGTCAGACAAATGTGAACGCGGCTTAACACAAGTTTTGGCATCAGATACGATATTGTCACAGGAAATTATCCTGTAGAGCAGGACGATCCCCCTTAATGTATTGTTCCCTCCTTAGGTAATCATTAGGGTTTCGTATAGGATAGCATAGGTAGGGACCTTGCTTCCAGAGGGGCGAGGGATGTAATGAAAGAAGGATGTGGCAGTACATACTCCTTTCATTGTTTTCTTTTTTCTATTTTGTTATGTCGAAATGTCTCGAAATCTTTTGAATAAAAAAGATTTCGAAATATGGAATGCCCGCCGGTGGTTTTCAGGGGGACGCTCGAGAGTCTCCAACGGACCGCGTTGGCATTCACATGTGAACTAATGTATATTTAAACGTTAAAATAAATGAAAGAATATATTATCACTGCAAGACGTAGCTTAGTTAAAAGTGCGTAAAGTAATACGCTTAGGAATAGGCGCCTACCAGGCTTACATGGTGGAGGTGCGGGGTATCGAGAATAAGAGAACCGAAGAATCTTCTCGCAAGCAAGAAGTGGAGTGCTCCTGACCTGAACCTGAGTGATATCTTTATTAACCTATTCTCGCTTTAAACTGTTCCCATATTGGTATTTTATTTTTGGTGCGTGTCCTTCCCATATAGCATAGCAAAATGGCGACTGGAAAATATAATGGGCTATCTGATACGGAGGATTTTTTTAATGCAGTACCAGGCCATTGAAATCATCAAAGGATGGTCTGATGAGCAGAAAAAATATGCCATCGCCGCATATCTAGATGGACCAGCCCTTCACTGGTTTAAGACAAATTTTGAGGAATTCACGACCTACGCAGTGTTAGTGGAAAATTTTTGTAGTAGTGCACTGTATATTAATGATTTTAATTTTATCAAACAAAGCTCAAATTGACAGAACCAAGGAAAAGCCGAAGACTCTGCCAGCTTGAACCGGAGTATACAGTACTGGAAACTCATAGAATATCCAGGAGGAAAGTAGAATCAAGCTCAGGCAGTGAATACGAAGGCTCTGTTTCCGAAATTGCTGCTGCTCACATAGAAGAAGAGACAGAAGTCACATTTATTTCAAGTTTAAAAAAAAGCCTAGTCAACAATACCATGTCTGTGTTTGAGTTCGATGAAAGCGTTCAAGAATCAACCTTTAAAGGTGAGGTCTTTTATGATGCTCACAAAAACGATTTGTTTCTGAGTGAGACCAAAAATTTGGAAAACATCCTCTGTCAAGGCAAAAAACTGCGTGAGAAGTTGAAAACCATCCAACCTGGGCATTTCCTAGAGATAGGAGGATTGATGGTTAAGGATAGCGAACCCTTACAAATACAAAAGGGTGGACCTGGAGTGTTCGTTAATGATGTGCAATACACATTAAATCGGCTGACTGGAATGTGTGCAGCATATTGTGTCAAAAATAATGTCCAACCGAGACCCAAGTGTGCTATGAGCATTGCTTTAGGATTGTCAGAAACTGATAAAAAAATGTATTACTCTGCTGCACCTGGAGCCGAACATTTTACACAAGTGTTCGCTTACTTCCACACCGAAAATGTGTTCCGCACCGGTATTGGCATATTTCTCTAATGATAAGGATGCGATAACGAGAGTGTTTGTCGATAGTTCCGAGAAGGCGTTGGGAAGTTGCCTTTGTCAGGGCAAGGAAGGTGAAATGAAGCCAGTTGCATACGCCTCAAGAAAATTAAGTGCCGCTGAACAAAGATATTCAGTGACAGAGAAAGAATGCCTAGGATTAATATGGGCGATAAATTATTTTAAGCACTATTTGTGGGGAATGAAATTTCAGGTTGTTACTGACCATAGAGCGTTAATATGGTTAAAAAGCAAGCGTGACATGAACGGCAGACTCGCCAGATGGGCTTTATCAATACAGTCCTGGGACTTCGATATTGTAAACAAGCTGTGGCAAGGATAATGTCGTAGCCGACGTCTTGAGCAGAAATCCGTTGATCGAGAACCCGAGTGCAGAGTGTATGGAGAGAATTCCCGAACAAGAAGACGGATTCGTCTTATATGCGCTGAATAGCGATAGTATGAGGACGGCACAACGAACTGATTCATTTTGCCGCCATATTTTGGATCAAATGCGACAGAGCAATACGAATGTTTATCAAAATTATTTTTTGCAGGATAATTTATTGTATAGGAAAATGGATGTTGGACAAGAAACGAGAAAGCTCTTAGTATTGCCGCAAGAGAAGTTTGCAGAATGTATGCTAGAATTGCATGATGAGCCAGTGTCTGGAGGACATTTTGGTTTGTTTAAGACATATGAAGAGTTTAATGAAAGATATTACATGTCCAAGGCAGAGAAAAAAGTAAACGAATATGTCAAGTCGTGTCAACAGTGTCAACTGAGGAATGTCAACAAAGTGATCGCACCATTAATACCGATAAATGTTGCAGATTTATACGACAAGTTTTGCGTCGATGTGGTAGGGCCGTTACAGATTTCGAATAAACAGAATAGGTATATTTTAGTCGCAGTGGAATACCTCTCGAAGTATGCAGTGTGCAAAGCCGTGCCCAGAGTTAAACCACCAACAATTACCCAGGCAGCCCCAAGTCTTAGCTCCCAAGCAACTACATCACAGGCTCCCAATCTTGAAGCTCCAAAAGTGAGGAGGAAGATCACTCTTCAGGACTTGAAGGAAAATTGATGCATATGGAAACATATTGCAAGACACCAAACATAACGTTAAGCCTCCAGATATACATATATTTTTAACGATAAGGTCTCAATCTAGAAACAAAAAAATACACGTCAACTATTCAATCAGACAACCGACAACAATCAAATTAAGATGGACAAGACACTGGTCAAGATGGACAAGACACTAGCCAAACTGGAGAAGTTATTTGATTTATCACTCACTCAATTGATGCATGAGACAGATATCACATCTCCCAACCACCCTCACTATGAACGACTCACCTGGAAGAAATTCAAGGTTTCCGATTTATTTCTCACTTACATTAGAGATAATCAACATACAGGAACAGACAGAAACATAGCCGCGTCATTGAAGAAGGCTATAAGGACATATGCAGAAGACGAAATCAAGTCTCTGAAAACCGTTGACTTTGGCAATCTCTCCGCGCCCTCAACGAATACTGAGTCGAAAAAAAGAAGAAAATCTTGCATCCCAACAACCACACCGGAAGACCCAGGCGAAGAAGACACCGAAGGCCCAATGGCTCTCTCCACTCCTCATGATGCAGCAGAAGGATACGAGGACTTCAAAGACACCGCGGAAGACACTGAGATAGATGACAGAAAAGAAAGTCGGTACGGTAACAAAATGTATTATTGTTCATAGAAATAGGTTAAAGAAATTTCATGCTAGAGCTTAGTTATAAGGGTGTATATAACTGTGTATAGTCATGTATAATATAAACTTTTTTTTTATTTGTCTTTGCAGTTCGCTAATACATGAGCAAGCATGAATAGCCATGAAAAGGGAGAGGAAAGTGAGATGCAGGCTTGACTCCATAGGCACATTACGTCTGGTCTTATGATGAGAATTCCACTGTGCCTGTAAGGTGTGGAAGAAACTATGTATGGGTTTCATCTCACATAACGCCTGACAGATGTTTTCTATGGTGTTCAGATCATGTATTTCATATCGTTTGTTATGTGATGGCGATATGGTTGGATGCTTATTCATGCTCTTATGATGTTATTGTGTGCAACTGTACTTTATTTGATTTAATGTGTCTAATTATGTTTTTTATTTCATGTGCATTTGCTGAGTTGGAAAATACTGATGTAAGAAGTCTGACGGCTGCTGTTAGCAGAAGGAACACTGGCATGCAATCCTGCCTTTGATGAGGAAGGCACAGGAAGTCCGATGTCTAGACTGCACCATGCCCGTCCCTTCTGTAGAACCGTATCGTTGAAATTTTGTTTTAAACTATTATGTCTTGTCTTTTAATAGGCGCCAGCTCTTTGATAGCTTGGATGCTTGGCCCCGTATAATTGTTTGTTTTCAGATGTCTTTAATGGTATTTATTAATTTCATGTACTGATGCTGAGTTAAGCTGCCATCTGGCGACGCTTACGTTCGCAGACTGTAGGCTCATATATGGTTTTTTAATATAATGACATGTAATTAACTAAATATCTTAGCATAGCTGTAATTAGTAATAAAAAATTTGCGTTCTGTTAGTAGGTATTGATAGGAGATAACGATTGATGGTCTTTAGAGCATGAATTCTTATCACGACTTCAATAGGTAGGTAAAAATAATATCCCTTAGGAATATTATTTCTGATGAGTTCTTATAAGTTCCGTTCTTATAAGCAAAGAGCGGAATTCTTCATAGCAAAAATCAAACTGTCAGAGGGATTGACCTAACTGTTTTATCGACTTATCGATGTTACGGAATAATATCGCATTAGGTATCCATAATCAACTTAAAAGATTATTCTGTAACATTTGACCTCTTTGATAAGCAACTTGCATCTCCATATTAAAGTAAATCATGTCAGCGTCACATATGTCATCTCACTTGAGTTTCATGAGTGATTTCCGTGCCGTGCTACTAAAATGGTTAATCCTAAATGGAAAACCATAAAAAAATGGATACAGAAAGATTCTTCTCTTAGTTTCAAAGAAGATTTTTCCACAATATATTGCTCTAAATGTGACGTTCATTTACATCAGCTAAAGAAACATTGTGTTGAAAGTCATTTAGTGAGTAAAACTCATTCGTCACAATGCTCAAAAAGTACGAGTTCAGACACATTCTATATAGATTTAATAATATTTTTAGTTTCGTGCAATATTCCATGGAAAAAGATTAACAATCCAGTTTATAAAAAAAACAAAAATATATTTGTTGTTCCTGTACATCAAAATCACATCGGGATGAATCATTGCTGAGAAAAGTATACTTAGATATAGTTTACCAACAAACAGTTTAAGACATACGCAAGAACCTGATAGGAAAATATATATGGATAACAGTCGACGAAACATTAAATAGGATGGGCAAAAGTGTTACTAATTTGATTGTAAGAGAACTAAAGAGAAATTCTTGTTGCAAATCTTACTTAATCGGAAGTATGTTAGAAATGTCCTTGTTTTGAGCACTGATAGTGCCGCGTACATGCTAAAGGCTGGTAAAATCTTAAAAGCTACATTTCCAAATCTACTACATGTTACATGTCTGGCACATGGATTACATAGAGTCTGCGAGCACATACGATCTCAATATAAAAGTGTTGATGCCTTAATATACAACGTAAATCCATCCGTACCATTGCCTCCAAAACCTATTACAACTAGGTGATTATAACTAGGTGGGGCACATGGCTTAATGCAGCTATATATTATGCAGAATATTTGGAATGTATTACAGAAGTAATTTCAAAATTAAATTCAAAAGAGTCGGCTGCATTAAGAGAAGCTAAAAGAGTACATAAGCACAATAATTTGAGAAATTGATCTGTTGTAGGTACATAAAAGAAAGTTATGGCATTTTACGTGACGCAATAATCAAATTACAAACATCCTGTTTATCCTTATTAGACTCTCTTCTAATACTTGACCAGGTGAGAAGTATTCTAAATTGGTGTGGATCTCAGACAGTGCAAATAAAACTTGAAAAAGTACTAGATAGAATTCCGGACTACGACATGATACGCAAATATGCTGATTTTATAGAAAAAGGTGATTACAGCCAAAACACCGTTATCGAGTACTACAAATATGCTCCTGTTACTTCAACTGAGGTAGAACGCTCGTTTTCATCTAATAAATGGATCTACAATGAAAAAATGAGTAATTTGAAAGGTGACAATGTTGAAAAAATAATGACTATTTTCTTTTACTACAGAGAAGATGAAGAAAACATATTTAGTACAGATTTAGATTTCGACTTTGTTATTTTGAATGAAGATTAGTTACCTAAAATACAGTGGCGGTCAGCTAATTAGGGACACCGTTAATTTGTTTGGTGTACTGCCTTTTTCCCGAATTATGTTTCGTCAAATTTCATTTGGCAATCAACTTTTCGCCGAAGTTTTATTTGACAAATCAATCTTTGGCATAATTTTACTTCGTATTTTTTTTATTTCGCTACATTTTTATATTGCAAAATTTTATTATGTCAAATTTTATGTGGTAAATAATTGTGTAGCAAATGATTTGCTTAGGCAAATAACATGCTGTCAAATTTTATGTGTTAAATTCATAATTTTGAAAGTTATATCAGCTGCGTAGTTTTTTGCGTAACCTTGAGCTTGAACTTGTCGAATGAATTAAAAATGAAACTGCTCCCAGAGATAGGTAGGTTAAGGTTATTTTTTTTGTGACCCTAAAAACGAAACTGCTCCTAGAGATAGGTAGGTTATGGTTATTTTTTTTTATGACCCTAAAAATGAATCGGCTCCCAGATATCTAGTTAGGTTAGGGTTCTTTTTTTTATGACCCTTAAAACGGACAGACTCCGATTGATAGATGTATTTTTACATTTATAACTTTAAGAAGACTTCATAATGCATTTCAATATGTTGCTAAATTAAGGTATGCCAAACAACACATTTGACGAAAACATAATTGACATCTTAAAAGAATCCCATGTAATAATTTGTCTAACAATAATTTATCAAATCATTCGTTGGGAAATGATATCAGTGCGACACGTTGAGCTGGGAAATAAAAATTTGACGAAATGAAAATATGGGATACGTAGTTTGGCGAGTTAAGAATTTGCTAAACAATTTTCGGCGAAACATTAGTAAACTAATTTGTTTGTATGTATATCCAAAAGCCTGATTTCATTACTTTAACTTTGTTTCGTTAAGTGACAAATATTTATCGATAAGTCGATAAAATAGTTAGGTCAATCCCTCTGACAGTTTGATTTTTGCTATGAAGAATTCCGCTCTTTGCTTATAAGTTCAAGTTAGCTAAGGGAAACTAATATTCCTTCAGAATATTAGTTTAGTTGTCATGCCAAAGTGACATGATCACATGATATATCTGATGTCATCTCACTTAGAAATGGTGCCTGTGGCACCACAAACAGTAACTCTTTGTCTTATGAGAGGGGATGTATATGGTTCCGCAAGTAAGGCGACTGTGTGCGCCAAACCCTTTCAAGGCGTTAAAGCATAGACACGGGTCTATTTGTTTTTTTAATGTCAATACCAACCTCCTTGGTACGATGTTTAATGCTTTTGTAATTTTATGCTGGCAACGTATAAAGGGAATTGATTCTTTCTTGTTGACCATGCACCTTTAGTGCTTGGGCTGTCAAGCATATTTGACAGTAGATATGTAAGGTTAACTATGGATCGCGTCTTTTATTTTTGGTAGGGTTTTCTAAAAGGCGAAGTTTGCTATGGCAAGTAGCGCAGACGATGCCGATGACGCATGGTACGTCACTAACACAAGTTTTGGCATTAGATGCGGTATTGTCACAGGAAATTATCCTGTAGAGTAGGACGATCCCCCTTAATGTATTGTTCCCTCCTTAGGTAGTCATTAGGGTTTCGTATAGGATAGCATAGGTAGGGACCTTGCTTCCAGAGGGGCGAGGGATGTATTGAAAGAAGGATGTAGCAGTACATACTCCTTTCATTGTTTTCTTTTTTATATTTTGTTATGTCGAGATGTCTCGAAATCTTTTGAATAAAAAAGATTTCGAAATATGGAATGCCCGCCGGTGTTTTTCAGGGGAACGCTCCAGAGTCTCCAACGGACCGCGTTGGCATTCACATGTGAACTGATGTATATTTAAACGTTAACATAAATAAAAGAATAAACACAAGAAACACTGCTTATTCTGCGTAGCTTAGTTAAAAGTGCGTAAAGTATTACGCTTAGGAATAGGCGCCTACCAGGCTTACAGTACTAATCCTATGACCGAACTCGCAACTTTGGACCACTCTAGTTCTTAAACGGGCAAGTTAATCAATAAAAGATGCCAGACCAGTTTACTTTTGAAGTCGGAGACCTCAGTGTGCCCACTGGTTAGCTAATAGCGAATATCTCTTTTTTTTAAGAAAATGCATGAAATAGAACGCATTACGCGGCAGCGAGACTACGCGACATTTCATGCAATTTCATAGAAAAATATTTAGTCGCGTCGCTCCGCTGACGCCTAGTGCGGTCCTACCCTACCTTAAAAGAAGGTTTTGTGTGTTAACTTAATAAAACTTATACCTATATATTATTTCAGGAAACAGCGTCTGATGACACGTCGTCATGTTCTACAGATTTGTCGTCACCAAGTCCCGCGGCCAGCACGAGCAGTGCTGAAATTGCTTCTTTCATAAATGCAACATCTCATGTAAGTGGTTTTATCCTTTAATTTTATTTACGTCATGGTTCAAGCTAATGCCAAAAGATAAACGTAGGCGGCCATTCTTCGTCAGGCTTCCTTCTCATGACAGCAAGGCTAAAAAATAAAAAAAGTCAAAATTTGTGACAAATTAAGTTGATTTAAAATATTTTTTTGGTTAGGTATGTTCTGATGTATAAAAAAAATAAAAAAAATCAGCTGTTTATTTTCTTCAAAGACAAGTTTTGGTTAGCTTAACATCCAATCTTAATTAACAAAGATTATATATGTTAAGGTTACATAATTATTATTGCAATTTGTAACATACTATTGCATTTTGTATTATTCTATAATTATCACAAATGTTACCACTAAATTTAGTTACATAGTTATTCTGGTATTTTTTACATAATGAATATCTCTTTACGATGTTCTTTGTTTGTTTACATGTTTTGTTTTCAATTTAACTTGTTAATTCGTATGGAAATCTGTTCAAGATACTGGGCAAAATACGTAGCCACATTCTATGACCGTATTCATTATTACTTTTTGGTATAGTAAAACTTGGGTGATTTGGAAGGTTGCGTTGGTTATCTGGTCTGTCTTTTCTGCTTAGTTGGGTTATTTTATTATTGTATTGAGATATGATAGCTAGGTCGACTTTATCAAACACGGGCATTACCTTGCAGTATTTAAACAGATTTTCATAATTGTATCTTAACTTATATTTAATCTTTAGAGGTACAATGGTTTTTCACAGTCTTATTTGTAAATTGTATACACGGTGGAATTTAATCGGTGAACAGGAACCATTTTTCTAATTCAGTAATCGATGGCGGTCACGTTTATGTAGTACTTAAGTGGAACCAAGTTTTTTTTTATCATAACTAATTTTTAAGTTGAAATTAAATTTTAATTAAAATTTATTGTCACCCTACTAATGGTTTAGTCTGAAAAGTTTAATACCTCTTTTCAAACTATCAGCCATAGAAACTTAAAACATAAATGAGCAATAAGCTGTCAATTTGTCATTGTCAAATTCATAACAAATGGCGGCAATCATTTATTGACGTCTGATCTGTCTAGTTTTCCGCCAAAGCCAGCAAGCACTTGACGTATGTACCCTAACGAGTAACTTCCCTTCAATAAAAGTAAACTCCGAAAACTGTTAATCTCCGCCACAAGGAAGGTAAAGTAGTTCTTGCCCAGTTGCAAGAAGCTAACGCTCCAAGCACAATAACTCCCGACAGCGTAGGGGGCGGCCATGAGCCTGACTGCGCGGAGGCTGTCAGACAAGCGAACGAGAGATTGTTATGGTTCGGAGTGTCAACGGAGGATTCGTACAGCAGGGGAACACTTGCACCCACGTTATGCGGGCAAAGGGTTATTGAAGCGGAGTCTGACCCCCGCATCAGGGACGAGAGAATAAACCCCGCGATTAACAGGACAGTGTGGAGCTTTATTAGAGGCGCAGCCAGGCTTCAGGGAGCATGCGTAGGCTCAATGTCGACGGTGCGGTGCGACGTGAGAAATCTAGCACTCAAGACTCGGCTTCTCGACTCACTAAGATCGTATGGAGGTATGTTCCCAACAGGGGTGAACTGGTCGGTGCCCTTAAAAGCGGACGTCCCGGCAGAACTGGCAGCACGCGACCTTTTGGACGGGTGGGACTACCAGTACATTGTAGTTACCCCGGCAATAATTGAATCTTGTGTGGCAGGAGGCATATCGGGGTCTATAAACGTGGGCGGTGTAGCGTGGCACATCTCCGACCCAGCCGTTGGTGTGGTGGTGTTGGATTCGGCGCGCTCCAGTCCGTCGGCGCTGTGGGCGCTACAGATAGTTAACATGTTAAATATCCATGTTTCTACGGGAATAAGGTTCAATTTACAATGCAGGTGATTGTGCTATTAAAAACGCGTCTTCTCTCAGGTAAAGTTTATTGAGACTGGTTAGTATATAATCATATCTATAAGTATGTACGTATAGGAAGAACGGTGGCCGATGATGCGACATACCGCCCACCAAAACAATAGGTTTTAAAGAACAAAAAAAATACGATTACTTACGGCTAATGTTAAGCATCTTAGGTCTACTAGGTACTCGTATCAATCTGCCCACCACCGGTACCACATAGCACTATTCTCGATTGACAAATTATTATTAAGTACATAATATCTTAAAGTAGCAATAAGCTAATACAAACGTATGCTAAATAAAACCTCACTTGTAAGGGCTATGCGATTAGCGCGTATCTAAAACTGCATCTACCTGCCTGATATGAATAATACCATTTTAACTTGAGGGGTAGACAACATCATACAACAAAACAATACTGTTTAATTCACGTTATTACATCGCTTATTGTTTGGTTACGGGTTGAACTCAAATGGACTGTATGGTTAATAAGTAAATATGCAAAGGAACCAAATTAATAAAAATAAACGACGCAATTAAGTTATCTTTGACACCTTATTATATAACAATATATGTATTTTTTAGTTATTAAAAAAAAAAAGCGTACATTACGAATAGTAAATACCTAAGTACTTACAAGAAAACCACAACCATTTTTTTTTTTTTATTAATCAAAGTGTCTTAACAACCTGATTTAGGTCACTTAGAACACCAAATAAAACCTTAACATAGACAATTTAACAAATAAGTTAACAGTTACTCGAAACCTTAATTAGGTTTAACTATGATTTTACGTGAGATTATTAACTACATATACTTATAATTAGCGGCACTAGCTCGTCAGCTGTTTACATGGTTACATAGTGTATACATTTGTTTTATACAATGTTATTAACCGACTCAATCGCAAACAAGAGTAATGGTTTGTAGAAACGTTAAAGTAAAACGTGTATTACTTGGTATTAGCCGGTTGTAAAAACAAAACAAATGAATTTGACCGCCCACCATAGCGTATTAATTAAATAACTTCACACATCTGGGTTTTTAGGTAACAATATTAATTTTGACAGCGGCCTCTTTAAGACATTGTCGCCCTTGCATCGCACTGACACCACACGTACCAATTTGTCTGCGCCTGGATGCAGTTCTGCGATTATTCCCAGCAGCCATTTTGCAGGCGGTAGTTCTTCCTCCTTGATAATCACCATATCTCCAACACTGGGCGACGGGACAATATCATGCCATTTACGTCTTTGTTGCAGTGTATTGAGATACTCGGACTTCCATTTTCTCCAAAAATCTTGCATTTGGGTTTGAATAAGTTGCCAACGAGTTAGCAAATGTATTTTATTTTTATTTGGGATATCATAGTCTTTATCCGGGATACTGATCAAGGGTTCTCCGATGAGAAAATGACCCGGCGTAAGGGCTTCCAGAGTATTTACAGTATCATCCAATTGACACATTGGGCGAGAATTGAGACATGCTTCGACTTGTGCCAGTAATGTTGCCATTTCTTCATAGGTTAATTTAGTAGTCCCATTGATTCTCGTAATGTGACGCTTCGCTGACCGAACTCCAGCCTCCCATAATCCACCAAAGTTCGGCGACCTTGGAGGGATAAGGTGCCAAGTTGTGCCATCATTAGCTAGTAGCGCAGCAATTTCAGAAGTTACGTTCCTTGTACCCCTTGTGAACATGTCCCTTAACTCCTTATCAGCTCCAATGAAGTTGGTCCCGTTGTCACTCCATATTTGTGCGCAATGGCCTCGTCGGGCCACAAACCTCCTGAAAGCTGCTATAAATGCGTGAAAAATAAAAACTTACCTTAAACATACACCAAATCTTTCTTTTGTCCCAATAGGTTTACGAAATTTTGTCCGTATTTTTTTGATGTCTTCTTCAATCAAACAATGAATTTTCTCGAACTGTGCCTTAGACATTCTAAAATACTGATGAAATTTTTCAGCATCACTCTCAAGCTCTTTAACGAGACAATGAAACTCGCCTTTAGTCTCTCTTTTTCTATTAACTGGATGAATCCAATATCTTCTTCTCTTTTTTTGCTTTATTAGAAGCGTTGCCAGTGCCAAGAACTTGCTTCGAATATAAGTTATAGTCTGCGGTATAGTTCCATGCAAGGTTCGTGTGTGAGCTTCGGATATTATTAACTTGGCGATATGCTGTTTACCAGGGATAATTATAGGATGCTTCTCAGTTTCAAGTAAGTCTGCTTTATTTAGCCGTCCTCCTACTCTCAAAATATCGTACTCATCTAAGTACGGCATTAGACTAATTATCGAGCTTTTACGTTTAACTCTGCCACCTTTCTTGAGATCTTCAATTTCTTGACCGAATATTTGGCTTTGATAATGTTTTATACATAGTCTTTCTATATCTTGAAGCTCGGATACAGTCAAAAAACCTTCCCTTTTGTCATGACGATTAATAAATCTTTTGCAGTGAGCCAGTATTCTTTTCATTTTCGGCAATGACGAAAATCTTTCCCATATTGGCGTTTCTTCAATAATGGTATGGAAGCACTTCTTAGCTTCTAAATCTGTTCGTGGAACTGTAGCAATCTTATTAAAGTTAGCATCCTTTATTTTCAGCCACTCTGGTCCAGTCCACCAAAGGTCGTTGTCAGCTAACTCGCTTGCTTTAATCCCTCTAGAGGCAAGATCCGCCGGGTTGTCAGCAGATTGAACGTGTCTCCACCTGGTGTTATCAATCTGCTGGATAATTTCGGATACACGATTGCCGACAAACACTTGCCATCTATTTGGTTGAGACTGCAGCCAAGAGAGAACGACCGTTGAATCTGTCCAAGCGTAAATTCCATCCATCGGTAAATTCAATAAGTGGGAGAGCTCACGTAATAGGTTTGCCAGTAAAACAGCGGCACAAAGTTCCAATCTGGGTATAGTAAGCTGTTTTAAAGGTGCTACCTTTGTTTTCGATGCTAGAATTGTTATATGGACTTCATCGTCTTCATTCACCACTCTTACATAAACTACAGCGGCATAAGCTACCATAGAAGCATCTGCAAAACCATGAAGTTGAACTTCCTTGCAGCGAGATGTAGTCTGGATCCAGCGCGGTATTTGCACTCTTTGTAAATCATGAAGTTCATCTCTGTAAGTCATCCACTCACTAACAAGTTCAGGAGACAACTCGTCGTCCCAGCCGAGACTGCATAACCATAATTTTTGTATCATAATCTTGGCCGAAATTACAACAGGTGAAAGCCATCCAAACGGATCAAAAAGGCTTGCAATATCCGATAAAATTACTCTTTTTGTTATAGGTTTCCTGCTTGGTGGTAAATTAACTGATACCTTGAACATGTCATCTATTCTGTCCCAGGTAAGTCCAAGTATTTTAATAATCTTATCTAGTTTAATTTCCTTTTTATCTTTTTCAGGTTCTGGAGTCACCGTGTCGCCTTGCAAGGCCCTCAGCAACTCGTCAGAGTTACTAGACCACTTCTGCATTTGGAAACCACCTGCCTTCAACAGATTATTAATTTCTTCACATATAATCTTTATTTCAGTGAGGTCTTCGTGGCCTGTCATGAGATCATCCATGTAAAATGAATTTCTTACCACAGCTGCTCCACGGGGATAGGCTTGCTCTTCATCATCAGCCAAGCGTTGCAACGTCCTTACTGCAAGGTAAGGTGCAGCTGCAGTCCCAAATGTTACAGTGAGTAGTTGGTAACTTGCTATATCCTCTGATTTGTTGTCACGCCATACAATTCGCTGAAGATCTGTGTGATTGTCAGTCATTTTTATTTGACGGTACATTTTAATGATATCGCCAATGACACATATTTTGTGGGACCTCCAACGAATTATAAGACTTCTTAGATCTGCCTGTAAAGTGGGTCCTATCATCATATTGTTATTTAAAGAGTACCCATTTGAGCCCTTAGCTGATGCGTCGAATACGACGCGCACCTTCGAGGTATCCTTATCTTCTCGGATAACCGCATGATGAGCAAGGTATACAGAATTTAACTCATCTTCCTTTTCCGCCTTCTTCATGTGACCTAGTTGTAGATATTCGTGAATAACTCTTGTGTATTCCTTTTCTAGGTTTTTATTCTTTTCAAACTTTCTTTCCAATTGTTTCAGTCTATTTACCGCTTGCTGCTTAGTGTCGCCACACTGTTTTACAACTTCTTCACTGCTGCCCTTTAGCGGTAAATGCACCACATAACGTCCGTTTTTACGTGTGGTTGTGTTTAGATATATTTCCTCGCATTTTTCTTCCTCTTGTGTCCACACTTTTGGCTTTGTGTATACTTCTGATTCCACTTCCCAAAACTTCTTCAAGAAGTTGTTATCTTCTTCTACCTGACGTGTAATGTGAAGACTTGTGATGTGCTGTGAAATATTAATTGAAGGATTAATATCACCTGACAATATCCAACCCAGATGTGTGAATTGAGCAACTACGTTGCCCGGCCCTCTCAAGAAACCTGAGTCTATGATTTGCCCAAACACGTCAGCACCAAGCAGAATATCGATTCTGCCAGGCATGTTAAACGTGGGATCAGCTAAATTCAATTTGTTGAGTTGAGGCCAATTACCTCTGACTTCTTTAGCTGGTAGCCTACGAGTTAAGGATTTCAATACATAGGCGTTTACATTAACAGTAAAATCTATATCATACCTTGAATGAATTCGTAATCCTACCATGTGTTTGATGTGCAGTTGATTGTCCTCACCAACTCCAGAGACTACTCCGCTGACCTCCGTCCTCTTCAATCCTAGCACCTCGACCGCCCGTGCGGTCACGAAGGAAGCCTCTGAGCCCTGGTCAATGAGGGCACGGAGAACGTGCGCCTGCCCCGACGCTGCCAAAACGTTCACCAGTGCTGTCGCCAGCAAGATATCTTGACCAGGACTTGTTACACTGGACGCGTGTGCTGCTACCATAGCTTGTTTGTCTTCTTGATTGTTGTTAGTTATTCTTTCTTTTGTGTGCGTTTCTTCACCTGCTTGTTTGTGATCGCGATGTAATAATGAGTGATGTTTTCTTTTACAAATGTGACATTTTGTTTTTTGCCTACAGTTGTACACACTATGATTTGGTACAAGGCAATTAAAACATAAATTATTCTTTTTCACGAAACTGTATCTGTCTTCGATGGGCTGTTTTGAAAACTGCTTGCAATGGCTAATATAGTGGCCTTCTTTACATAATACACATTTTAGTTCACTTTCTGAGGTAACATGGAATGTTCTTACCGGTTTATGACCTTTGCTGCTCGGTTCTACCATTTCCAAGGTACGAAACCTGGTTTCCAAAAATGACTTTAATTTCTCAAAGCTTGGTAAGTCATCTGCGTCGTCGCTGCTAATTACTTCTTCCCACTGTTTATGCGTATTTGTGTCTAACCTTGACACTATCACAAAGTTTATAATTGCATCCCACTGCGACGTCGGCAATCCTAGATTCTTTAACGCACTCATACATTCAACTGAAGTATCCAATAATTGTTTTAAGGCTACAGCTGATTCCTGAGAAATTGACTTTTGCCCAAAAAACTTCTTGAAAACACAATTAGCAATGTACTTCTTATTAGCGTAGCGTTTTTTCAATACTGACCAAGCTTCTACATAATTATCTCCAGTTATTGAAAATTGGCGTAATAATATTTCGGCATCCCCGGCTAAACAGCTCTTTAAATAGTGCAATTTCTGTACACTTTCTAAGCATTCATTTTTATGTACTAATGCCATAAACAAGTCATGAAATGATTGCCATTCAGTATAATTGCCGTTAAATGTTGGGAGCGAAATCCGCGGCAACTTAACGTCACTATTTAATTGATTCGGCTTATTACTTTCTATAGACTCACATTTTCCAGGTACCTGTGTCCCTAAAACGGTTTTCATATCACCCTTGTACAAATAATACGTTTCTTCAAATTCACTAAATACATCATCGGTGAAATAGTTTATAATTTGCCGTTCTTCTTGATTAATTGACACTACTAATTCTTCGTGCAGGCTTTTAAACTTTTTCCAGTAGGTTTCCAACGTTTCCAATCTTCCCTTTACGTAATCAGTAGTAATTCTTTCCTTTGGTGACTTCTTATAGTTCATATACGCTTTCTTGACGTGATTTAACGTATCTTCTTGAATAATTAAACGATTCTCAATTGTCTCCATGATGTATTAATACTCGTAACAAAGGTTGTGTTTTTTTTTTTTTTCTTCTTATTAATATACTCGATCACGTAAGCTTAACTTCTAGAAGATTCGACGGCGAATATTATCTTTACGTGTAGGGTAAGCGCGATTACGCACTAAACACCAAGAATATCCCGTTACAATGAACGCCCCTATTTAACGCTGCATAACAAGTCAGTCCACACGATTAATAGTTAATTCGATATAATATTTCACTTATGCGCGAATCCCAATTTCAATTAAATAATCTTTAGTCCAAAATGTTTATGTTGCTACTTTACGTCGAATGCCACTGTTCACTTATGTCCCACTATTGTTCATCACTATATTCACCTTTTAGTCCGATTTGATATGTTTTCACTCAAATTACATCAACTACATTGAACAAAATAATTAAATTTAAATAAGTCACTGTCAATTATCCTGGGTCGTAGGACCATGTTTCTACGGGAATAAGGTTCAATTTACAATGCAGGTGATTGTGCTATTAAAAACGCGTCTTCTCTCAGGTTTCGTTTATTGAGACTGGTTAGTATATAATCATATCTATAAGTATGTACGTATAGGAAGAACGGTGGCCGATGATGCGACATACCGCCCACCAAAACAATAGGTTTTAAAGAACAAAAAAAATACGATTACTTACGGCTAATGTTAAGCATCTTAGGTCTACTAGGTACTCGTATCAATCTGCCCACCACCGGTACCACATAGCACTATTCTCGATTGACAAATTATTATTAAGTACATAATATCTTAAAGTAGCAATAAGCTAATACAAACGTATGCTAAATAAAACCTCACTTGTAAGGGCTATGCGATTAGCGCGTATCTAAAACTGCATCTACCTGCCTGATATGAATAATACCATTTTAACTTGAGGGGTAGACAACATCATACAACAAAACAATACTGTTTAATTCACGTTATTACATCGCTTATTGTTTGGTTACGGGTTGAACTCAAATGGACTGTATGGTTAATAAGTAAATATGCAAAGGAACCAAATTAATAAAAATAAACGACGCAATTAAGTTATCTTTGACACCTTATTATATAACAATATATGTATTTTTTAGTTATTAAAAAAAAAAAGCGTACATTACGAATAGTAAATACCTAAGTACTTACAAGAAAACCACAACCATTTTTTTTTTTTATTAATCAAAGTGTCTTAACAACCTGATTTAGGTCACTTAGAACACCAAATAAAACCTTAACATAGACAATTTAACAAATAAGTTAACAGTTACTCGAAACCTTAATTAGGTTTAACTATGATTTTACGTGAGATTATTAACTACATATACTTATAATTAGCGGCACTAGCTCGTCAGCTGTTTACATGGTTACATAGTGTATACATTTGTTTTATACAATGTTATTAACCGACTCAATCGCAAACAAGAGTAATGGTTTGTAGAAACGTTAAAGTAAAACGTGTATTACTTGGTATTAGCAGGTTGTAAAAACAAAACAAATGAATTTGACCGCCCACCATAGCGTATTAATTAAATAACTTCACACATCTGGGTTTTTAGGTAACAATATTAATTTTGACAGCGGCCTCTTTAAGACATTGTCGCCCTTGCATCGCACTGACACCACACGTACCAATTTGTCTGCGCCTGGATGCAGTTCTGCGATTATTCCCAGCAGCCATTTTGCAGGCGGTAGTTCTTCCTCCTTGATAATCACCATATCTCCAACACTGGGCGACGGGACAATATCATGCCATTTACGTCTTTGTTGCAGTGTATTGAGATACTCGGACTTCCATTTTCTCCAAAAATCTTGCATTTGGGTTTGAATAAGTTGCCAACGAGTTAGCAAATGTATTTTATTTTTATTTGGGATATCATAGTCTTTATCCGGGATACTGATCAAGGGTTCTCCGATGAGAAAATGACCCGGCGTAAGGGCTTCCAGAGTATTTACAGTATCATCCAATTGACACATTGGGCGAGAATTGAGACATGCTTCGACTTGTGCCAGTAATGTTGCCATTTCTTCATAGGTTAATTTAGTAGTCCCATTGATTCTCGTAATGTGACGCTTCGCTGACCGAACTCCAGCCTCCCATAATCCACCAAAGTTCGGCGACCTTGGAGGGATAAGGTGCCAAGTTGTGCCATCATTAGCTAGTAGCGCAGCAATTTCAGAAGTTACGTTCCTTGTACCCCTTGTGAACATGTCCCTTAACTCCTTATCAGCTCCAATGAAGTTGGTCCCGTTGTCACTCCATATTTGTGCGCAATGGCCTCGTCGGGCCACAAACCTCCTGAAAGCTGCTATAAATGCGTGAGCCGTGAGATCAGTTACAGCCTCAAGATGGATTGCCCGTGTGCACATACAGACGAATAAGCATATGTACCCTTTACTGGACTTGTGACCACGACCTTTTGAGGTTCTTAAGTAAACAGGACCGGCGTAGTCGACACCGCTGTGGTAAAAGGCACGCTGCTTTGTGACTCTTGAGGTGGGCAACTGGCCCATTAGTTGTTGTTTGGTCTTAGCTTCATTTTTTAAACAGACTATACAATTTCTCATGAACTTTCGAACAGCTGACTTGAGTCCAATTATCCAGAACTTGCTTCGAATATAAGTTATAGTCTGCGGTATAGTTCCATGCAAGGTTCGTGTGTGAGCTTCGGATATTATTAACTTGGCGATATGCTGTTTACCAGGGATAATTATAGGATGCTTCTCAGTTTCAAGTAAGTCTGCTTTATTTAGCCGTCCTCCTACTCTCAAAATATCGTACTCATCTAAGTACGGCATTAGACTAATTATCGAGCTTTTACGTTTAACTCTGCCACCTTTCTTGAGATCTTCAATTTCTTGACCGAATATTTGGCTTTGATAATGTTTTATACATAGTCTTTCTATATCTTGAAGCTCGGATACAGTCAAAAAACCTTCCCTTTTGTCATGATGATTAATAAATCTTTTGCAGTGAGCCAGTATTCTTTTCATTTTCGGCAATGACGAAAATCTTTCCCATATTGGCGTTTCTTCAATAATGGTATGGAAGCACTTCTTAGCTTCTAAATCTGTTCGTGGAACTGTAGCAATCTTATTAAAGTTAGCATCCTTTATTTTCAGCCACTCTGGTCCAGTCCACCAAAGGTCGTTGTCAGCTAACTCGCTTGTTTTAATCCCTCTAGAGGCAAGATCCGCCGGGTTGTCAGCAGATTGAACGTGTCTCCACCTGGTGTTATCAATCTGCTGGATAATTTCGGATACACGATTGCCGACAAACACTTGCCATCTATTTGGTTGAGACTGCAGCCAAGAGAGAACGACCGTTGAATCTGTCCAAGCGTAAATTCCATCCATCGGTAAATTCAATAAGTGGGAGAGCTCACGTAATAGGTTTGCCAGTAAAACAGCGGCACAAAGTTCCAATCTGGGTATAGTAAGCTGTTTTAAAGGTGCTACCTTTGTTTTCGATGCTAGAATTGTTATATGGACTTCATCGTCTTCATTCACCACTCTTACATAAACTACAGCGGCATAAGCTACCATAGAAGCATCTGCAAAACCATGAAGTTGAACTTCCTTGCAGCGAGATGTAGTCTGGATCCAGCGCGGTATTTGCACTCTTTGTAAATCATGAAGTTCATCTCTGTAAGTCATCCACTCACTAACAAGTTCAGGAGACAACTCGTCGTCCCAGCCGAGACTGCATAACCATAATTTTTGTATCATAATCTTGGCCGAAATTACAACAGGTGAAAGCCATCCAAACGGATCAAAAAGGCTTGCAATATCCGATAAAATTACTCTTTTTGTTATAGGTTTCCTGCTTGGTGGTAAATTAACTGATACCTTGAACATGTCATCTATTCTGTCCCAGGTAAGTCCAAGTATTTTAATAATCTTATCTAGTTTAATTTCCTTTTTATCTTTTTCAGGTTCTGGAGTCACCGTGTCGCCTTGCAAGGCCCTCAGCAACTCGTCAGAGTTACTAGACCACTTCTGCATTTGGAAACCACCTGCCTTCAACAGATTATTAATTTCTTCACATATAATCTTTATTTCAGTGAGGTCTTCGTGGCCTGTCATGAGATCATCCATGTAAAATGAATTTCTTACCACAGCTGCTCCACGGGGATAGGCTTGCTCTTCATCATCAGCCAAGCGTTGCAACGTCCTTACTGCAAGGTAAGGTGCAGCTGCAGTCCCAAATGTTACAGTGAGTAGTTGGTAACTTGCTATATCCTCTGATTTGTTGTCACGCCATACAATTCGCTGAAGATCTGTGTGATTGTCAGTCATTTTTATTTGACGGTACATTTTAATGATATCGCCAATGACACATATTTTGTGGGACCTCCAACGAATTATAAGACTTCTTAGATCTGCCTGTAAAGTGGGTCCTATCATCATATTGTTATTTAAAGAGTACCCATTTGAGCCCTTAGCTGATGCGTCGAATACGACGCGCACCTTCGAGGTATCCTTATCTTCTCGGATAACCGCATGATGAGCAAGGTATACAGAATTTAACTCATCTTCCTTTTCCGCCTTCTTCATGTGACCTAGTTGTAGATATTCGTGAATAACTCTTGTGTATTCCTTTTCTAGGTTTTTATTCTTTTCAAACTTTCTTTCCAATTGTTTCAGTCTATTTACCGCTTGCTGCTTAGTGTCGCCACACTGTTTTACAACTTCTTCACTGCTGCCCTTTAGCGGTAAATGCACCACATAACGTCCGTTTTTACGTGTGGTTGTGTTTAGATATATTTCCTCGCATTTTTCTTCCTCTTGTGTCCACACTTTTGGCTTTGTGTATACTTCTGATTCCACTTCCCAAAACTTCTTCAAGAAGTTGTTATCTTCTTCTACCTGACGTGTAATGTGAAGACTTGTGATGTGCTGTGAAATATTAATTGAAGGATTAATATCACCTGACAATATCCAACCCAGATGTGTGAATTGAGCAACTACGTTGCCCGGCCCTCTCAAGAAACCTGAGTCTATGATTTGCCCAAACACGTCAGCACCAAGCAGAATATCGATTCTGCCAGGCATGTTAAACGTGGGATCAGCTAAATTCAATTTGTTGAGTTGAGGCCAATTACCTCTGACTTCTTTAGCTGGTAGCCTACGAGTTAAGGATTTCAATACATAGGCGTTTACATTAACAGTAAAATCTATATCATACCTTGAATGAATTCGTAATCCTACCATGTGTTTGATGTGCAGTTGATTGTCCTCACCAACTCCAGAGACTACTCCGCTGACCTCCGTCCTCTTCAATCCTAGCACCTCGACCGCCCGTGCGGTCACGAAGGAAGCCTCTGAGCCCTGGTCAATGAGGGCACGGAGAACGTGCGCCTGCCCCGACGCTGCCAAAACGTTCACCAGTGCTGTCGCCAGCAAGATATCTTGACCAGGACTTGTTACACTGGACGCGTGTGCTGCTACCATAGCTTGTTTGTCTTCTTGATTGTTGTTAGTTATTCTTTCTTTTGTGTGCGTTTCTTCACCTGCTTGTTTGTGATCGCGATGTAATAATGAGTGATGTTTTCTTTTACAAATGTGACATTTTGTTTTTTGCCTACAGTTGTACACACTATGATTTGGTACAAGGCAATTAAAACATAAATTATTCTTTTTCACGAAACTGTATCTGTCTTCGATGGGCTGTTTTGAAAACTGCTTGCAATGGCTAATATAGTGGCCTTCTTTACATAATACACATTTTAGTTCACTTTCTGAGGTAACATGGAATGTTCTTACCGGTTTATGACCTTTGCTGCTCGGTTCTACCATTTCCAAGGTACGAAACCTGGTTTCCAAAAATGACTTTAATTTCTCAAAGCTTGGTAAGTCATCTGCGTCGTCGCTGCTAATTACTTCTTCCCACTGTTTATGCGTATTTGTGTCTAACCTTGACACTATCACAAAGTTTATAATTGCATCCCACTGCGACGTCGGCAATCCTAGATTCTTTAACGCACTCATACATTCAACTGAAGTATCCAATAATTGTTTTAAGGCTACAGCTGATTCCTGAGAAATTGACTTTTGCCCAAAAAACTTCTTGAAAACACAATTAGCAATGTACTTCTTATTAGCGTAGCGTTTTTTCAATACTGACCAAGCTTCTACATAATTATCTCCAGTTATTGAAAATTGGCGTAATAATATTTCGGCATCCCCGGCTAAACAGCTCTTTAAATAGTGCAATTTCTGTACACTTTCTAAGCATTCATTTTTATGTACTAATGCCATAAACAAGTCATGAAATGATTGCCATTCAGTATAATTGCCGTTAAATGTTGGGAGCGAAATCCGCGGCAACTTAACGTCACTATTTAATTGATTCGGCTTATTACTTTCTATAGACTCACATTTTCCAGGTACCTGTGTCCCTAAAACGGTTTTCATATCACCCTTGTACAAATAATACGTTTCTTCAAATTCACTAAATACATCATCGGTGAAATAGTTTATAATTTGCCGTTCTTCTTGATTAATTGACACTACTAATTCTTCGTGCAGGCTTTTAAACTTTTTCCAGTAGGTTTCCAACGTTTCCAATCTTCCCTTTACGTAATCAGTAGTAATTCTTTCCTTTGGTGACTTCTTATAGTTCATATACGCTTTCTTGACGTGATTTAACGTATCTTCTTGAATAATTAAACGATTCTCAATTGTCTCCATGATGTATTAATACTCGTAACAAAGGTTGTGTTTTTTTTTTTTTTCTTCTTATTAATATACTCGATCACGTAAGCTTAACTTCTAGAAGATTCGACGGCGAATATTATCTTTACGTGTAGGGTAAGCGCGATTACGCACTAAACACCAAGAATATCCCGTTACAATGAACGCCCCTATTTAACGCTGCATAACAAGTCAGTCCACACGATTAATAGTTAATTCGATATAATATTTCACTTATGCGCGAATCCCAATTTCAATTAAATAATCTTTAGTCCAAAATGTTTATGTTGCTACTTTACGTCGAATGCCACTGTTCACTTATGTCCCACTATTGTTCATCACTATATTCACCTTTTAGTCCGATTTGATATGTTTTCACTCAAATTACATCAACTACATTGAACAAAATAATTAAATTTAAATAAGTCACTGTCAATTATCCTGGGTCGTAGGACCATGTTTCTACGGGAATAAGGTTCAATTTACAATGCAGGTGATTGTGCTATTAAAAACGCGTCTTCTCTCAGGTAAAGTTTATTGAGACTGGTTAGTATATAATCATATCTATAAGTATGTACGTATAGGAAGAACGGTGGCCGATGATGCGACAAGTAGGGTGTCCATTTATTCAGTCAGTGTACATTTTACCGATGTTAATTAAGTGTGATTAATTAGATTGTGAGCTATATTGCACGAGATCTCACGTATTGGTTTCTATGTAGATTGATAATTAAGATTTTTGCATTCCTGATCACCGATTAAATTCCGCCGTGTATATTATTTAAGTAAGTTCTAAATGTTCTCCCATAGCTAGACAATCCATAGCTTATTATAGAATCGGCTAATGACAAATAAAGAAGTCTTAATGTGCTGTATGTTTTTTTTTGTTTAGGCTGATGATTTAAATGTTATTTTAAAAAGCAATAGTGCAGGAGAATTGTGTCGAGCATCGTTAAAAAAAATCCAAGTTAGATACTTCAGCGCGAAACTACTCAGTTAAATCAGTAGTTGAATATTACATGAAGCATTATGGCACGATGAAAAGACACCAATTTAAAGATATTTTTTTTCCTTAGTCCCAACTAAATTCAAGGTACCTACCACATTTCAAACAGACCATCCATAGATGCGATTTCACCAGTGTAATCGGACAATGCCGCATACTGACGGAATTGTGCCTTTAGATAGTGTATTGAAAATAAGTATTATCAGTGCACTTTTAGAAGTAATCTTTCCTGTTCCAAAATTTCCCAAAATGTAGCAACGTAATGGATTCTGAAACCTAACTCCGACAGTCGTTTTGCCGTTGGATTGATCGCCGACAGTACGTTTCGTTTATTGTGTTTCGACGAGAGAACCTTTAAACTGTGAACGATTCATCGACAGTTTTTTTCATCTACGCCCGCTTCCACGACGGAACGTTACAACGCTGCACGATTCACCGGCAGAACTTTACTACGACAAAATCATACAACACTGAACGATCCGCCGACTGAACTTTACTACGACAGAATCCTTCACCGTTGAACCATCCGCCGACTGAACTTTTAGCCTGTGCATGCTTTTAAGACAGTACCTTTCAGTTGTGATCGCTTCTTCGGCATAACTCTTCCTCACACACACCCACATACATACACACTCATTACAATATTCTATTAATTGTTGCATCACTATAAAACTCAGTCACAAAATTTATTGTTTATTTTGACGTAATTTCTTTCTCATGACTTGAACCTGTCATTATCACAGGGTTATTATTGTAACTCAACAATTAAAGAAGTCAACCATTACTATAGGCACTGCGCTGACTGCCTCATCAATATTTATAACCTACCTGTGTGGGCATAAGAAGTAAAATCATACTCACCGTCGTTGTGTCGTGGGTATTTTTAAGATTATTTAACAAAAAAAAGTGGGTATAATTAATTTTTTTTAACTAACTAAGAGGCATTTAAACAAAATGCAGAAGAAAATTGAGGGTACTATCAGATTGTTATTAATTACAGTTTGTCTTTGTCACGTTTGTGTCTCATCAGAACTAGTAAAAATGAGTGAATGTGAAATTGTGTATAAAATGAGTGAATGTGAAATTGTGTATAAAATGAGTGAATGTGAAATTGTGAAGTCAAAACGTGGGAAAGATATTTTAATTCATGAAGGATATTCCTATCATTTAAATTATAAGCGAGATATTCAATATTACTGGCGGTGTACAAGAAAAGATACGGTTCGGTGCAATGTGTTTATTACACCCAAATTATAGATAATAAACATAATGTCCTGTCGGATAATCATGAGCATACACATTTACCCGACCCTGAGAAGGTGGTAGAATTAAAATTAAAGGCTAGTATAAAAGACAAAGCTACCCACTCAATGGACACACCAGCGCAAATAGTTCAACGGTGCATTCAGGACGTACCGCGTACTTGTGCTCCGCACTTACCTAACAAGGACGCCATAAGAATGATGATTCATAGAGTAAGAAATAAAAATTTACCAAGCATCCCTATGAACGTGCAAAATGTTTTGATTCCCGATGAGTATACTGAAATTAATCACAATCAATTTTTAATCGGTCATTTTGTTGAGAATGATGAATGCGTAATCGTATTTGCCACAAATGAAAATTGCAAGCTTCTAAATGCTGCAACTTATTGGCTTATGGGTGGGACGTTTAGGTGCTGTCCTCGTCCCTTTTGCCAAATTTATTCCATTCATGCAATGGTTGGCACACCGGAGGGCATAAATAAAGTAGTTCCACTGGTGTATGGTTTGCTTTCAGGCAAAACTGAGCGGTGCTACATACATTTACTAGAAATGTTAAAAAGACATGCATTTAATGAATTAAATTTACACTTAAACCCACAAATCATCCTTACCGATTTTGAATGCGCGGCTATGAGTGCCATCAAAAAGGTTTTCCCAGGCTGTTTAAATAAGTTATGTTTTTTTCATTTAAACCAAAGCATTTGGAGACATATTCAATCTGCAGGCCTAGTGAGTCGTTACAACAGTGATTCAGCATTTGCTCATAAAATGAGACACATTGGGGTACTGGCATTTTTAGAGCCAACTGAAATCACCGATGCATTTGAGATAATTAAAAACGACGTTATTCCCGAGGAAGCGGAAGATGTAATTACGTGGTTCGGGAAGTATTATGTTAATGGATCAGCAAAAATTTCAAAATCTGTTAGCTGCACATATGCAATATTATTGATGGCCACTGTATGTCAATGGAAAGGAGATGATTTTTGAATCTAAAAATAATGTCAGTTTAGCTTTCTAGTATTTTTATAACTGTAATCCTCTATTCACGTTTACAATTTCGCACACAAATGATCCATAATATTTTGATAGTACTTATTAATGCTGTGAATTATTACTATCGTGTTTTTTTTGTTCACTATGATTGGTTGTTGGTTTATCGGATCCGTGTGTACTAATAAATACACTCATGGACAAAATTAGGGGAACGCAAAAAAAAGGTTTAAGAACTACTTTCATAATTATCTTAGGTACTGGCCACTAATATCAGAGGATGCCATTAAATTAAATGTTCTTTTGGAATGTTTTTAATGTTTGATTTTCATTTGTTTTTTTCGCGATTTTGTCGTATTGTGTCATCTCAGTAATAAAAAAGTCTTCGTAATTTTAAGTTTTTGATGAAAATTTATGTTTTCTTCGAGTTTATGTGTTGAGTTTATTATCAGTTGTGTTTAACGTGATTGATTGAAGGATATTAAGTAAAAATGCCAGATCTAAATGAATTTCAAGTGGTTAAAGCTGTCACTTTAATTGAAAATGGCTATACTTACAAAGATGTGGCCCAAACATTAAGAGTTTCGAAATCGGTGGTACATCGAGTGGTCAAGAGGTATCGTCAGACCGGCCAGTATAGCAGACGAGCAGGTCAGGGGCGAAAACGAAAAACAACAGCAAGGGACGACCGGTTCATTGTGAACAACGTGCTCAGAAACCGAACCATGACTTCTTCCGAGGTGCGTACGAAGCTGCAAGAAGTCAGACAAGTCTCAATAAGCACAAAAACGGTAAGAAGGAGACTGAATTCAGCTGGGCTGTCATCCCGTTTGCCTGCTAGAGGCCCTCTTCTTGCCACAGGGCATAGAGTAGCTCGACTTGAATTTGCCCGATATCACGCAAATTGGGACGAGGAACACTGGAGCGAAGTCTTGTTTACCGACGAGTCAAGATTTTGCCTGATGCCAGATGACGGAAGGGTTAAAGTGTGGAGACGACCAGGAGAAAGGTACGCTCAGTGTAACATCATTGGAAAAGAGGCATATGGTGGAGGGTCTGTAATGGTATGGGGAGGCATTTGTATGGGGGCACGTACAGAGCTTCGGGTCATAGAAAATGGGTCATTAACAGCTGCACGATACGTAACTGAGGTTTTGGAAGAAATTGTTGTGCCTTTTGCCCCATTCATAGGAGAAAATTTTCTTTTGATGCATGATAATGCACGCCCCCATACCGCAGCTGTGGTTACCGATTATCTTCGAGACGTTCAGATCAATGTTATGAGGTGGCCAGCACGTTCGCCGGATTTAAATCCGATAGAACATGTCTGGGACAAGTTGGGCAGACAAATTAAAAAAAGAAATCCTGCCCCCACTAACTTGAGGGACCTAAAAAACGCATTAATGGAAGAATGGGAAGAAATTCCCCAAGATTTCATTGATAATCTGATCAGAAGTATGCCGCGGAGAATGGAAGCAGCTCGAAGAGCTAGAGGGGGCAACACTAAATACTGATGGATAACTCACAAAACAGCGATCAAGAAAAAGATAAGAAAAAAAGGAAAATTTAATTAAATTCTTAAATGTTAATTTCATTTACAATTTCTTTAGACGGGTTGTTTTCTAAAACTGGTATTAATTTTACATTTGATTTTGTGTTTTTGATTTTAAACTGATCAGTTACAGCTACTAATAATATTATTAAAGTTAGTTGTTAAGAATTTTTCATGATAGTTTCATTTTATTGAATCTTTTTTTTGCGTTCCCCTAATTTTGTCCATGAGTGTAGATAAATCATTAAATGTTTGTGTTATTTAACTTTTGCTATGCTCTTGCTAAAAGTTCAGTCGGCGGATGGTTCAACGGTGAAGGATTCTGTTGTAGTAAAGTTCAGTCGGCGGATCGTTCAGTGTTGTATGATTTTGTCGTAGTAAAGTTCTGCCGGTGAATCGTGCAGCGTTGTAACGTTCCGTCGTGGAAGCGGGCGTAGAGGAAAAAAACTGTCGATGAATCGTTCACAGTTTAAAGGTTCTCTCGTCGAAACACACATAAACGAAACGTACTGTCGGCCAGTCTCCTCTTCCCCACTGGGCTCTATGGGCACGTGCCCAGGGCCCCGCGATCGAATGGGGCCCCCTAGTTCCTGCCAGATTACCAAATGATAACCGATATTTAGGTATTACCGAAAAACATTAATTTTGAAAAATCTGATAATAATGACTTACTACAATACCTACGCTTATTATATTAGCTTTAGTTTGCCGCATGCGGATAGCTATTCCTTGTACAACATAGCTTGAACTTTTTGACAGATGGGTCAGTGATGGGAAACAGAAAATATCTATTGGTGTAAAAAATGTGTTGGCTAAATATGTGGCTGTATGTATGTTTTAAACTATTCAAAATAAATAAATTCATTCGTCAATCAATTTTATTGCACTAGACATAAAAACATTTTTTTCAGTTTTTGTTTTCAGTTTTTCTATTTAAATTTTACTTCGAAGCAATAAAAACCACTTAAGACTTTCGGAAAATGCTTGAGTCCTTAACAGGTACTTTTATGTTGTGTGTCTATTCTTATGATTATTATCAATTTTTAATATTATTAAAATAAGAAAATATTGTTCGTCGTTGCAAAGTTATATCGATTTCAGATTTGACATCCGTCAAAAAGAAAGATCAAACTAATAAATAAACAGGGTATAAGTACTCCACTCTCTCTCAAAAATGAGTTTTTCCGATATTAGTATATTTAGGTTAATTTAAATATCTATATGTAAGTATAAGAATACAATTAAAAGAAAAATTATTAAATTAAAAAAAGAAGAATTATTTGATGCGGTGTGGTTTATGTCTTAAAGAAACCTATTCGAACGTCATTCGTAATACCAAAGACAAAAAAGGGGAATTCCCGACTCCCGATCGTCGTTTGACTTGACGAACGGGAATTGCCTTCAAGTATTTGTCTGCGATGTTGTGGCGTTTGTTTTGTTTGTAGTTGTTAGTTTGTTACTGACTGTGCTTGAGCTCTGACAAAAAAATAGTATTGTTTGATTAAATCGTCGTTTGTCTGTTTTGTGTTAGCGAATATTTTCGTTATAAAATTAATTAAATACTGAATTATAATATAAAATGTCGAAACGGTCATATCCTAGTGGATCTGAAAAAAGGAAAAAAGCTCTACATCAGAAAGAAGTAATTGAAAAGTTACCAAAATTAACATCATATTTTACTACTACTACTGGAGAAACTTCTGTAAGTAGCAATCAACTCATAAATGTTCCACATGATGACTCAGCTCAATTACAAATTGCGGGAATTTCTAAACCTTCATGTTCCAATTTTGAAAAAGAGATTGAATCAGAAAGCGACTATTCCTACGACGAAAGTGCAACGACTTCAGTAACTTCACTAAAACCGACAACTCCAACTGTGTCAATTGAACAGCAGTTTTCCACAGGGCTACCAGATCGTATATTTGGATACAAAATATGTATAATCGGACGGTTCATTGTATCCACGAACATTCCGTATAATTCGATACGAAAGAAAATATGCCTAAAATGGAACGGAGTTCGCCTCTTGCTTTCTTTCGAAATTGTCCGCTTACTCTGTAATCTGTATAGGATGAACAGATATTGAGATAAGATATTGCCAACTTGACAAACTATGATGAAATGTGTGGCTATAGTTCTTGATTATGACATTTGTGACCGCTTGAGTTTCGTTCGGAAGTCTAATCTGTAGAGTTTTTTTTTTCTCAAAGTTGTCATATTGTTTGTGTCGTCTGACGTCTCGTCTGATTTTTTCTTTTCTTTCTTGCCGTTGGCGCCTTTGCACTTGCAGTATAGTAACTTAAAACTTATTTTATCCTGGTACTGGTACTTTTCAAGCCCAAACAACAAACTTAATTTGCGTCAATTGCAACTGCGACAACAACTAACTACAGTAAGTTTTAAATGTGTATATTAGGCAGTGAAAAAAAAAGAGAATCCTAGGTGGTCCGTGTGTTAGGAATTATGAACAAATTTACATTTTATTTCTCTCTTATAAATAATGGCATGTGTATGTGGCAGGTATGTTTTCTTTTCGTTGATTTGTTTTTGCATGTTTTAATGTTTGTTGCAGTATTTTTTAACAATGGATAAATTCCTAACGAAAAAAAAACCCGCTCCTATATCTCCATCACCTAGACCTAGCACTTCTCAAGAAATATATACTTCAAGTTCGTCGTTGCCATCCACAGCAGAAATCATAGCACCTCCACCTAAAAAGAAAAAAACTAAACTTTCTTTTAACGATAAATGGCTAGACGCAAGTTTGTTTAAAAATTGGCTTATTAAAACCATTGATGAATATGGGTAGTTGTTGCAAAATGCAAATTTTGTAACGTAGAGCTGGCCAGCCATAAGGCTGTCCTTGAAAAACATATATCAAGCCAGAAACACCTGCAATTTGTATCATTGGCCAATACAAACAATAAGATCAGTAGTAGTGTAGTTAGCAATCCAGACGAGACTAACATGATAAAAAAAGCAGAGCTAAAGCTCGCTAGTATGCTTGCTGAGAACAATTTATCATTTACTTTAATGGACACATTAATACCATTAATGCCAAATATTTTTCCGGATATAGCAAAAGGTTTGGCAATGGGTAGGACAAAGGCCACTGCAGTTGTTACTCAAATATTAGGCCCTGAATTTTCTAAAGAATTAGTCAATGATTTGAAAGACCCAGGAAGTTACTTTTCATTGATTATGGATGAAACCACTGACACCATTTCACAGAAACAGTGTGCCAATACTGTAATACACTGTAATAAAGACATTGAAATACAAACAGAATTTCTTGATATAATGGAAACTGACTCTAGTACTGCAGAAAGTTTGTTTGGGCGATTGAAAGAATGTATAGAAAGCAAAAACATTCCTTTTTCCAATTTGGTGGGATTTTCAGCTGACACAACTAATTCAATGGTTGGTATACATAATTCAATCTTCTCACGCCTAAAGGATGAATTACCTAATATAGTATGCATAAAATGTTCTTGCCACAGTATACATCTGGTGGCATCAAAAGCTTGTTTACATTTGCCCAGATCGCTCGAAGACACCCTGCGAAACATAGGATCTCATTTTTCACGCAGCAACAAGCGTCAAAAAAAACTGGCCGAAATGCAACAATTTTTTTGGTGTTGACATCCACAAAATTCTTAGCCCTGCAAATACTAGGTGGTTGTCTCTAAAACAATGTGTAGATTGAGTTCTAGAGCAATTACCTGCACTGATCCCTTATTTCACTGAAGAGGTATTTGAAGACCCATCAAAAACTACAGATGAAATTTTGTCAGTGTTAAAAAATGAGCTAATGATAATTTATCTTGAATTTCTGTCATATTCACTGGAACTACTTACAGATTTTAATAAATTGTTCCAATCACAAAGTCCTCTTCTTCACCGACTAAAGCCAGAAGTTCAGTCCTTGTTAAAAACCATATACACCAACTACATGAAATTTGCAGTTGCTAAATCCGATGATCCATGGACTGTTCGTCATCAGAACCCAGACAATTTCCTGCCACTGGAAAAAATTTACATTGGGGTTCAAGCTACTGCATCTATTGCATCATTTTTAAAAAAACACCCTGAAGATCCAATAGCCAAATTAGAGATTGACAAAGTCAGAAAGGGATGTCTACAATTTTATATTGAAGTTGTGACTCAATTAAAAGCTAGGTTTCAATTTACTGACCCCATATTTCAGTTTATCAACATTGTTGACCCTTGTCATGCTCAAGGTTATGAAGTAAAGGAACTCGGTGCCGTAATAAAACGCTTTCCATATTTGTCATTAATTATTGACCACCAAAACTTAGATATGGAATGGAAGAAACATGCTCTTCTAGAACACGAAAGTTTAGGACTGGACAACAAACTTCCAGCAGAACAATACTGGAAAAAAGTATTCTCTTTAAATGATGGACACGGTAGCAAAATGTTTCCTAATTTAAAAGCGGTCATTGCTCTTTTGCTTGTTTTGCCCTTTTCAAATGCATCTGTGGAGCGCACTTTTAGTCATCTAAAGAAAATAAAGACGCAGGACAGAAATTGTTTAAAAACAGAAACAATATCCGCTCTTATGAGCACAAAAAATGGCTTAGCAAAACACGGAGGATGCATTGCTTTTGAGCCATCTAGAGCAATGTTAAATAAGAAAATAATTTATAATAAAACTAAAACTAATAATGCTGCATAAAGGTTGGTAATTTGGGCGATGGGTCATGGGAATGGAAGATCCAAACTTGGTAATGTGGGTAAGCTCAAAAATAACTAACTAACCACAATGCTTTCATTTATCTTTCTTTTTGTATATGGCTTTTGTTTCATTACAGATGATTTATCAAAATTCAAATGTCAATTAAATACTAGAAAAGTAAACTTGACAGATGTCAATAATTTTAATTTTATATATTTCCAGATTTAAATATTGCCACAACTGCAAAAACTAAGAAATGCGATTATTTGAATGTAACCAGTATACTATAGTCGAACTGAGAAGTGAGTTCTTCAGTTGGTTTAATGCTTTAGGCATCCCCACTACCAATTTTTTATCCCTCCTGCTACGGTTTTCAGTACTGCACAAGCGCATAAGCCACTCGACTCGACTGACTATGAGGAATTCTCTTCTCAGTTCGACTATAAAAAGTAATTAATTATCCTGTTAATTTCATATGTGTTATAAAAAACGAAACTTCATTGAAGTACAGGTCAGTATGTTAGTTTTATGATGTTTTATGAAATTATGAAGAAAAATCGATTAACAAAATGGTTATGTATAATGCGACCAAATTTCGTATAATTGCAGATAAGAAACCGTATAGCCGCGATTTATTTGCTGGCAGCCCTGGTTTTCCAACACAGAAGAATTAATATCGCACGATCACGCCGATTATTTTCACGAAAAGTTTGTTGAAATAAATCGCGAAATTTTAATTCGTAAGGGACCAGTATATTTTCAAAATAAAGATTCTGACTTTTCCGAGGCATCCAGAACCTACAAAGATGGTAATAAATTAGTGACGAGATATTTCAACAAAGCATTATTTATTCGCAAATTAAAGAACAATGAAAGCGTCGAAAGAAAATGGTTGCTGTATTCGCCTTCCAAATGCTCTGTATTTTGTTTTTCATACTGCTTATTTAACCCAACTGATGTTAATCTTTGCTCTCGGAATGGATGTAATGATTGGAAGCATATTAATGACATAATTTTAACACATGAAAATAGCCCAGCGCATAAGCAATCTATGATGACTTATCTGGCACGAAGTAAAGCGGTTGGTAGAGTAGATATAGAGTTATTATCTCAACATCAAAAGGAAGTGGATTACTGGAGAAACGTACTTAAACGGATATTATCTCAACATCAAAAGGAAGTGGATTACTGGAGAAACGTACTTAAACGGATTGTAGCTGTTGTAAAATTTTTGGCATCGAGAGGGCTTCCATTTCGCGGCGACAATGAAATCCTAGGATCTCCAAACAATGGAGATTATTTGGGTTGTGTGGAATTATTGAGTGAATTTGATCCATTTCTTGCAGATCACTTAAAAAAAATTGGGAATCCTGGAAAGGGTAACATTTCTTATTTATCAGCAAATATCTGTAATGAGTTTATTGAAGTAATGGGAAAACAGTTCTAAAAAAAATTATAAATGAAGTTAAATCAGCAAAATATTTTTCCATAAGCGTTGACAGTACGCCCGATCTGTCTCATATTGACCAGCTAACTTTCATCATTCGATACGTAAAAGACTGTGTTCCTGTTGAAAGGTTTTTGAAATTTATACCTATTAAAGAGCATAAATCTAAGTATTGAGCGGAGACCATCTTAATTTTTTTAGAGATACATGATATTCCCATAAAAGATTGCAGAGGACAAAGCTACGACAATGCTTCAAATATGTCGGGAAAGTATAGTGGTCTACAAACAAGAATCAAGGAAAAATGTGAATTTGCCACCTTTATACCATGTGCAGGACATTCACTAAACTTGGTAGGTGTCCATGCTGCTAAGTGTGTACCGGAGGCATCACAGTTTTTTGAAATAGTTCAGAAAGTGTACAACTTTTTTTCGGGCTCTACCCACAGATGGAATATATTAACAGAACATTTAGGTTCAAAAAAAGTTGTTAAGAGTCTTTCACAAACCAGATGGTCAGCCCGAGCTGATGCAGTAAGTGCTTTGCATGGGGGTTATAAAAGAATATTAGAAGCTTTAATCACCATCGCAAACGATACTGAACAGGCACGAGAAACAAGAGACGAAGCCCTTAGTCTGTCTAGAAAAATGGGAAATCTAGAATTTATTATACTGACGGAAATCTGGAGCACCATATTGGAAATAATAGACAAAACAAGTAATTATCTTCAGAAAGAAACAATAACACTGGACGTTGCAACCAATTTGTTGACTTCACTTTATGATTTTATTACTAACCTCAGGGATAAATTTGATAACTTCGAATCATCTGCCAAAGAAATAACCCAGAATCTGACTACAAGGATCTATCTCAAGGAACAAGACGTAGAAGCTCACGGCTGGAATTTTTTGATGGCTCTGCGCCATCAGTCCAATTGAATGGAAAAGAGCGATTCAACGTAGAAACCTTTCTCCCAATAATCGATACCTTGAGTGTTCATCTAAAACAGCGACAAAGTTCATATGAGACCGTCAGTCAACGTTTTAGTTTATTTTTTCACTTAAAAACTCTGAATTCCGAAGAGATACGACAAGGATGCAAAGAATTTTCTCAAATCTATCACGAAGATGTAAATGAAAAAGAGTTAGAAATAGAATGTCAACATTTAAAAGAATACTTAAAAAATGTTCAGAGTGAAAATGAAGCATCTAACAGTGTACAGGAAGTATATAATCTATTAAAGCAAAACAAAATTGAAGACACATTTCCTAACGTAGAAATTGCATTGAGAATATTTTTAAGTATGATGGTAACTAACTGCAGCGGAGAACGCTCCTTCTCCAAATTGAAACGAATAAAAAATGAATTAAGAAGTACAATGCTTCAAGAGAGATTAACTAGTTTGTCGCTGATGTCCATAGAATGTGATATTCTCAATACCATAGATTTTGAAGATGTGATTAACGATTTTGCTCATCTTAAATCTAGAAGGGTACCTTTGCAATCAACATAGAATTAATCTAAGGATTTTAAGTTAAGCGAGTTACTTTTGTAGATTATTTTTTATATTTCCTATTTTTTTATAGTTAGTAACTAAATAAAAATAAATTTAGAACCTTGTTTGTCTTTCTTTATCTATTGTAACTAAATAGTGTTTTCTCAAGGTCATAGGGGCCCCATGATCCTAATGTGCCCAGGGCCTCAAATAGTTTAAAGACGGCATTGCTGTCGGCGATCAATCCAACGGCAAAACGACTGTCGGAGATAGGTTTCAGAATCAACTTAATGCTCGCACACAGACAACACCCGCTTTATTGGTGAAAAACTACCTTAACCCTTCGTCTGTGTTGGTAAAGGATCCTGTCTTTACCACTGTATGTGGCGCGAAGCGAAATTTAAAAACCGTCGTCTGTGGTTGTTTAGGATCCTGTTTTTACCATCGTATGCGTATGATGAGGATCCTTATCATTACTACCTGTGCCTATTTTTTTGCGATTAAATACCTTATCTCTAAAGTTCGAGGGTCTATTATTCTATTGAACTAAAATTGGATAAGCGATAAATCATAGACAAGCATCAGTTCGAAAATTCATTCGTTCATTCGGTTGTAAAGCGGAACTCTCGCACACCGAAAACTGTTACCAACGCGTGCAAGTGGCAGCCGTCTCAGGTGCAAAAATAACGGAAAACGAGAAATAAATGTAAGTAAAAGTTATATTTTATTGTTCTTTATGTAATCTAAATTCAGTTTTGATAAATTTAAAGTGCTAAATGTGGTTCATTTTCAAATTATCTTATTTTCAACACCTCCATTTGTTTCACATAACATTTTGTTCTTTTTTCTTTCAATTGTTATGAAGTTGTGCTCTTCTCGTAAATCTCAACAGTTATATGATATTAAGGAAATTTCATGGAGAATCTGAATATCTATTCGGTTTGTCTCAGTAATTCCTAAAAACTTGCCAAAATGTAATTTTATCGAGCTGTATCGAATAACACACGCACACACGCGCAACATCAAAATGGAGGACGTCGTATGTATACACGACAGACTGTCAATTTCAAAATCGACGGTTGACTTTTGAAAGTACAGCGTACAGGGTGTTTCGTTTGTGTTATGATCGATAGAAACGAATGATGTATATTCATAATAATAAATTCAGCATAAATGTAATAATATATGACTTTTTGGATATGATCACAAATGCTTAGTTTTGATGGCAATTTCATAAAATCAACTTCTATTGACCTGATGATGACCAGGCCAGGATCGACAGGTTCTAGGAGGCTGTTGGCGATAGGAATTTCGGATTTGATCACAAATGCTTAGTTTTGATGGCAATTTCATAAAATCAACTTCTATTGACCAGGTCAGGGTCGACAGGTTCTAGGAGGCTGTTGGCGATAGGAATTTCGGATTTGATCACAAATGCTTAGTTTTGATGGCAATTTCATAAAATCAACTTCTATTGACCTGATGATGACCAGGCCAGGGTCGACAGGTTCTAGGAGGCTGTTGGCGATAGGAATTTCGGATTTGATCACAAATGCTTAATTTTGATGGCAATTTCATAAAATCAACTTCTATTGACCTGATGATGACCAGGCCAGGATCGACAGGTTCTAGGAGGCTGTTGGCGATAGGAATTTCGGATTTGATCACAAATGCTTAGTTTTGATGGCAATTTCATAAAATGAACTTCTATTGACCTGATGATGACCAGGTCAGGGTCGACAGGTTCTAGGAGGCTATTGGCGATAGGAATTTCGGATTTGAACACAACTATTTTTAACATTTGTATCATATCTGCCCTTTTTAGGATAAAATGGATGGTTCTTGCCCTTCAACGCCTGCTGGACGACCGTTGGTCTTAGCCTTGCCTGTCCATATAACGCCTCAGGGCACTATTAATGTCGTGGAAGGCCAAAACATTATCATAGAACGAAGCAATTCGGGGAGAATGCATGTAAGTAAAAATACGTGTATTTTTTTTTTTATTATCATTTGTTTTGGTTGTTATTTTGAATTAAGAATTTGTTTAACAGACTTATCGGCCGGAAACATTAGCTGTTGGTGACGACATAGAGGTCGAGACGCAGACCCCCACATTTACACCACGTCGCCTGCTTTCAGAGGAATATGTAAGTATATTTCTACATATAGCCAGTAGGCCTAGCATAGAGCCAAGCGACGTTAGATTTTTTCTATTCCATCGAGTTGAAATGTATAGCGTTTCTTTTAGATAAACCACGTGATCCCATACATTTCAACTCGATGGAATGGAAAAACTCTAACGTCGCTTGGCTCTTTGCTAGGCCTACAGATCTATTCCGAAAGACCAAAACAGATTACTGTGATACTAACAAGGAGAGTGCACGGGTTAGGGGAAACGAATTTCAATTCTTTTCAGCGTAGTGGTAGTATACCACGTGGGTATACTACCCATAAAATATTAAAGTGCAACGCTCAAAAGTTACGGAGAAAAATGGAACTAAAGTTCCTCGAGCACTTTATATATAAGTAGTATAACATTCCGACTGAGCGTGCGATGGCGTAGTGGTAACGCTCTAGACTCGTACTCCTGCTGACGCGGGTTCGAGTCTGCCTCCGTGACATTTTTTTTTTTCGGTTAATTTATTATTATTAATTAATTAATTTTTTAGAGAGTAAATAAATAGTTGTTTTACATAAATAGTAACATGGTTGTTGTAAATGGGTAAAAAGTAAAATTCAAATTCTTATAAAAATTATTTTAATTTATTTACGTAATATTATGTAATTACATATCAGTATCAGTTTTACATGATCCTGAATGATAATCATGGTAAAAACAATCAAAACAGAAATTATGTCTGCACCAAGAGCAACAAACAAATGCCGCTTTTTTACATTTGCAAGGTATTTTCAAACAATCAGATGAGAAACACGCCTGATTAACATTTGTAAAAATTGTTTTCTCTTCAACGAGTCCACTGGCAAACCAAGCATATTTTAACATGTCACAAAATATTGGCGCTGATAATTGGTGGTGAACAATAGAATGAATTTTTAGGCAGTCTTCTCGCGAATGAATTTCATAATTTTTATCCAGTAGTTCGGCGGTATTTTGTAATTTTTTAATAAAAATTTTTACTTGTCTATAGAAATAGACATCACATGGTTGAACTAAAGGAGTACACTTTGGCGGTATAATTTTTAATGTGCATGTCGGCATTTTATCGTCATCTTGGAATAAGCTCATCATACAATTCTACCTTCGTCTGTGCTTATAGACTCATGGACAATGAGTCTATAAGCAATAGAAATTTGTTTTTCTCTACATATGGCATTAAACACTCCGTCAAGAATTTTTTATAGAGTTCGGTGGTGAGTTTTCCTGATTTTGACGATGTCACAATAATGTTTGTGTATTTTTTCATATATTCTTCCACTTTTATCTGTACTCTTGGCCCGAAATGACCTGTAGGTTCTTGTAGACAAACAAATACATATGGTAATAATTTTCCAGATAACGTTATGCTGTATTGTGCAGTATAAGTATGTGAAATCTTGTTCATATCTTGAGTTTTAACAAATACAGTTTTACTTCCTCGTTCCGTCAGCGTTCTATTAAAATTCGATTGGTATTGACATCCTGAAATTGTAAAAAAATTATGATAAATCCACCAGCTTCTTCAAGAAGACAATGAAGCAGAAGCAGAAGAAATAGATGAAGTTGTCAATCCTGATACCTACATTTGGGAGGAGGACTTTCAGTCGTTCCGTGGTAGAAAAGAGGAGTTCGAGGAACTGGTTGGTCCAAAAATTGAAGGAACAACTCCAATTGACTTGTTCCTTCAAATTTGGGATCAGCCAGTCATGGATATAATAGTTGAACCAACGAATTTGTTTGCCTGGCAAAAAATTGCCGCTGCCTCGGAAACAGATATCCTCCGCCATTCACGGCTGAATGATTGGGTAGAGACTTCTTGTTCCGAAATATACCGCCTAATAGCAGTTTTCATATTCATGGGGTTGTGTTGCAGGAATCGCATTGATGACTATTGGGCAACGGGCAGGCTCTGCATGCCAGGTTTCCGTAAACTAATGACTCTCGACCGATTTTGGTTATTGATGCGATTCCTGCACTTCATTGATAATGATACCATTAGCCCCATGTGTCACGGACATGACAAAAAAATAGCAAAAGTATCCACTTTATTAGATTATTTAAATAATAAATTTCAGGCAATATACTCGCCTCACAGAGAACTTTCAATAGACGAATCCTTGCTGCTATGGAAAGGGCACCTGAGCTGGGTTCAGTGTATCCGGACCAAAGCAGCAAGGTTCGGTATTAAGACATACGAACTCTGTGAAGCGATAAGTGGGTATTGTTTGAAAATAGCATTATACGCGGGTAAAGGGACAACACCACTGGCTCCGATCATGGGTTTCACTTCAGCCTCGGCCAAAATTGTATTAAAATTGATGACGGAGTACCTTGGTAAGGGATATTGCCTGTTTATGGACAATTTTTATAATTCTGTCCCGCTTGCCCGTTTCCTCAAGCGTAATCGTACAGACGTAGTAGGGACGCTAAACAGGCGACGACTAGAAACTCCCCGAGAGATACAAACTTTAAACGAGAAGCGGGTCCCTAGGGGACAAGTGATAAGTCGACACTGCGGTGACGTATCTGTTGTTTCATGGAAAGATGTTTGACTCGTCACTACAGTGTCGACTTATCACAACAATGAAATGCGTGCGGGGCACCGAGCCGGTCAACCGTGCGATAAGCCGGTGGTTGTACACGAATACAACTCCTATATGGGTGGAGTAGATCTGAAGGATCAAGAATTGTCATCCTACCTTTTGGAAAGAAAAAGAGGCCTGAAATGGTATATAAAAGTTTTCCGTAGACTATTAAACATTTCAGTATTAAATGCTTACGTAATTTACTGTGCTAACATTGGCCCAAACCAAAGAAAACTTTCACAAAGGTTGTTTAGAGTGACACTGGCCGAAGAACTGTGCCGAAGGTTTGGCGTTGACGTTGTGCTTCGAGAACCTCATAACAAGACTGATCGTTTAAATTTGTCTTTGGGCCATTACCCGGATCAAAGAGTGATTCCCGAAGCAGAACGTGGTAACGCCAAAAAAAATAAATTAAAAAGAGGGCGTTGTGTCAGGTGTACAGCAAAAAAGGTTCAAAAAACATCGAATATTATATGTTCTACCTGTAACGTGTTTCTTTGTGTGGGCCAGTGTTGGGTCGAATTCCACACGCTAGGAAATGTTTAAAATATATACAAAACAATCTCTGAAAATACGACTCAAAATTACTTGGGTATACTTTCCATTAGTTTAAGAATTTAGTTGGGTAAATCGTCAATAACTGGCCACCTTATACTTAAAAATTAATTTTGTTCACAGGTAAATAGTATAAGGTAGGTATAGTGTAAAGTATTTTTAGTATAAGGTATCATAATTGTCGTTACGAAACTGACACCGACTTTTTTTTTACAACTTACACTTTTTTTGTGATAATCTGATATGCTCCTATACCTAATTTACTAATTACAAGATACTTAATATTTGATTATTTTTAAAATAGCTACCTGTATTTTCCCACCCTTTGCCCTTAGAGTATGTAGGGTATAAAATATGGCTAATTCTGTCATAGGGAAAATTCTGTCCAGCGTATATTTCTGTTTTTTTTCAACCGGAGAAAAATAAACCAATTGCTTTTGATTGCTAAAACTATTTAGTTTGTTTTTAAAAGGAATCGCTGATTTGTCAAAGGAATTGTCAATTGTGTACGATGTTTGAAAAAAAAACGCGATGGACGGAATTACCCCTACGACAGAATTAGGCACACTGACCTTAATTATACCTATGCGTTGATTTGACTACCTTTTCTGATTTTTCGTCGGATGACAAAATGTATACAACAACTGTGCATAATTATATCATTATATTATAATAAAACTGGTTCTTTTCTTTCGCCCGCAACTGTGTTTTTGTTGAGTTTTTCCGTTAAAACGTATCAAGCGAATCCAAGTTATTGTTAATCTCTGTGCGACGAAGTTTCATCCAAATCGACTCAACAACTTCTCGTAAAAAAATCATACATACAACCCCACAACTTATTTATAAATATAAATTCAAATTTGTCGATAAAATAAAATTAGCTGTATTTAAAACTTTATGTGTGGATGGATGTTTGTAACTCAAGCACGCCCCAAACATCCGATCTGGATGATACTTGGAACAGAGTTCAGTTATAGTCTAATAGCACATACTTTTTATCCTGAACAAATGTACGGTTCCCGTGAGTCATATTTTTCCACGCGGGCTGAGCCACCGGTTGGCGTTAGTTATATTTAATCACATATAAATATCATAGGATCATTTTAATATAATAATGGTAATTACAGGCTAACGCCACTATCTAATAAATACATGAGTCTACCTATAATAAACAACTTTACTCGCGCATCATGCGTCTAAGAAAGGTATAGAAAAAAAGCCGCTCAGTGCTATAGGCAGAATTCACCATGCACTTTAGCTTGTGATAAAAGTCCTGTATGTAATAAAAATAAATAAATAAAATAAAAATTATTTATTTTCAGATTCTCAGATCCATAGGTTGTTAGGTACAAAAAGACTTATAAAACTACGTTAGTACAAAAATATTGAAATTTACATTTACAAAGCCTATCTCAGGGTCGTAAGACATGAAGGTCGGTGTATCGGCGGAGAATATCCGAATCCCACCTCCCTGCTATCATTTTCAGGATGCTATTTGTGCTCCCCCTCATCTGCCTCACCACAGAGGCCGTCTTCTTCCGTACTACGGCATAAAAGTCCTCGACGCTAGCTCCGGCAAACATCTCAGAGGCGCTGCAGAATCGAGGAAGCCCAAACAGCATCCTGAAGATGTTATTATATTGGATTCGCAGGGTATTATAGGGCCTCAGCCTGAAACTAGCCCACAGGCCACACGTATAAAAGCTTTGACAGTAAGCTCTAAATAAAGTCAGCTTCACTTGAGCGCTGCATCGCGCGAACCTGTGCGCCAGCATCCCGCCTCGGACCGACAACGCCCTGCGCTCCCGTTCTATATCGAGATCGTCTTTCAGATCCTCGGTCACAATATGACCCAGATATTTGAAATGAGTAACATGATTTAAAGGCACTCCGTTCAACATTATCTTGGGCGAGTAGGCTGGACACTTAATTTTACCTTTAAAAATCATGAACTCACTTTTGGTAGCGTTATACTTCAAACCATGCTGTTGTGCGTACATCTCGCATGTATCAATAAGCTTTCTAAGGCCTGATACTGATGGGCTCAGCAGCACCATGTCATCCGCATAACTAATATTATTTACACAAATATTATCAATTCTACAGCCAGCACGAATGCTGCTGAGCCCCTCAATCAGTTCATTTACATATAAATTAAACAATCTGGGTGAGGTTAGCCCCCCCTGCCTCACCCCACACTTTAGCACATATGGATCTGAATATTCTTTAGCCCACTTTACCACATTTATCTGACTGCTATACCAGTGAGACATGATTCCTATCACAGCCGGATTTATGCCTGTCTTCTTCAGCTTTGACCACAGTATATCATACGACACGGTATCGAAAGCCTTAGAAAGATCTAGGAAACAAGCATAAATGGGCGTATTTCTCTTAACATAATAGCTTACTGTATGTTTTAAGGCTAATATTGCACTCTCAGTGGATAGTCCCTGACGGAAGCCGAATTGAGCATCATGTAATTTGACATGTAGGTTCAAAAAGGTGTCAAGAATCCTATCTAGTACCTTTGCGGTGACTGTAGCCAAAGAAATCGGCCTGTAATTACTTTTATCCGCGAGATCTCCTGTAGAATTCTTAACTAGGGGAATGACCACAGTTTTCATCAAATCCGAAGGTAAATAAGTATGTCTCACGCAGAGCGTGAACAACATAGATAATAACCTCCCAATGTCCGAGCCCGCGTGCTGGAGGTGCTCAATGCTGAGTCCGTCGTGCCCCGGGGACTTACCTCTTTTCATGTTAGCTATTGCTAGTCTAACGTCTTTAGCGGAGACTACAATTGACTGACCTGTCAGATTGGACTCATCATTGAACCCCTCCCGCACGGGTTGGTATGGGGGCTCCATCTTAAAATAATCCCTGAAGATATTAGCGACATCTTTGGGTTCACTCATGCCATCCACACTGGCCGACAGACTTGGTTTATAACTCATTTTTTTGGTACTTTTCCAAAACTTTCCAAACTGTTTCGTTGAATGTTGTGTTGCCAATATGTCACATTGAATCTGCACTTGATTATTTTGACAAAACTTAAGCTTAGATTTAAAAATTCTACGACTAGAGCACATTTTTTCATAAATAGGACCACTTTTGGGCTTCCCATGTGATACATATGTAAGAAAATCTAACCTAGCTTCCTTGTGACTGTTTGATACATGTTTATTCCAGCCCAGAATACTTTTACCTTTGTTATTCACATTCGACTTATGTACACTACTCTCTACAGATGCTCTAGTTAGTGCACTTATTATGTCACCGTATAGTTGATTAATAACACTTCTGTGTGAAGTATCTTGACACATACTATCTGCACAGTCTTGAAGTTCATGCGGAAAGTCTACTACTTTTAAATAGTTATTACATAGCTCTGTGTACTTAGCCGTCTGTTCAGGGCTTCTAACTCCCCATAACACTTTATTACCTAATTCATTTGTTGGTATCTCTTTTGACCTAATTACGTTAGTATTACATTCGATTTTTAATGGATAGTGATCAGACCAGTATACATCATATAGAACCTCGATATTATTTAATGTGTGCCATGCAGAAGTACTTACCACGCAGTGATCCAACCACCTTTGGGATCCATGTGCATCACTCACAAACGTGTGCGTTCCAGACGATGTACCTAGCCGAATCACATCCGCACATAACCATTGCCTTTCATTACAAAAATTTAGCATTTCTTCATAAAATGGAGCCGATGGATGTGCATTGTAATCACCCAATATGTACACATTTTCAACATTGTTGTCCTCGATTACAGCATTAATTTCGCCCAAACATTGCGTAAAAATTGGCAAATTATCCGGCACATCAGTCGGCATATATACACATATCACTATGAACTCCTTTCGCTCCTTCGTTACGACTTTTATTCCAGCAATACGCTCACTGCTGCACTTTATAACGGTAACACTGTGAAACGCACTATTCCGCCATAGAATCGCCACGCCACCGTGAGGCCTGCCGCGAAGAACGCCCGCTGCCAAATCCACCGCAGATTTGCCTGTGTAGCTGAAGTCCTTATCAATTTGCCCTAGGAAGGCCAGGTCATGAGGCAGTAGCCAGGTTTCCTGAAGTGTAATCACATCAGCCTCTCTACAAAGTGATCTCACACAATCAACACTTCTCTTTATATTTTTACAGTTATATGTTATAAAAGCCAATGTAATACAATACAGTACATAATAAATGAACAGAAAAAAACTAATTGACAAAATTAGTGGAATGCGAAACTGATCGGCTTATGGTCAGTATAGACGGTGAAATGACGGGCCTCAAGCATATGCCTAAAATATTTTATTGCTTCATAGATGGCCAGTAACTCCCGGTCGTACGGTGAGTATTTGATCTGTGAGGTACTAAGTTTTCGGGAGAAAAAATGCTAACGGCTCCCAGGCACCATTTTTAAGCTGCTGAAGCACGGCACCAAGAGCCCTATCTGACGCGTCCGTGACGACTGCCAGTTTTGCGGAGCAATCTGGGTGAGCTAACATGGCTGCGTCAGATAAACTCTCTTTGCAGGCCTGGAAAGCCTTTAAAGTATCTCCTGTAAGATTAATTGGCTGCGATCCCTTTACGGATCCCGTCAGTAGGGCATGCAATGGGGCTTGTATCAGGGCTGCTTGTGGAAGAAATCTCCTATAAAAATTAAGCATGCCCAAGAAACCTCGAATTGCCGAACGTTGGTTGGGGGTGGGAAATCCTTTACAGCCTGTACCTTCAAATCCTAGGGGCCTAGATATTCGATACCCTAAGAAGCTTACCTCTTGAACCCCTAAAATGCATTTCGATGTATTGACTAACATGCCATACTCCTTCAGCCTACTGAAAATTGTGCGCAGGTGTAGCTCATGCTCCGATTCGTTCCTAGAATAAATTAGAAAATCGTCTAAGTATGAGTGCACGAAGTCGAGGCCCCTGGTAAGCTCGTCAACAAACCGTTGAAACGTTTGGCCAGCATTTCGAAGACCCAACGTCATAAACGGAAATTCATATAGTCCAAAGGGAGTAGTGATGGCGGTCTTTGGAATATCCTCGGGGCTGACGGGTATCTGATTGTAAGCTTTTTCTAAGTCCAATGTACTGAATATCTTACAACCTGCAATATTGTACGTAAAATCGTGAATATGCTTGATCGGGTACCTGTCAGGCACCGTGCGAGCATTCAGACTACGATAGTCACCGCAGGGACGCCATCCGCTGCTTTTCTTGGGGGCTAAATGAAGAGGTGAAGACCAGGGACTTTCCGATGGTCTGGCGGTTCCACTAGCCAGCATGGACCGGAACTCTTCCTGGGCGATTTTCAACTTATCAGGGGCTAAACGACGGGGTGGCAAAGAGACTGGGGGCCCAGGTGTCGTTCGTATATGATGGACTGTGTTGTGTGGTGTGGTGTTGTGTCTACTAGCTGGTCGAGTAATTTCGGGAAATTCATCAAGTATTTTATGATATTTGGTCTCACCAGTGACAACTTTAACGGACGACACATTTTTACAATTAGCTAAAGTAGCAATCGCAGTTATAGAAGTTAAATTATCTATAAGGCGTTTATTACGACAATCTACTATTAGGTTATAATAATTTAAAAAATCTACGCCGATAATTGGCTTAGTGACATCGGCTACTACAAATTGCCAAACAAAACTTCTACGCAAACCAAAATCTAAATCTAAGTTAACATAACATAAAATAAGTTTGTATATATATAGATGAATTAGCGTAAAAGTAATAAGTACATCTAAAAACATTAATTCTAAAATGTAAATGTAAGATATGTGTGGACGTAGGCCACAGTTGCTTAGGTAGGTACAAATTAATTAATGTTTCAATTTCATAGGAAACTTACCTCGTATGTTCATAAGTTTTGAGACAAACTTTTTAGTTTATAAAATAAAGAAAATAATACTGGCACCTATTTTATATTCTTTTCAATTTTGAATTTGGAATGTTAGTGTGCTATTTGTATGTTTTGAAAATTCATTTCTTTTGTTTTTCTTGTGATGGAGGGAACGAAAGAATTGCGTGCGACTGTCATTTCACTACATATGGCGGGGAAAAAACCAATGGAAATTTTCCGTGACATAAAATGTTTTGGGGTAAGCCGCAACTTCGTATATTACACCATTAAACGCTACAAGGAGACTGATTCTTTGAAAGATCGACATAGGAGTGGTCGCCCGCGGTCTGTAAGGACGGCTGCTAACATCAAAATAATCAGAGAGCGACTTCGCCGAAATCCATGTCGCACCCAGAAAAAACTCGCTCTGCAGACTAAAATTTCGCGTATTTCAGTCAACAGAATATTGAAATACGATCTGAAAGTAAAGGCTTACAGCCGTAGAAAAGTTCATTTTCTAAATGATCGCCTTCGTAAATTACGTCGCGAACGTTGTCCGATGCTGCTTAAGAGACACGATGCGAAAAAGATACTCTTCACCGACGAAAAAATCTTTACGGTCGAAGAAAAGTTTAACCGGCAAAATAATAAAGTTTATGCCAAAAGCAGCAAAGATGTTCCTGCTACAGCACGAAATGTCTCGCGTGCCCATCATCCGGCGAGTGTGATGGTATGGTGGGGGGTTTCGTACGAAGGTGTCACTCCGCTCCATTTTTGCCAACAAGGTGTCAAGGTTAAAGCAAAAAATTATCAAAGTGACATTTTAGATACTGTAGTGAAACCCCTATCTAATACTTTATTTCACAACAAAGAATGGATTTTCCAGCAAGACTCAGCACCCGCACATAAGGCTAAAACGACTCAAGCTTGGTTAAGGGAAAATTTGCCGGGCTTCATCGCGGCGGAAGAATGGCCATCCTCCAGCCCTGATCTCAATCCACTGGACTATTCTTTGTGGACTGAATTGGAACTCAGGGCCTGCCAAAAGTCCCACCCAAACTTAGATTCTTTAAAGCGAGCCCTCATCAAAGCAGCGAAGGATATCCCACTGGAGAAGATTCGTGCCGCGATCGATGACTGGCCGGAACGACTAAAAGCTTGTATTAAAAATAGGGGTGGACATTTTGAATAGTAATTGCTTGTAGTTGTTAGTTAATGTCTAGTTACCATTATCTGTAAATTTTATAAATACAGCTTTATGCTTTAATTTTTTATGTAATATTTATTTCGTCTCAAAACTTATGAACACACGAGGTACTTTTTACCCAGTCAAAATTATGGGATAAATAAATACATTCCAGCAAGAGGGATATTGGTGGATAAGTTTAACAATTACAAGAGGGTATTGCGGAAGAGTGGATTACTAAGCAGTAGAGCCGACACTCCATCTGATACTCCATCGGCACCAGCAACAACCGATGTTGAAGAGCAAGCTGGTATTTTTTTTTAAAGTTAAATCATGAGTACCTATTCGGAAATACATTCCATACATGTAACAGGAACTGTTTTTTTTTTCACCAATCGTTTTTGACAAGATAATTGTTATAATTATGATCTATCGTTTACCTTACCAGTATCCCATGAAGAATTCGAGGAGAGAAAAGTTTGGCTAAAATATAATAAAGAACCAATAGGAGAAATAATTGAAAATTGGAAAAAATCGTCAACTTTGCGCCTTAAAGAATTAACTCATAAATACTCAAATATAACCGACATAATAAACGATTGGCCCGCATACAAGTTGAGTTTTGGATATAAGTTGGTAAGTTGTTTTTATTAGTTTCAAAGACGCGAGTTTCTTATAAATAAATTATTATACCTACTTACATTAATTTAGTATGTCGACGCGGTTAGCCTAGTTGGTTGGTAGTGAGCCTGCTTACGAAGCTAGCGGTCACGGGTTCGATCCCGGGTCCCGGCAAATGTTTGTGTGATGAGCGAGTTAAAGGTGCTGACAGCCCTAACATCTCCTTCGTCAGCACTGCATAAAGTAGAGCATTTACGTCAATGGCGAAATGCATTATTTTAGTATATATAGTAGTAGTACTTTATTATTAATTTAGAATACTCTCAACTGTAAGATTGGATTGTTACTCTGGTAGTTTGAATAAAATTAAGTAGATCTTTTTTTTTTAATGAAAGTCCTGTCGATCCACTTAATTGGCGCAGCCGGTAGGATCTCCGTCGTTATCCTTCGGCATCCTTAAATCGATAAAGTTTCTATTTCGCGTCGCGTCGGGAAACGTGTGTTTCTACACTTCAACGGGGAGACATCGAACAAACAAATCGCAAGCATCGTCAAGAAGTCGCCGCAGAAGCTGTCCAGTTCCAGCCGATCCAGTCACTCCAGGAAGCTGTCCAGATCCAGCCGATCCTGTCAGTCCAGAGATTCCAACTAGCCGTAAGGACACGTGAAAGCTGCCGGGGGGAATGTGAGTCAATCTTTTTCATCATCCTTTCTGTTCCTTTTATATATTTGCATTAAATATATGTGTTATTGGGGATTAGACAACGCCGTAATAACATCGTTAAAATATTACAGTGTCAAATTCCACTCGCGATACTGACCTAGTTACATTATAAGCGTTATACCTGTAATGTAAGTTATAATGGAAGGCATTAACCGGGTTTCTGGGGAAATAGTAAAGGTCATCTCGACCTTTGAAGGGGATGCTAGAACTCTCCCATTATTTATAAAAAAAAGTGCGAGTACATTATAAGAAACTTTGCCGGGGGAGACGCTCAAAACGAATATCTATTCCATGTAATTACGAGTTGACTCGCAGGGCCTGCCGCTAACCTAGTGGGAGAACGGGACCAAATAGAAACTTGTGAGGTGCTAAAAAATTTGCTCACTCAACATTTTGGCGACCCCAGGACCGAGCAATACCTGCTGTTAGAACTAGAGGCGCTAAAAATAAAAAGAGCTGAAAGATATTTGGAATTCTGTCATAGAGTTCAACACCATAGAAGTGTGTTATAAGCAAAAGTAATAGAGACCATTGATGACGCCACATTACGTGCCGCCATAACTCAGATTTATACACATACTTCTCTGAATGTTTTTCTTTATAATTTGCCACCATTTCCATTTGCCAAAATTTGTTTTCTTATCGGTCACCACGCTCAAAAAGTGTAACTTGAATTAATATCAAAGAAAAAGAAATACTGCATGAATAAAATAAATAAATAAAATTATAATTGCATAAGTTGATACAAAATGCTATGCAATAGCTTTACCGCGGCAGTCCCCGAGTGCCACACGTCTTTTTATTGTTTTTCAAAGTATTCTGTGTAATATAGGCTTAATAAAGTTTAGAGCATTATTATGTTATCTATGGTACAGACAGTCTGTGACAATAAAGAATTCATCATGGAAGTTAAGTAGATCTTTTATTTTACATTAATTATAAAAGAACCATATAATACATGGTGTCAGGTGTAAAGACAAAGATTTGGGCAAATAATCCTTAGTGGTAATATGGCGGAAGCAAAAGGAGTGCAGGGAAATGTGGTACATGGTCTCAAGCCACCAACTGGGCACATGGTGTGCGATGCGGAGTCGTGGAGAAGGTTTAAGCAGTTGATAACAATTTATTAAAAAAGGCATCAGGGCTTGAGAAAGAGGCTGATGAAAGGAAAATTGCCATTTTCCTTAGTTGCGCAGGCGAAGATATACTAGACATTTATAATGGCCTTGAAGTCATAAAGTCGTGGGATGATTTAATTGAAGAATTCGACAAGCATTTTGGAACTAAAACTAATCAAGTTACCAATAGTTACAATTTTTTTAACATGAGACAGCAACAAGGCGAGTCAGTGGATCACTTTGTCACAAAATTAAAGAATATAGCAAAGTTATGTGATTTCAAGGACGAAAAGAGATTGATACGCGACATGTTGATAATTGGAATAAAGGACAGTAGCACAAAAGAGCGTTTATTGAGGGAAAGCGAATTAAGTCTGGACATGTCCATTACACTTTGCAGGGCAGCCGAGGAAAGCAGCAAACAAGTGAAAGAAATTAAAGAAAAAGAGAAAGAAATGGTGAATATGATAATGGAAGGAAAACGGCAAGCAAATTGGAGAGGAAACCAAAATAAATTTCAATGTGGTAGTTGTGGTCAGGAACATGAGGTAAGAAATTGTCCGGCATATGAAAGAAAATGCTCCATATGTAACAGGTACAACCATTAAGCGGTGGTATGTCGCTCCAATAAAAATAAAAAAGAAGAGTTAACTAAGACTAAGAAGACATCTAGGGTGAAAGTAAATGCAATGCAGGAAGAAGGATGTGACAACAACTCCAGTTTTGAAGATTTTACAATAGACACAGTGAGTACCATAAATAAAAAACTAAGGTGGTATGAAATAATTAATGTGGAGGGAACAAATATTATTTTAAGCTAGATTCTGGAGCTGATTGTAATACCTTACCTTTGAAATTGTTTAATGAAATAAAGAAAGATGGTAATTTTTTGATGGGAAAATCCACCGTGCTGGTAGTGTACAATGGTCAGCACATACAAACAGCGGGTAGCGCTGAACTAAATTGTATTGTAAAAGGCATTTCACATACAATTAGGTTTTGTGTTGTGGACTTACCAATAGAACCTGTATTAGGATTGCCTGACTGTGTAAGGTTCAACTTAATGAAAAAGATAGATAGTATAGTAGCCATGGACAAGGAACAGTTTGTTAAAGATAATTTCGATGTTTTCTCAGGATTGGGTTGTAGTGTGTATTAGGATGTAAGTATATATAAGGGGCTTCGGGTCTTAATAAATCAGTGTATACTCAATCATTGACTTGTTTCATTGTCTCGCCTGCATCCCTCCTTACATGGCGACCCTGCCTAATTTGGAGAGGCGCGTGCCGTTCAGCGCTAGTCGGGAGAATTAATTATTCGGGATTATTAATTATTCAAGTTTTTTTTTTTTAACGGTTAGTACGATTTTTACTATTGTGAGCACAATGTGTAATTCGCAACCACCGCAGCAACAACCGCAGAAGGCTGATAATTACAACACCCAGATAGGTTACAAAAACAGCATAGAGCAAAGTCAAGCTACCACGCATTTGGAATACCTGAGCCAGACGAATGGGTATTTGTTCCTGCTGTTGGTCCTGGTTATCGTCGTGTTGATCTTCTTGTGCGTCCGCTATGCCAATAACTGTTTCAACAAGAAAATAGAACGGAGGGCGCATGCTAACATGATCGAGATGAGGCGTATCAACGGGAATCCCGTGAGTGCGTGCCAAGGCGCCGCTCGGAGGGACGACGGGTTTTAGTGCCGCGACTGCCGCGAGTGTGGTTGTGCGTAAAGTGCGTCTAAAGTGCGTAAATTGTTGGGGTCATAAACAGTTTTTTTTTTACTAGGCATGTACAATTGACTCATTAAGAGATAAACCTGTTATTAAAAACATGAACTCTAGTATGGACCGTAAGATGAGTAATTAGTGAATGGACAGAGAGTGCCGCGTAAGGTATCACGTTTCGAGCGATGAAGGTATGTAAATTGATTATAAGTATATCTACACCTTTAACGTAAATATTAAGTACAAATGTAAGAATGTGTAAGTTATGGCAGAAGATTTAACTTGTCTGCATAATGGATTGAAGGAAATACGAACATATTTAATTTAAATAGGCCCTAGTAGGAGGCAAGGAAGCATTATTATAACAAAGTTAGAGGAGATTAACGAAAATTATACACATTATAATCAACTAGTTACTAAGATACGAGAACAAATTAAGATAGGAAAGATATCGTCCAAAGAAGTACCATTAATTGATAGGGTGTGCGCTAGTTATGCTATTCTATATAGAGAAGTGATAGATCTGTGTACCAAAAAGACCAAAATGGAGGAATTTAACATAAAGACCGCTTTGAGTTTGCTACCAGTAATGACCGATTCCGAAGAAAATACAAAACAGTTAATTGACGGAATCGAATATTATGCTTCTGTTCTGACAAAGCCAGAGTGCAAGAAAAGTCTCATTCAGTTTGTCCTTAAGAGTAGATTGTCGCAGGGTGCAAAGTTGAGGTTGTCACCCGGCTATGACGCGGTCAGTGAACTTCTCGATGACATGCGAGCGGAACTGCTGCCTAAGCAGGCTCCGACAGCGATCCAAAATAGGCTACAAACGATTAGACAGAATGACATGTCTATAAAAGCATATGATGATGAACTGTCGAATTTATTTGTAAATTTAACGATTTCGCAAGCCAATGGCAAAACGGAAAACTATAAAATACTCAAGCCACTTAACGAAAAAATGGCAATAAAACGTTTTGCCGATGGGCTGCGAAATAAAAGGTTAAGCACAATAATCGCTGCCAGAAACTATGATTCGCTGAAAGATGCGATCCAGGCTGCAGAAGACGAGGAGGTGAGTACTTCTGCCAGCCAGGAAATTTTAGGTATGGCTGTCACCGGTACTCCACGTGGAGGAAGACCATATTTTAGGAGTACACGTGGTTACTACAGCCCCAGGAGACAATCACGGCCGCAGATGGCGTATGGACAGCGGGAGCGCAGTAGTCACTACTCTCAAGGAGGTCGCGGGGCTCCTCATCGGTCATTCAGGGCGGGCCGATCACGATTTTCAGGTACGTATAATCAGCGTACTTTTGGAAATCAGTGGAAGCGAAACGGAACAGTTCGCACAATGTCTGAAATCAGGCCGGGAGAAAATACAGTCACACCGTCCAGCGAGTTTTTTCGTGACTAACGAAACAATATTAGCATGTAACAGTTCTCTTTTCGTTACACTTAGTTTAGGAAATCGAGCATCATCATGGCTTATAGATACAGGGGCGAGTATTTCAGCTGTAAAACATAATTACGTGGTTAACAACAACATTCCGATCCATAAAAAGACGACCACTATAAATGGTATCGGGGGCAGTGTACAGGCAATCGGGTTCGTATACTTAGAGTTATCTGCGAATGGAGAAGTGTTTAATCATCCATTTTATGTTTTCTATTCCCTGCCATGTACATCAGATGGCATATTAGGAAATGATTTCTTACACAATCATCGCTCTATTTTAGATTATGGTAGTCAAACTTTAATTGTGCAGAACGACAAAAACAGCCGTGTCACTTTACCATTTTTAAGGATGGTTACAAAAACAAAAACATCACTCCTTATACCGCACAGGTCAGAGACCGTACATTATATTACGACGAATGCTACAGAGGAATGCCTAATTTGTACAGAAGAAATTAAAGAAGGAATCTTTATTGCTAGTATATTAGTCAAGCCATGTGATGGAAAGATACCTATAAGAATTTTAAATACAACGGACAATGACGTAATTTTGGACAGAGTCGAACCAACTTTACAAAAAATTGATGATTATCAGTTATGTTCTTTTGAAAGAAACATTACGAATGCGAATAGAGTAAAAAGTTTATTTTCAGCGTTGCAGATGAATCATTTAAATAAAGAGGAACAAAGTAGTATTGAGAACATTTGCGCAAAATATTCCGATGTTTTCCATCTGCCGGGAGATAAATTAACAACAACTAACTTAGGGACTCAAAAAATAAATTTGAAACCAAATACGGGATCAGTGTATGTTAAGCCGTATAGATTGCCGCATACCTACAAATCAGAAATAGATACCCAAATTAATAAAATGTTAGATGATGGAATTATAGAGCCAGCGCGGAGTGAATGGTCCAGTCCGATGTTGTTAGTCCCGAAGAAAGCAGATAGCAGTGTAGGAAAAAAGTGGCGTTTAGTTATAGATTATAGGAAATTAAATGACCGTATACAAGATGACAAGTTCCCACTTCCGAACATTACGGAAATCTTAGATTCGTTATCAGGAGCAGTCTACTATACACATTTAGATTTATTTTCAGGTACTATCAGGTAGAATTAGAAGAAAGTAGTAGGAAGTATACAGCATTTTGCACAGCTAAAGGTCAATATCAGATGAAAAGGTTACCAATGGGGTTAAAAACTAGTCCAAATTCATTTTCTAGAATGATTACGTTAGCCATGTCCGGGTTAACATATGACAAATGTTTCGTATATTTGGATGACCTTATTGTTTTTGGCAGAAATTTAATAGATCACAACAAAAATTTACTCAGTATTATGGAACGGTTAAGAAAAGTGAATCTAAAATTAAATCCACAAAAATGTGAGTTTTTAAAAAAAGAAATTTTGTACTTGGGTCATGTTGTTTCCGGTGAAGGTATTTTACCGGACCCCGAAAAAATTAGGGTAATGAAAGAGTATCCAGAACCCAAAAATATAGACGAAGTAAAAAGGTTTGTCGCTTTTGCAAACTACTATCGTAAATTCATTCCAAATTTCGCTGAAAAAGCCTATGAATTAAATAAAATGTGTCGGAAAAATCAAGTATTTGAATGGAATAAAAATTGTCAAAATTCGTTCGAAATACTTAAAGAATCACTTGTCTCGCCACCAGTTCTGCAATACCCAGATTTTTCTGAAAGTAATGAATTTCAGCTCCAAACAGACGCATCCGGGTATTCATTAGGGGGAATATTATCAAATTGCGATGGCAAGCCAGTAGCCTACACTAGTAGAAGCCTAAATAAAGCGGAGTTGAACTGTCCCACTATTGAGAAGGAATTACTTGCAATAGTGTGGGCAGTGAAACACTTTCGCCCATACTTGTATGGTAGAACTTTTACAATTTTAACGGATCATAAACCTCTTATTTATTTATTTAATATGAAAGATCCTTCCAGTCGATTAATGAAATTTAGAATGGCCTTAGAGGAATACGATTTTGTAGTGAAATATGTTAAAGGATCCGATAACGCAGCGGCAGACGCTTTATCAAGAATATCGTCGAAGGACTTGAAAGAGATGAACGAAAAGGTGATGAATATCATGACGAGAGCGCAAACCAAAAGACTAAGGGATAATTCTAAAGACAACCCGGTCGATATGGTTTCTAATAACAGCTGGCCTGATCAACCAAAAGTTGTAGAAATTCATAAAAAACCGAGGGAGTCTCTAGAATTATGTTTCACTAGTACGGAGAGGTTAGGAAGTCTAAGGAAAAATAAAGAAATTAAAAATGAAAACGAAACGTTATCATATGTCCCAACAAAAAAGACAATATACATAAACCCAAGTTCTCAATCGCATAGGACGCGAGCCGACTTTGTGAGAGAGCTAAAGGAGTTTTGTAAGGATATTAATGTAGAAGAGTTATGTATCATTAAAAATAAGGAAAATAAGGTGTTCGTAGAGAAGTTAGCCAGACAAATAAAAATCACGAAAGATTGGACGGGTCCACGACTATGTGTATTAAAAGATATTGAGAGAATTGATGACAAGGATGACATAAGGGTAATTCTAAACGACTTCCATCTTTTACCTACGAGTGGCCACGCAGGTATAAGACGGATGTTCAACAATGTTAGGAAATATTACTTTTGGGTAGGAATGGAAAACGATATCAAGAACTTCGTAAAAAGGTGTAGTAAGTGTCAAATGCAGAAGCATTCCATTCCAGTTAAAGAACCTATGGTGATAACACCGACTGCTGAGTCAGCGTTTGAGAGAGTGTTTTTAGATATTGTGGGACCCCTACCAAAAGATACGCAGGGATATTCATACATACTTACGCTACAATGCGATTTATCAAAGTATATAGAGGCGTATCCACTTATTTCCAAAGGTACAGATGAAGTTGCTAAAACATTCGTTAATAATTTTGTCCTTAGGTATGGAATACCACGGTATTTCGTGACTGACAGGGGCACGGAATTTATGTCCAAAACAATGGAACAGGCATGTACGTTATTGAAAATAAACAAATTAAATTCAACCGCTTATCACCATCAAAGCATAGGTGGGCTCGAGAATACCCATAAACATTTAGGTGCTTATTTAAGAATACAGACAGACAATCACCCAGAAACATGGAGTGATTGGTTACCATTCTGGTCTTTTTCGCATAATACTTCTGTACACTCAGAAACAGATTATACTCCCTTTGAACTAGTGTTTGGGAAAAAATGTAACCTACCAAGTAATTTAATGACATGTAAAGTTGATCCATTATATAATAGTGATGACTACACTTTAGAGCTCAAGTATCGGCTACAAGTAGCACAAAAAGAAGCTAGGGAAAATTTGATTAGAAATAAAAATGTAAGAAAGCTCAAATACGATACATATATCAACCCAAAAATGTATAAACCTAATGATTTAATTTTAATTAAAAACGAGGACAGGAAAAAACTGGACACTATTTATAAAGGTCCATTTCTAGTATTAAGAGATTTAGCTCCTAATGTCGAAATACTTAACAACGGTAAGATAGAATTAATACATAAAAATAGGACAAAACTATATTATCCTGTCATTGACGTGTAACTTGAGCAATGTTTTAATTTGTAATAAATAAATTGTAGGATATAAAAATAACAGTAGAAAAAAAAAGTAAATGTTATTAATTTTTTTTTCTCTCTTTGGATGGGAGATGTAGTGTGTATTAGGATGTAAGTATATATAAGGGGCTTCGGGTCTTAATAAATCAGTGTATACTCAATCATTGACTTGTTTCATTGTCTCGCCTGCATCCCTCCTTACAGGGTAATATAGGCACATATACACTCGGCGTCAAAAATATCGCCCCTTCGCGAAAATCAGATTCAAGCTAATCTAGACCTTAGCGAAATTATGTTACATAATTAATATTAGTATCAATTAAAAGCACGTTTAATGTGTTTTAAATTAATAAGTTTTAATTTAAACAAAACGTAATGGCTTGTGAATCAGAGTTTCGAAAAAAAAGTGCACAAATACTCGTTTGAAGGGTCGCGAGTTGTGCCCTTTTCCAGGGGTATAAAATGCCTGTACAAGGTCAAATGTCAATCATTCACTATCCAAATGTCGAAGAGAACACATCTAAGGAACTCAAGCAAGAAAACAACCCTCGAACATGGAGACCACCGCTGCTGAATCAGCTCAAGAGGTTACACTACTGCAAGCAGGAGTTCGGCAGTGTGATGTCGCTCGGCAACTCAATTTAAGCCGTCATGCTGTCCGCCGAGTATTTCAGCGGTTCCAGGAGACTGGGGGCTACATCAGAAGACGTGGGGCTGGTCGGCGACGCTGCACATCCGAAAGAGATGATCGCTTCATCGTGACATCATCTCTACGCAATCGCTTCGCTAGTGCTGTTGAGGTGCAACAACGCCTCAGAGAAGCTCGGACAAGATCAGTTAGCATCTCTACGGTTAGAAAAAGACTGCGGGAGAAGGATATCGTGGCTCAGAGGGCTGCTACAGGCCCAATGTTGACCGCACAGCATCGCAGAGATCGCTTGCAATTTGCCCGCGACCACGTCGATTGGACGTTTGAGCAATGGAGGCAGGTTCTCTTTACCGATGAGTCTGTCTTTATTGCAACGACAGGCGGGCCAGAGTCTACAGAAGGTCGGGCGAACGATTTGCTCAAGCCTGTATTGAAGAGACAGTGGGCTACGGAGGTGGCTCTTGCATGTTCTGGGGGGGCATGTCTATAGACGGCAAAACCGACCTTGTCTGCGTCTCCAGGACTGGAGGCACTCGCGGCCAAGGGTCCCTGAATGCTCGCCGATACATTGCCGAGATCCTGGAAGAGCATGTGATGCCATATGCGGGTTACGTCGGCTCTGGGTTCACATTAATGCACGACAACGCTCGCTCCCACACTGCATTAATTGTTCGGGATTATCTGGAGGAGGTCGGGATTCCCGTTTTGCCGTGGCCAGCCAGGAGTCCTGACTTAAACCCGATTGAACACCTTTGGGACGAGCTGAAGCGACGGGTTCGGTCACGAGATGCCGCCCCTACCACCCTGCAAGATCTTCAGGACGCAGTCATCGAAGAATGGGGCAACATTCCACAAGAGGACATCGTAAAGTTGGTGCGATCAATGAAAGACCGTTTAGTGGCAGTGATAAGGGCAAGGGGGGTAACACTAGGTTTTAAGTTAATTTTAGGCACTTTTTGTAAAATTTTGTTATCCATTTATTGTTGTAAATTTAAACTTGAATAAACATTTTTCAACTGTTCGCAATGTCATTTCCTTTAATTTTTGACCCCAAGGAAAAATCCTTTTTTTTTAATTTTCCAAAAAAAACACTTTATTACCTTTCAAATGATACCTAACAATCATATTGTTGTCCTTGATCAAATAGGGTTTAAAGTCGGTTGTAATTATTTTCCGAGGAGGGGCGATATTTTTGACGCCGAGTGTACTTACGTATTATACGTGATGTACAAACAATACTTGGTTTATATTTTGCGTTTATTAAAGTACTTGTTACCTGACACAATTTTACTGTAAACAACGACATGAACAACAAAATAACGTACGTGTGTCCCAAACTTCACGAGCGTTGCGGAGCGGGCAACTGACGCAGCCCTTCATGCTTTTACATACAGTCTATTTTTTCTTACTTGAGCTAAGACGTAAACAAACATCACTCGATCACATTTCACGACATTACGAAAGAATCACTCAAAATAAGTTACCACAATAAGTAATAGACATTATATTAAACACAAACGCATTCATTTCCACTAAAAATTGCTTTAAATTATCCTTAAAAGTAACATATTTTAGCCAAATAATAATTTTGACAAAACTCTCTGTCACAGATTATCAAAACTGAATGTCAGTTTGGGATTTCATTGTAGGGATGGGATGAAGTGAATGAATGAAATGATTTGTAACGGTTGAATTGTTTGGTGGTTTTAGAACTTATACAATATTCCGAACAAAAATTAATATAATTATCTTTTTTTAACTATATGTATAGTTAGTAAGTGTTATTATTATGCGTATAGGTAGTCTATTTAAATTCTGTTTACAAGCGCAAACTGTTTGACACAACGCAATACTTAAGCCGCGTCCGCTGCGCCGTGTTATTTGGGTTTTCCTAACATGTTTGCCGCGGGGGATGGATGGAAAAACACAATAACATGGCGCAGCGGACCCGGCTTTACCTGAGTGCGCGTGCGTCATTCACCATTGTCTTTAGACACCCTTATTACTTATCTTTGCCATGCCAATCTCACAGAGATTGTGAGTGAAGTAAAACCATTCGTCTCGTCGCTTTCATTGATCGTCCCTTAGCTTACAACACCGCCTAAGTCATTTTTACCAACTTTACAGGAGACGTAAAAAACTGTCTATTTAAAAAAATCTGGGGATTATTCCTGTCATAACTTAATACATACTCTAGTTAGCGGTTAAGAAATAATTATTTATACTTATTTTGACAATTTACTTTATTTTAACAAATTCTAAATTCTAAAAATTTAATTTCAAATGTAAAAACCGCCATTTTCGACTTGAGCGGTGTTGTAAGCTAAGGGACGTGATGTCGTACGTTACGGGTGTGCTCTTACGTTCCTTAACTTCTAACAACTTGGCGTTCTTTTGGATTTGTGTTTGCTCTGTGATTTGGATTGTGTTATTCTCCTGGATTGACAACTTATTGGCTATTCTTCAAGGACATCGATATTGCATACGATTGGAGCTTTCAGATAAACCGATTTTGAAAGTAAGTAATAGCATTTTCTATTTAGTATATGAATACATTTTTATTCTATTAAATTATTGAGTGTTTTATACAAGATCCCCTATTTAATATTACCGGTACAAAATCCATACTCGAAATGAATATCCGCTAAATGAGCCGAAAATTATATTGGGGCATAGCTATTATTATTGTAATAAAAAAAAAAATTGCAACTCCGGTAACAATCACTTTCATTTTGTATCTTTACATTATGAAACTATGGCTATACGGCCAGCTACAATAAGTATACTTTGCACACTTGCTAGAGACTGAGAAGTAACTGAAATCCAATCTAATATTGGTGACGACTGAGTGAGTACCCTTTGTGAATAAAAGATAATAGTAGATAATATAAATACGGCTAGGAGTACTAGGCTGTTGCTCAGCCTTAAGTTGCATCTTCGTCTGTGTGTCGGTTCTATACAGACAAACATAGTTAAACCTTTTTGTTGTTGGTTACTTACCAAATTTAGTTCAATTGCAAACTTATTGGTAATTAGGTCAAATATCTAACTGGCCAATAAACATGCGGTTTCGGTTTCGAGTAAAATAATAAAACGGCTACGTCGCAATCATTATGGTTGTTTCACTTGAGATTTTTCAACTTGTTAATTACTATGTTGTTGTTTATAACTGATTTTTAAACAACCTACATAAGATAAACGCCTCTGTGAAATGATAATTGAAACCTTTTCAAATAATATTTGAAATTTCAATTCTATTTCGTGTTTAAAGAAATGTTGTAACGAGCGCCGCCGGGCACCGAACGCACTGCTGACGTCACACGCCGCGCGCGCCTCCACGACACCACGGCACCGTGTACGGCCGCCACCCCGCGCGCGCGACCCCCGGCTTCGCCCGACGGCCTTTATAAGCGGAGGCACTCCCGTACTAACCAGCACTGCGTAGTGTGCTATGATGGTCGAAGGGTCGTCTCCGGGCGCCCCTGAAGCTTGAGAACACTAAGTAGTGCCTCCCTCTCGCCTCCCCCTCCTCCCCTCTCGCAACCTAGGTGCGGTGCTGTTACCCAGCGTCTTGAGCACTAGGAAGCGATCCGACCAACCTGGTGCGGTGCTGTTACCCAGCGTCTTGAGCACAGGAAGGTATCCTAAATCCCGTGACCTAGGTGCGGTGCTGTTACCCAGCGTCTTGAGCACAGGAAGGTATCCTAAATCCCGTGACCTAGGTGCGGTGCTGTTACCCAGCGTCTTGAGCACAGGAAGGTATCCTAAATCCCGTGACCTAGGTGCGGTGCTGTTACCCAGCGTCTTGAGCACTAGGAAGCGATCCGACCGACCTGGTGCGGTGCTGTTACCCAGCGTCTTGAGCACTAGGAAGCGATCCGACCGACCTGGTGCGGTGCTGTTACCCAGCGTCTTGAGCACAGGGAGGTAACCCATCCCCCGTAACCTAGGTGCGGTGCTGTTACCCAGCGTCTTGAGCACTAGGAAGCGGTCCTGCTGACCGGGTGCGGTGCTGTTACGCAGCGTCTGAGCACCGGGAAGCTTCCCGACCTATTTAGAATTAAGTACTAACAATTGAGCACTAACCGCTACTGTTATTATTGAATAAACAGGCATAAAGCCTTCATATTATACTGAACTGTGTTTACTATTAAAACCTTAATTCCTGATCCCCCTGAGCTATCTATAAATGCCTCCAGTCCAGTAGTAGATTTGCCCAGGACGAGGTGAATGTTGACGAGGAGCCAAAGCGCCCCGTTACAATGTTATAAGAATAGATTACCCCTATTATTTTGTTGGGTTTACTGTGCGACTAAACTGTTTTTTTTTTTTAAATATATACTTATCATTGTATTTAAACTTAATTTGCAGAAATCGAAAATGAGTGCGCCTGAGCCAACTCCTGGGCCATCAAATCCGAAAAAACGGATTAGGATTCCTGACCAGATTTCGTTTTGCAGCTCGCCTATGAAGAAGCGGCTTAAACGTGGCGGTATGGGATCCACCGAAAAAAATATTGCTATCAATGTTTATAAATTTGTTGAGAAATCCACATCCACCTACCCTGTTAAAACAGATATTGTAAAGACGACAGCCGAAATTATGGGTGTTTCGGTAAGCACAGTCAAACGAATACTTAAGGAATATAAAACTACTGGCAAAGTGTCGTCCCCAGATCGTTCTAAGCCAAAGTACGAAATCGTGGAAAACTTGGATGAGTTCACACTATCTGCTATAAGAAGAAAAGTCCATCAGTATTATTTTAACAATGATGTGCCCACAATTGATAAAGTGCTGAAAGCTGTTAATGATGATGAGGATCTGCCATCGGTGTCTCGTTCAACAATGTACAAAATACTGAAAAAACTAAATTTTAAATATGCGAAGCGGTCGAGAAAGAGTATTTTACTCGACAGACCAGATTTGATGGTTTGGAGAAGCACCTATCTTTTAAAAATAAAAGACTACCGAAAAGAAAACAGGAATATATATGGGTATGTCCGCGAAAAATTGTACATTTGATTTTTTGGTTTGACCCAATTTTGTTTTAATTTAGCGGTATCGTTATTCGATAATATGAAAGCTGTTGGATATTGTATGGAATAGAATACAATGTTATTTTCTATGTAATTGTATGAAATTTGAGCCCTCTTAATTTTTTATATTTTTTTATTTATTTTATCATTGACACTTACTTTCACTCCCATACTAAAATTATTTGTCCAACTACTACTCTTGCAGCAAAAACTGTCATCACTTATGAAATGGAATCGCTATCCCGTCTTTTTAAGTAAATATGAAGTTCTATAATAATTAACCCACACGTTTCTGAAAAGCTTTCATCAAATACTGTTTTCATTATTTTTAAATATTTTTTTAAAAACGTGTCCAAATTTTGATATTATGTGTAACGTCATGAGAGTAACGCTTATTACTCCATTGCACTAACAGAATATCTCCCACACTATAATATTTTTCTCGAATAGCAACACCATTTTACATGATGCCAACATAGAAAAAAAAATAGCAGCCATATTTGTTGAGTGAAGTGATGTTTTGGGTCGATGATAGTTTTGTGACTCAAAAAATTAGTTTTTTAGTGTGTTAACTGCACGGTAAGTAGAAATATTCTATTGTCCTGATATATGTGATTACGCATATTTACAATTCAGTAATAGAATTAAAGTGATTCGCAGTCCATTGCTTGTCGCAATTTAGTGTTATCTTTTTTTTTTGGTTATGTCCTACCATTTTTTTGTCATGAATGTAACAATGTGTAACGAAATGTGTTACGTTACAGTCATGACGGATCGTTAAGATGAGTGTACACTAACGTTCCATATAGTAGGTGTGAATCCTCATATAAATAGATCACGGGCGTTACAAGCCATGATATTTATCTTTGACCGCATTTTGGAAACTATTCTTTAGGCTATTTTTATCTATTATTGAGTGGGGCCAAACTCTCCTTACAAAAAAAAAACAAAATGGCGGCTATTTTATATAAAAAAAAATTTGTATACAATTTTAAATTTTAGATGGCGTTGACAAATGCTGAAAGGCAAAAACAATATAGGGAGCGGTTGCGAGTCCAAAATCCAGACAAATTAGCGCAACTAAATAAAAAAAATGCTGAAAGAAATAAAAAACGAAAAAAAATACAAGATTGTTCGAAAGAAGAGAAGGCATTGAAAAGAAAACAGTGGAAAGAAAGTCAGAATCGCCACAGGATGAAAGCAAAAAAGAGTGAAAATAGTGAAAATCATGTGAATATTGATCCTGATGAGGATGTTAGTCCTAAAATTGACACCAAAAGGTCCTTGTACATGGAAAAAAAAAGATCACTCAGAAAGTTAGCATATGTAAGAGAAAAATACGAACAAAAAATTAAAAGTATGGCAACTGAAATGCGTAACTTAAAAAAAAAATGTAAGCGTTACATGCAGAAAAATAAAAAACTACTTGCTATTGTACATGATTTTAAATTAAAAGCCGAGCAACTAAAAATTAACAAAAATGAAAACGAAATGACACCATTATCTAAATCCAACAGTTTCATAGAACAAAACCTGCCCAATATTCCTGAACAAGAAAAAGAAAAAGTAAAGAGACATCTTTTAACTCATAACGTTTTAGTCACTGCTATTCAAGACACATATGGGGAAACCAAGAAAAACGAGGATCGAAATGTTCTGAAAAAAATTTTGCAAAATAAAGCTATAAGAAAATATAAAAAACAAAGTGAAATAACAAAATCTGTGTTTGGTCTAAAAGGATGGGCTCGTCAAAGGAAAACTTTAACCAGAGAGAACAGTATTATTATAAATGAAATAGTACAGTTTTATAACAGAGATGATGTAAGTCGAGCAACAGCTGGAAAAAAAGAATTTAAGACTGAAGGAAAGATAAAAAAGCAAAGGCGATACTTACTTAACACATTAAAGGAACTATACAAAAAGTACAGAGCAGAAGGTGGTAGAGCAAAAAGAACTTCGTTCATAAAGTACAAGCCATTATACGTAATGCAACCGAAACTTTCAGATCGAGAAACATGTGGGTGCATAAAGCATGAAAATTTCTCAATTATAATTAAGAAGTTAAATTCTTTAGGAATGATCGAAACTACAGATTTAGATGAAATTTTATCAGAAGCGGAATGTAACTTGGATTCTAGAGAATGTGCCTATGGGGAATGTTCCGCTTGTAACAATAAATGTATAAAATTGAACTGGGACCATTTGGATATGAATGAAATTGTTATATGGAATGAATTTGCTATGGACAGAATTGAATATATCAATAAAAAAGATGGCAAAAAAGTGAGTACCAAAAAGATGGTGAAAAAAGAAATTCATGGTACATTGAAATCACTCACAGAGTCGTTAGGCGAAAAACTTAAATTGATGAAAAAGCATTCATTCAATATCAAACATCAATATTCACAATATTTGAAGTGTATTCAAAATTTGATGCCTACTGAAGTAGCAATACATATCGACTTCAGTGAAAATTATGTCTGCAAACTAGCAACTGAAGTGCAGTCCATGCACTTCGGTGCATCAAAATCACAGATAACTATCCATACTGGAGTTCTGTACGTTAAAGAGAAAGCGCCTCAATCGTTTGCATCGTTATCGCCGTCCAATGAACATGGTCCTGAGGCCATTTGGGCACATTTGAAACCCATATTAAACCACGTAAGACGAGAGCATCCGCTCGTTAATGCTGTACATTACTTTTCTGATGGGCCAGCAACCCAGTACAAACAAAAAAAAAACTTTTATTTGTTTACAAAATCCATGGAAGATTTGGGATTTCGCCATTCCACCTGGAATTTCAGCGAATCTTCTCACGGAAAGGGAGCCGCCGATGGAGTCGGAGGGGGTCTCAAACGCAGACTCGATAACTATGTCAAACATGGTATCGATATACCAGACGCTTCCACGGCTTACACACATCTTAAAAACTCTGACACAACTGTGATGACTTTCTTCATCCCGGAGGTTGAAATTGCAGAATACGCGGTAGAGGAAAATCTGATACCTGTTCCTCACACAATGAACTTGCATCAAATAACGAAAACCGAAACGCCTAACGTCATACGATACAGATGTTTAAGCTGCTTTTGTGGCGATTCGCATAGAGGTTATTGTGACTGCTTTGATGCGAAGATTCATCAGCTTGTAAAAACCGTTAACCAAAAAGACAAAAACAATACTCAGAAACCTCATTTAAAAAGAAAAATAAATGGAGATGGTGATGATACGACTAAAGTCAGGAACGGCAATAAGAGGGCTAAAGTGACAATTCTGTCAGATGTTAAATACAGATCAGAGAACAAAGCATATGAAAATTTTGAAAAATGTGGACCATTTAAACTTAAGGGACTACAAAAAATTGATTCAGACTTTAACCTCTGCAGTGCCAATAAGGAAAACATAAATCACGACAACCCGAAACCATCTACTTCAGGAACGTCGAAAAAGCAAAGTAATCAAACTAATGCGGAGAAAATGCGACCAAATCGGTTGTCAATTAATTCTGATGACAGCAGTACTCATGAAGACGACCAGTATTCATTGCACGATTCTTCAGATGATGATTATTACGAAGAGCCAGTATCTAGTACTGAAGAAGAAATGGAAGAAAATACTGCGGAGATTACAGATATAGAAACCTATAATAAAACCAAAGAAGAGACGCATAAGTATGATAATGAGATTTCAGAAGGTAAAAAAAATGTTATGACATTACTATACGTTAGATTTGGATATATTAATAATACATGTTTGTTTACAGGAACAGAAGCTAATATTAAAAAAACTAAAGAAATCGAGTTATATAATGAAACCAATGGGGATACACATAGAAATAATATTGAGACTGCTGCTGCTAGTGGAGTGGAAGAAACTAATGAGGAAACTATACAGGCAGGAATAAATAACAAAAACAAAGAAGAGACATATATGAATAATAATTATAGCACAGAAGGAATGCAAGTAAATAATGAGGAAACCAGAGAGATAGACATATGTAGTGAAACCAAAGAAGAGACAAATTTAAATGATTATAAGACTACAGAAGGAATAGACGATAAAATTAAAGAAATTACAATGATAGAAATGCGTAATAAAAAAACCAAAGAAGATCCACATAGGGATGATAATGAAACCACAGCAGGATTGAAAAAAGATAATAAGGAAAATACAGATACAGCAATATATAAAGAAACCAAAGAAGATAAATATATGACTGATAAAGAGATTACAGAAGGCATAAAAGAAATAAATAAGGAAACTATAGATATAGAAACACATAACGAATCCAAAGAGCAATACAAAATTAATGACAGTGTCATTGTGAGATATTTCATAAAAAATAGGTGGAAATATTTTATAGGTTTCATACAAGACATCGCTAGAAAAGATAATGACACATTTTATACAATAATATATATAAAAACCAATAAGAAACCTGGACTAACATTTATTAAAACTAAAAAGGTAGATCAGGATGTGGTACCGGCAATTTGTGTCATTAAAAAAGTAAAGTTAGCCTATGATGGAAAAAAATATGTCTTAGAAAATGAAGACGAGAGCATTTATTTTTAAGCTTTTGTTTTATTTTATGTAAGGATATAAAAATTAAATAATACGTGTTATGTCCTAATGTACGTAATTAAAGTGATTGTTTGACAAAGTTGATTGTTTTATTCAAAAATCGAAAGAGTTTAATAAATATATAAATACACTCCATTTTTTAGCAGTTCCATAAAAAATCTATGTCATGAACTAAGCTTTATAATTGTCATGTACGTTACATTTAGTCATGTACGTAACATGTGTTATAATGTCATGAATGTAACTGTACACTTTTTCGCGGACATACCCATATTACACAGACGAGACATGGGTAAACGAAGGTGGGTAAATTTTTATGTACCTACTTACAGGACGAAAGCATTAAAGGTTATTTTATAGAATAGGTAAATATGTATGTATGTATGTATGTAAACTCTTTATTGTACAAAACACAGAAATTGAAATACAATATTTACAGAAAAGGAATGTACAAAGGCGAACTTATCCCTTTAAGGGATCTCTTCCAGCTAACCTTAAAAGTAAGGTACCTACGTATATGTAATTAACTATAGATTTTTTTTTGTTTACAGGACACACATCTAGCTATGTGTGGGTTGACGAAGACATTAAAAACAGTCGCCAAGCATTTTTAAATGGCTTGTCAACGGGACTGAAAAATCCTCAAAAAGGAAAACGCCTAATCGTTACCCATATAGGGAGCACCGACGGATTTTTAGAAGGTGGGGGGTGGCTTTTTGAGGCTAAAAAAACAGACCGAGAAGGCGATTACCACGGCGAAATGGACTCCCACAATTTTGAAAAGTGGTAAATAAATAGAATATCCTCAAAACATTATTATTTTTTATTGAGTTTATTTGCAGTAAATTAACATAATATATTCTTATGTTACAGGTTTAAAAAAGTTTTAGATTTGGTGGAGCCAGGGTCGGTAATTGTTTTGGATAATGCACCTTACCACTCTAGACAAGCCGAAAGAGTGCCAAACATGAACTGGCGGAAGGCAGAAATTCAAGCTTGACTGCAAGAAAAGCAAATTACTTACGACGATAAGGAAATAAAAGCAGTACTTTTAACTAAATTCCAAAAGGAAAACTACAAGAAAAAAGTTGTTGACGAAATGGCAGCCGCGAAAGGTGTCATTACTTTGCGCCTCCCGCCGTACCACTGTGAGCTCAACCCAATAGAGTTAATATGGGCACAGCTAAAATCTCACGTTGGTAGAAATAATAAAACATTTAAAATGGCGGAAATAAAAGAATTGACAAATGAAGGAATAAATAAAATTGGTGCAGCGTCGTAAACTAAATGCATCGAACACATAATAAAAGAAGAAGACAAGATGTTGCAACTTGATGGTTTAATGGACACGACGACAGATGACCTTCCAACCTCGAGGTTAATTATTCATGTGTCAGACAACTCTGAAAGTGATTCAGGTGATACAGATGATGATAAAGATGATGATGTATCTACGGATGACTGAATAAAATATTTATAATAAAGCGTGTTGTGTTATTGACAGGGATCGGATATTCGGATCGATATTTACCTATACTTTAGCGGCGTGAAGTGAATGGTATGGAGACGGACTCAGCTTTATTTTCGTAATAAAATTCCCCGGATTACTTAACTAAGTAACAACGCAGTTCAAACTCATATTTGAGAGTTTAAATACGCTTATTTTTTATGTATTTAATGTAATTTTCTATGGGAAAATATTAAATCTAATTTACCTGAGTTTTATTCAACTAGGGAAATATTATTATCATTACTTAGTTTATCGGAACTTGCCGTGAGTACTAGTACTTTTAAACTACTAGTACGTTTAAAATTGTTTACTTCCGACGTTTCAAGGACAATATTATCCCCGTGGTCTCAAACCCCACCTCTATCTCTACTGCCGCCATTGTCTCACGCATAGCAGGTAAAAAAGGCGGGCGATACAAAGAAAATTTATCACCACGTGTACAATATGCATATACACGGGCTTGTTTTATTATTCTCCTGTATTACAGAACCCTTGAATCTACAATACTATAGAACTTACCAGTTGTGTAAAATAATTCACGCTGCGGCTACACTACATACAATGTTCTTGTAAGTTCTATATACCAACTTATTTCCTTACAAAAATAGCCAAAAATACCCATTAACTAATTATGTTACTAAATTTGTGCCTTCTTATGGAATTTTGTGCGATCCCGGAGTCCCGGAGCATATTTATTAAACTGATTAAAATTAAAAAGCCGCCTCCATATTAGCCCAACATTTTCCGGGATTTTGCCAAGTTTAGGTAAATATCGATCCGAATATCCGATCCCTGGTTATTGAGTACAGAATATTGTTATTAGTAAGTATTCACATGCAATTGTAGTCTGTGAAATTCATTATATCAATTGTATTGAAGAACCCAATCTATATAAGTGTTTCACTCATTTCATTCATTCACTAAATAAATTCACACATTCACTCTATAATTCCCAACCCTATGAAATGTCAAACTTTATGGAGACGCCATATTTGTTTACTTGTTAGCTCAAGTAAGAAAAAATAGACTGTATTAATTGTGTTGTTTTATAATGTGAATATGACCCATTGCATTTAATACAACCGTTACAAACCTTGTTTTAAAGTAATGTAATTACATCATGGGTGTTCAATATGTTAGAAAATAGTTAATAAAACTGTCTATTTCTTGTAGTAATTGATAAATTACGCAGTAAATAATAATAAAATAAAAAAAAACTGTTTTATTAGATATATGAATGGTAACTGTGTAGACTTCTTTTAAATAAGAGGTGATTATGGTGTTTAGACTTCCATTAAATTGGAGGATATGTGGTTTAGACTTCTTTTAAATAAGAGGTGATAAATGATAATGCTGCCTATAGACTTCCATTAAATTGGAAGTGTATGAATGACTTCATCAAATAGGAAGCATAAAAGTTTTGACTTCCATTTAATTGGAGGTGTTGTATAAACAATGACTTTCATTTAATTGAAAGTATTTGCTTTCCATTCAATTGGATGAATTTTCAGGTTACCCCACAAGACTCGTCAATTCACCATGGCGAGTAAATTGCCACCACCTGAAAAATTGGGCCATGGTGCTTCAGCAGGATTAAAATGGGAAAAATGGAAGAGATCCTTACTATTGTATCTTGAAGCAGCTGAGATTGAAAATGAAAAAAAGAAAAGGGCAACATTATTGGTGTTGGGTGGAACGGGACTTCAAGACATATTCTACAATTTACCTGGTGCAGACGTTAAACCAGCTGAAGGGGTGGACATATTTCAGGTAGCATTAAACAAGCTAGATGAGTATTTCTTACCAAAACAAAATAAAACTTATGAACGACATATTTTCCATCTTATCAAGCAAGAGGAAGGTGAAACCTTTGAGAAATTTCTTATTAAACTAAGGGATCAAGCTGCAAAATGTAAATTTGACAAATCTGATGAGCATATAATTAAAAAAATAATAGCCAAGTGTTCTTCATCGGAATTAAGGAAAAAAGTTTTGACAATGGGGGATGATGTTACCTTAGAGAAAGTTACTACAATAGCAAAAACTTTGGAAATAGTAAATCAGCAATTAGAAAGCTACGAGCAGAAGGATAAAACAAAAAATACTGAAATTAATGCGATAAAAAAGAAACAGACAAAGTTCAATATGGGAAAAACCAGAAAGAAGATTTGACAAATATGAAGGTAAGACCAAATGTAATAGATGTGGAAATGCTATGCATACTATTCAAGGTTCAGTTAGCCCTGCAAAAGAAAAAAAATGTCATAATTGTGGAAAATTAGGACATTTTCAAAGATGTTGTAGAACAAAGTTATATCAACAGAAGCGGAAATTTGACAACAATCTAGATGGAGATGAGAACAATTCAAAAAGATCAAGAGACACTACAGTTAATTCACTGGATGATAAAGAAGTTGAATATAAATTTCATTTTAAATGATGATGCAACAATTGAATGCAATATAGGAGGTGTTTATCTGGAAATGTTGATTGATTCAGGCTGCAAATTGAACTTGATATCGAGTGAGACATGGGACTATTTAAAGAGACACAAGGTAAATTGCTACAAACAGGTTAAAGACCCACGTGTAAACTTGCTAGCCTATGGTAGTAAAATACCATTGGAAGTTAAGGGTTCATTTGATGCCATTATTAAAACAAACAATGGAAGAATGCATCGTAGTACAATCTATGTTATAAAGAATGGATCAAGAGATTTACTTGGCAAAGTGACAGCATTGCGACTTGGGGTTTTAAAATTAGGAGATTCTGTAAATCAAATAAATGAAGTACCAAATGAGCCATTTCCGAAATTTAAAGGAGTTCTAGTGGACATTCCAATAGATAGTACAGTCAAACCAGTCATGCAGCCATATAGAAGAATACCTATTCCAGTTGAAGAAAAAATAAATAAGAAGATTCAAGAGTTGTTACAATTGGATATAATTGAAGAGGTACATGAGCCTTCTGCATGGGTTTCACCAATTGTACCTATTGTAAAGGATAACGGGGACATACGACTCTGTGTTGATATGAGGAGTGCTAATGCAGCCATTCTTAGAGAAAATCATCCGCTACCCAGCATGGAACATTTATTACCAAAGATAAATAAAGCAGAATATTTTACTAAATTGGAACTCCACCCAAATTCAAGACATTTGACAACATTTATCACATCAAGTGGACTATATAGATACAAGAGGTTAATGTTTGGAGTCACATGTGCACCCGAATTGTTTCAAAAGATACTTGAGAAAATGTTAATTAACTGCACAGGAGTTATAAATTTTACTGACGACATTTTGGTATGTGGAGATTCAGAAAAAGAGCATGATTCAAGACTATCTCAAGTATTGGATGTATTAAAAGAAAACAATGTGTTGTTGAACGAAGATAAATGCATATATAAGGTGAAAAAGATTAACTTTTTGGGGCATGAGTTAACACCGGAGGGAGCAAGACCATTATCTAAATATATCAATAGCATATCTGGATTTAGAGTACCAAAGAGTATTGAAGAACTGCAAAGCTTTCTTGGACTAATAAATTACATTAACAAATGGATACCTAATTTGGCAACAGTAGCAGAACCGTTAAAAAAACTGTTAAGGATGAAACTAGGTAAAAAAGCGACAATTGGAAATTACTGGACAGAAGAACAAAATAACGCATTCAAAAATCTTAAAGAGACTTTGACAAAGTTAAGAACATTAGGGTCTATGATGTCAAGGATAAGACACAGGTTATTGCAGATGCAAGTCCTGTTGGACTCGGAGCGGTCTTGGTACAAATTGATGCCAATGGACCAAGAATAATTGCTTATGGGAACCGAACACTAACAGACTGCGAAAGAAAGTATAGCCAGACAGAAAAAGAAGCCCTTGGTCTTGTTTGGGCTATTGAGCATTTTAATGCATTTCTGTTTGGAAAGAATTCGACCTTATAACGGACCATAAGCCACTTGAGTTTTTATTTAGCCCCAAATCAAAGCCCTGCGCTCGAGTGGAAAGGTGGGTCCTACGACTACAGGCATATCATTATAACGTAAAGTATAAGCCAGGGAAATCAAACATTGCAGACCCACTATCCCGTTTATGCACTTATTCCAACTGCCCAAATCAGCTTGTGATTGATGACTATGTCCATCAAAGAGTGCAATTCGCAAGACCTCAAGCAATTTCCATGCAAGAGATAGTTAAGGAATCAGAAGTCGATTGTGAAATATCCAACGTTAAGAACGGTTTCTATAGAGACCTATGGGAAGAGTCTGTAAGAAATTATAAAATATTTGCAGATGAGCTATGTTTTCATGAAAATATTTTACTGAGAGGTACGAAAATAGTTATCCCACAAAAGCTTAGAAAGGCGGTTTTGAACGCAGCTCATGAAAGACATCCAGGGGTTGTAGCCTTGAAAGGGCGGTTACGATCGAAGGTCTGGTGGCCTAGGTTCGATAAAGATGTGGATTTGCTAGTTAAGAGTTGCAAGGGTTGTACCATAGTAAGTTTGCCGAATCCTCCTACACCTATGAAGCGGCGCGAGCTCCCATCAGAACCCTGGGTAGATATTGCGATGGACTTACTAGGACCACTACCAAATAATGATTACCTTTTAGTTATAATTGATTATTATAGCCGCTACAAGGAGATTAAATTTCCCGTGTGGATTCCGGGTAAGAATAGTGCCACTCCATGTCTTCCCGTGGATGTCGTAAGAGGCGACTAAGGGAATAAAGGCTTCTAGTATTGTTAGGCGATGGGCTTGCAACCTGTCACTAATATACTAGTAAACATCTCAGCCTACTTGTGCAAAATGTGGTTACAGAATAATTAACATGTCTTTTTAGAGTTGTTGGTACTTCTGTAGCTCTGCCTACCCCGCTCTGGGAATGAAGGCGTGATGTATGTGTGTGTGTGTAACCAAAAATACTAAATGTGCAATACATAAGTAGATAAGTAGATAATTTAAGCAGAATAGATATCTATATAAATTTATAATAATACATAAATAAAGTATAATATAGAATATTAAGTAAAGTTCCTTATAATTTGCACTGTGTATGTAAACTTTAAGAAATTGAGCTTTATAGCATGTACGTACTCAAGTCGTCCTCTCCTCACCAATGTTGCGGTGCCCAACAGGGTCCACAATTAAGTTTTTAATTTATTTTATATAGTAACTAAAACTTAAGTTTACCTAATATCTTGTAAGCTTTGTGGAATGCAATAAATGATTGAGTATTGAGTATTAAAATTACCAAAACCATCACAAGTTCGCAAATAATTCGAATCCTTAAAGAAATGTTTAGCCGTTTGGGTTATCCATTTTGTATTACGGCTGATAATGGGCGGCAATTTGCGAGTGAAGAATTTAAGGCTTTTTGTCGTGAATGCAATATAAGACTTTTCAGTACGGTTCCTTATTGGCCTCAAATGAACGGCGAAGTCGAACGCCAAAACCGGGATATAGTTACGCGTCTCAAAATAAGCAAGAGTGAGGCGAGAGATATTAAAGAATCTTTGTATGAGCAACTCATGATGTATAACACCACTCCTCATTCAGTGACAGGAAATTTTAGGAATAGGAGAAGGGGATGAGGTTTATGTAAAGGAAATGGAAAATACCAACAAACTTACGACTAACTTTAACCCCACTCCACATGTAGTAGAAAAAGTAGTTGACGGAGATATTACTGTGAGGAATGAAGAATCAGGAAAAACATTGCGTCGGAATGTAATTCATTTAAAAAAAGTAGAAGGCCAATGGAAACCCGTTTATGATGAAGACTTGCCAGCTCATAATTAGAATTATAAATGTAATAATTAAAAGACTGATTTGTAAGGTAGGTAAAGTAATTATTGAAATAAATATTTTAATAAGGAAGGGATGTAGTGTATCTATGCAGTAGATATTTACACTGTCTCATGTACACCAGTACGGTGTGGCTGTCAATCTGGCAGCCGTTGCCACCGTAGCGAGGGAATATTCCTAGGTGGTCTGTGGGAGGACTTGTCAGATTGGATTGGCGCCACCGGAGCTGGGTGTAGCAGTGAGCCAGTGATTCCTTATAATTATATTATTATAAATACGAATACTATAATATTGTAGTAAAAGACACGGTCTTACAGTGCGGTTATTAAATTCCTCACTAAGGAGGGCAATACTCCATCGCAAATCAGACAACGCATGTTAGCGGTGTAAGGTGACTCTTGTCCTTCCGAATTCGTCGTAGTTTTGGTCAAAGCAATTTAAAAATGGCCGCGAGATGAATGCTAATTATTATGCCAACTTGTTAATTAAGCTCCGGGAAAAAAAAAGAGAAACGTCGAGGCAAACTGGGCAAAGGAGTTCTAATATTGCACGACAACGCCCCAGTGCACACCGCTCGAGTAGTGAAGGCAGCTATTCTATTATATATATATATTTTACTTCATACTTAGGTAGATTACTTTTCAGCCACCCCTCGTAGCTACGACTCACTTACCAAACAACAATAGACGCAATGGGCGTTCGAGGAAGATGGCTTACCTACGAAAGTTGTTCAAGGTAGGACGGTCAACAAAAACATGATCGATGAATGACGTCATACACTTGAACCAAAACCAATTACGTACGGTTGTGACGGTGCCGTACGGTTCTGAAACAGCAGGTGGGATGAATTGATTAGCATTCAAATCCCATCCAGTTCAATAGGCGCAGTTCGTCAATTTACGGAAGCCCTCTATAAAATAACAAAACAGCCTAACAGACCACCAATTAAAAAACCAATGGAAACAATCAAGCCGAGCGAATAATGAAAATACTTTTTTTTGCACCACTTGTTGTCAGGGGTCACTTTTTGTTTGATCTAGGTTGACTGTAGAGAATACCAAATGGTACCAAGTTCTCCATTTGTACTTTATGTCTAGTGCAAGTTTAAATAATATATATATATATATAATTTAACAACATGAATAAGACAAGTATATTGCATTTTTTGTTTTTGTAGGTACTCACCCTACTTAATCACCTAAAGGGGATCCCTTTGACTGCCATACATTTATTGTTTCGATTATTGAAAGTCAGACATTTGTACCCATATCATTTGTGTTCATAACTATCGGAAGTCATAATTTTTTTATGTCATAACGCTTTATAATTCGAATGTTATGTATCCATAATGTAAAAGAAAATAATATACAAAAGTCATAACCTAAAACCCTATAACATTCAAAGGGACTTTTAAAATGAGTCAGAAATATTTTAGGACATACTTTTTATAGTATCAATTGTTTTAATTCATACCGTTTTTCTACCAAATGTTAATTACAGCTTTTTCATGTTCCGTAAGTAATAAAGACCATAATTTAAAGAGAAATAAATTATAGTTGATTGACAAATACACTGCAAGTCAACATACCTTCATTTTGGTTTTAATACTCATATCTCTATAATTGAAATCATTAAACAGAATTGAAGTGGTAGCGGAGGGGGGTATCGCCAAATCCCCCACTATAGACGATAAATCTAGATCAATAGGTTAGGTTTGGTTAGTATTGCGTCAAGGCCGAAGGCCTTAACTACCCAGGAATAGGAGCTCCGCGATACATGTCTATATTTTGTTCAAACCTAGAGACAATAGTATGAATGGACTTTGTACGATTTTTTTTATGGGCAAATAAAATGTGTGGATAAATAAAACAAAAAACGAAACACTAAATGCTGCAGGTACGTTCACGCGGCAATGCATCCTACCCACTTTATTTATCGTATTATATTAGAACGCAGGCACAGTTTATACTCTGTAACTGTCGCCCTTATTAACGTTAGTTACTTCAAGTTGTATGTGTTATACTGTAATGACTAACAAGTTTTGACCTAATAACATGTATCACAAGTACTATTATTACCTTACACATTATGAAGTATAAATATTATGACAAATTGGTTTGACTACGAATTGTAGTAACTAACAACTATCAGTAAATAAATTTAAGAGTTACGTTAAGCGTAAACTAATTTCTAAAGCATATTATAGTATTAAAGACTATATTAATGATAACAATGCTTGGGACTGAATTGCTTGTAATAAAATGTTTAGTCCTTACGACAAAAGGTTGCGAACGTCGAAAAAAAAAGACATCCGACAGAGTTTCTTACAGGTTCTTCTCTGATCGGTCGCGATTTGAACCTGCAGTCAATTTAGGCTAAGTCGCTACTATGACGTTTCCAAAGAGTTTATTATTTGTAAACCTACTTGAATAAAGATTATTCTGATTCTGATTCTGATTCTGTATGACTTCCAACCAGTATGACCCGCAATAATTGTCATTCCGATGTATACAATTCAATATTATGACTCAAAACATTATAACAAATGTATAATGTAAAACGGTTTGGACAACAATAATCGAAAATTTAACTTTATGGCAATCAATAGAGACCCCACCTATAGGTTAGCTGGAAAAAATCCTTATAGGGATAAATTCGCCTTGTATTTACCAAATGAGTTTTGTGTCGTTTACAATAAAATGTTTACATACCTACATAAGTTCCATATCGACATCGTTGGGGCCAAATATTGAATGTAGAGCAGGAGCAACTCTACATTACAGATTTTTTAATCTGCAGTGACAAACCACTCCTGCCAGCAACCAAAGTAATTATTTTTGAATAGTTTAATCCCACAATTACAACTATACATAATAATCAGAACAGAACTTATAATTTTATAACTACGAAATAAGTAGAGGAGACAACTAGTGTATTGCTACAGTAAGGCCGAGTTGTTTGATCACTGATCAGTAGTTAACTAAACTAATAGTTAAAATTCGAAAAAAGAATCAATAATTTGACACTTTTCCTTGAGATTTAACAATAAGTTTAACCCTTAATCAAATACCGGGAAATTATTTCCCACCTCATTCTAATTTACGAGATATTTTTTATCTTTTTAATGGCAGCACTCAGCGATACCAAACATACAGATTTTAAATCTTAGAAACCTTTTGAATTTGAAAAATGGCAACACCCTTGTAATGGCCACCATTTGTGACTATACGTCAAAGTCAATCTCAGTTGACGTCATTTTTCTGCCAAAACAACCGGTTATATCAAAAAATAGTACCTGAAGAAACATGGAAACACTAAAAATATGTTTGATAAAAATTGTATTGTTCGGATCCATAAACTTGTTGAATGCATTGGAAGTGACACAAGATAAAAATTGCATAAATGCAAACAATAAGATGTGTCAAACAAAAAATGGAGTTCTCTCACTAGGAATACAAGCATGTGGTGAGTTGTTTATTATCAATAGTGAAGCAGATGCAGTGAGTACGTGTGAACACATGCAAACCTGTTCAACACACCCTAGAGCATTGATTTTCAAACTAGGGGGCGCGCCCCACTACCTACCGCACAACCTACCGCACGCACCTCACTCCCCGCGTCGCACGCGCCAAGCGAACACGTGAACTTTTGTTGCAAAAACAAACAAGCGACCTGCTATTATTGTGTATTAGAGTAGTGACAGTGAACGGTTATTTCTGTTGTTTCGCCATGAGTTCGGCGAAAAAACGCAAATATAATGATGATTATATTAAATACGGTTTTGTTTCTATAAATAAAAGTGGTATCGACCAGCCGCAGTGTGTCATTTGTTATGAAGTATTGAGCAATGATGCCATGAGACCATCCCGTCTGGAACGACATTTGTCAACAAAACACAGTGCTTTAAAAGACAAGCCGAAGGAGTTCTTTGCTTCAAAATCTGCAAGTTTGAAGCGCATGAAATTGGATAGTACTGGATCCTTCGCTCAGTCATCTGAGAAAGTGCTCGAAGCTTCATATGAATTGTCACTACTCATTGCAAGAGCCAAAAAAAGCCATAATATCGGTGAAACTCTCGTCAAACCCTGCTTATTGAAAGCAGCAGATATCGTTCTTGGACCAGAAAGTAAACAAAAATTTTCACAAATACCTCTTTCTGATAACAGTGTGAAACGTCGCATTGATGATATGGCTGAAGATATAAAAAATCAGGTAGTGGAAGCCGTGAGAGAATCAATTTTTTTTGCAATACAGTTGGATGAGAGTACGGATGTTGCGCAATGTTGTCAACTGCTAGTTTTTGTTCGATACATACAAAACGAAACAATCAAAGATGAGTTGCTGTTTTCAACAGAGTTAACGACAACTTCGAAAGCAATTGATATAATGACGGCAGTCTCTGAATTCTTTGATAAACATGAACTGTCATGGAAAAAGTTGATAGGTGTATGCACAGACGGCGCTCCGGCAATGCTTGGATGTCGTTCAGGATTCATACAGTTGGTCAAAGAAAAAAATCCCAACGTAATTACAATTCACTGTTTTATACACCGTCAAGCCTTGGCAGCTAAAACACTTTCAAATGAACTCTATGAAGTCTTAAAATTATGCATTAAAATTGTAAATTATGTTAAAAAGAGTGCATTAAACACGCGGCTTTTTACGGCTCTCTGTGAAGATTTGGGCACAGAACACAAGACATTGTTATTTCATACAGAAGTGCGCTGGCTCTCAAAAGGAAACATGTTGTCAAGATTATTTGAACTGCGCGATGAAGTAATTCAATTTTTAGAAATTCAAAAACAAAGTGAATTGTTTTTGGAATTTAAGAAACCATGGGTCCAAGTAATATTTGCTTATCTATCAGATATTTTCGATTCATTGAACACTTTGAATTTGAAATTACAAGGCGGAGATTCGAACATAATTTATCATCGGGATGCTATCACGGCATATACTGAGAAGTTGCAACTGTGGAAGCGCAAAATTTTGGCATCCAACTATTCGTGCTTTCCTAAACTATTTGCGATCACAGAAGAAGCTTTCTTTAAGGAGATTTTGGACGAAATTGATACAAAGAATAAAATATCAAACCATTTGCAGCACCTCACTGACGAATTTAAGCGCTACTTTCCCGACTCGTGCAATAATATTATTTATCGATTAGCGACCGACCCTTTTCACGTCGACATAGACTTGCTGCCAGATACTATACAAGAGCAAACTTTGGAATTAAAAAATGATTCTGCTGCCCAATATGATTTTGAGAAGATGGAGAAGGCACAATTCTGGGTTAAATACCTCAAAGTTTATCCCAGCACAGCAGAGCAAGCACTAAAATTGTTTTTACCTTTTTCAAGCACTTATTTGTGCGAAAAAGCGTTTTCAGCAGTTGTAGCAATAAAAACAAAGTACAGAAGCAAACTAGATATTGCTAGTGATCTACGTTGTGCACTTTCTTCTATTTCACCCAGAATTGGAAACATTGTCAAAAATATGCAAGCTCATCCGTCACATTGACTCTTCATATGTACAAGTGTTTACAAATGTGTAAAAACAGTATTTTTATAGTAAAACACCTAAAAATATATTTTTGAACTTTATTACTCTTATTTTATTTTACAATTGCTCGACGAGCCCACTTGCTGCTACTTGCTGGGACCAAGGGGGGGCGTGGGCATATTCATTTTAAGCAGTAGGGAGGCGCGATACTTATAAGTTTGGGAACCCCTGCCCTAGAGACTGGAAGTGTAGTGTAGGAGGTCATCCAATTGATTGTTTTCACTGCATAAAGAGAGAACACATCGTCAAGTTTAAGGAGAACCACAACTCACTAAAAACATTGAGTAGTGAAGAAGAAGGGAATAAGAAAATTGCGCCAAACCAACAAAGAATTGTTAGAGCAGAAACAAACAACCGGTTTTTTTAGTGTTTCGAGGTTAACTCCGGAAAAAAACCCGGTAAGTGCATACACTGACTACTATCATAAACTAGACTTATGTGTTTTGCTTGAAAAGTATTGTGGTAACCATATAGTTTAGCCAAGATTTTAAGGTTTTAGTAAGTGGGAAATTATTTTCCATTGTTTGTGCCGGACCTTAAAATTTACAAAAAATTGGTAAGTTTTATCAAGTGGGAAATTATTTCCCAATGTTTGTTCTCCACCTACTAATAATTAATTTGTTTCCATATATAAAAATATTGTCCGTTTGATACACAAAAAAAATCTATGCCTTCTATTTTTTCTTTTTTCTTTTATTTATTACTTTGAATTTCTCTTTATTTATTTCTTTAATTTTCTTTTTATCTGTTTCATTTGTTTTATTTTTATTTATTTATAGTACAGAAAAATGGATAAGAAAAGAAAAATAACAAAACCACTAACTAAAAAGAAAATAGAAGAAACTCTTGAAAACTTAGCTGACCTGTCTGATTTATCCGATCATGATTCTGATGATGACCTTTGCTATGCTGTTAGTATACATTCTGCATCTTCAAGTTACTTAAATCAACCTGAGGAATGTATAATAGAACATCGACTTGAAGAAATTTTTGGCCTCGAAGACAATTTAGATGAAGATAACGATGATGATGATGAACCTATTTTGCAAAGAACACGGTCGGAATTATTGTCAATATTGAGTGAAATCTCTCAGAATTCTACGACACAAAATAACATCGGCAATGGTTACCAAGACTCTTCAAGTACTCTACTCCATTTTCAAAATACATTAGGCAATGGTTTTGAGCAAGATACTTCGAATAGTCCACCCCATGTTCAACGCAGTCCCTCATTTGATAACGTTCAAACAGAATACCTTGATATACCCGAAGAGTTTCCGAGCACACCACCCCTCGAACAAGTGGCGGCAGCTCAAAGCCCAAGTAATATATGTTTAGAGGTCGTTGATATACATGAATCACTTGATCAAGAGTCTCCAACTCACAACGTAGCACCCAGGAACCGGACTCAACCTAGAGAATGGAAGACAGCTGATTTAACCCATAATATTCCAGTTTGATAAGCGTTTTAAACCTAAGTTCATAGACAATCACAAAACTCAGCCCTTGGATATTTTTGAAAGATTTTTTCCCGACAAATTAGTATTGATAATAACAGAACAGACTAACCGATATGCCCATCAAAAAGAAAGCAGTAATTGGAAACTAGTCACTGAGCAAGATATCAAGGCTTATCTAGGAGTTTTGATCATGATGGGCTTAAATCCTCTTCCAGATTTCGAGTTATATTGGTCGTCAGATCCTTTCTATTATAACAAAGAAATCGCAGAAGTTTTTCCAATTGTACGATTTAAAAAGATTACTGAAAACCTGCACCACCCTTAACCAGGCAATGTACTGTATAGGACCACATTTTTTATCGGGCAAAGTGTCCCTGAGAACCACAATATGTCAAACACTCATAGCCAAGAAATATTTCTTATGATTTAGCAGTAATGGCGTGAAATGGAACGTACCCAAAAAAATTAAAAGTAAAATGTTTTGACAGCTGACAGTACATAACAAAAACATCGGGTGTTTTTGTTATGTACTGTGCAGTTAATCGCCGATAATGCCGAAAAAAAATCCAGTGAGTATTGTTTGTTATTTATAAGCTTATATTTTTGCTTGAGTTTTTACGTTATTTGAATGCATTTTATGTTTGATAACAAATGATTTTGTACTTGTAATGATTATTTGAATTATGTGGTCCGTATATGATCATTGCCCGTTACTCATGCAGATTTGTCGGAAGGTATATTAATGACGGTTTTTATTTTTTAGCCCCGGCCGCTGAAAGACAATGTTATCGAATTACTATTGCGAAGTATGTTCTCATCAGAAGATGAAGATACCGACGATGATGATTTCCATGCAGAATTTGACGACAATATCAACCACAGACTAGATGAATTACAGAATATTACTACAAATGACTTACTCAATGTACTCTTTGCTGAGCCTGAGACTGAAATTGATCAAGAAAGTCAACTTATACAACCTCAGGACTTGGGTTTTGAAGATAATCCAATATTGGAAATTGAGGCAAACAATACCCCATCTGCCACAAATTCCTCTCTAGCAGTTGCACCATCATCTTCTTCAGTTGCACTACCATCTTCTTCAACTGTACCACCATGTTCTCCAATTGCACCACCATCTCCCCCAGTAAATGAAGCTGTCACCTTCCTTCAAATGACTCAAAAAGAAAGATCTTGGTCAACTAATATTGAAAATGAAGAATTCCCAGTCTTTGAAACTAAAGCTAAATCGACCATTGCTTATAATAGCAGACATTTGCCTATAGATTATTTTAATGACATGTTTACATCTGATATAATTGATATTCTGGTTGAAAACACTAATCTATATGCCATAAAAATACAGTCAAAACAGTGGGTAGAAACCAATAATATAGAAATGCGAGCTTTTCTTGGAGTGATTATAATGATGGGCTTAAATCCATTGAGCGATGTTGAGCTTTACTGGTCTACGGATGATTTTTACAATAACCCGGTAATTAACAAGGTAATGCCACTGAAACGTTACAAAAAACTTATAGAAACTTTCATGTAAGCAATCCAAACACTGAATTGGCACGTAGTGATCCTAATTACGATAAATTAACTAAAATAAGGCCATTGATTGGGATACTAAACAATAATTTTTCAAACATGTGTAGTCAATCATCAACACAAAGCATAGATGAAAGCATGGTAAAATATAAAGTAAGAAGTGCCATGAAGCAATATATGCCAAACAAGCCAATAAAACGTGGATATAAAGTTTGGGCACGCCGTGATGCAGAGTCTGGATATCTGTACTCATTTGATATTTACACAGGCAAATCCTCTTTAACAGATGATAATGTTGGAGGACTTGGATACAGAGTGGTCATGCAATTATGTAGAAATGTCCAACCCTACACATTAATGGCATTCGACAATTTTTTCACTAGCTTACCTCTTCTGGAGATGCTCCATCACAAAAAAATATATGCCGTGGGTACCGTGAGAGTGAATAGAAAAGGTCTTCCAACTGAAATAACTGCAAAAAGGGGAAGAAGATACCCTACGAGCTTGAAACCGGGACAATTCATGTTTCAACATGCTGCTCCTGTATCAGTAATAAAATGGATGGATACCAAAGATGTCTTCGTTGCGACTACTGCATTTGATCCTAGAAAGGTGCAAATTATACAACGCAAGCAGAAAGATGGATTAAAACATGCAATGTTTTGTCCTTTGCCCATTGTAGAATACACAAAACATATGGGTGGAGTCGACCGCTTCGACCACTTTCGGAGCTCTTACTCTGTAGGACGCAAGTCGAAGAAAAACTGGTTCCGCCTATTTTGGTTTGTCTTAGAAGCTGCTCTAATAAATGCCTATATTCTTTACTGCCAAGGACATGTCTTGCGAAATTGTAGTCATCGTCAGTTTCGTTTACGCGTTGCAAGAGGTCTAGTCAATAACTTTACTTCCCGCAAAGCATGTACAACCATATTAAAAAATAAAAAAGGAGGTGTATATGGAATCCCTGACGAGGTGCGACTAGTAAGAGTTGGTGCTCATATGCCTAATGCAGGAACTAAACGTCGGTGCCGTTTCTGCAGCACTAGAACTAATCCCAAACGGTCAAAAATAGAGTGCAGTATGTGCAAAGTTCTACTATGCATGGAGCCATGTTTTGCAAGATTTCATTTACCTTACGAGCCTCATAATTTGTAATAAGACAAAATAATAATTACTATAAGATTTTTACCGTGTTGGGCAAGGTACTCATATGGACCACATGTTTTTAACTTCCCCGTACAAGGTACTCACAGGGACCACAAGGTTTTTTTATAAGAATAATAAATAAATATATAAATACAAAATCTGGTTTAATTGCTTCTGCCATGTATATACTAATTCCTGAATTTCATAAACTTTACTCAATAAAACCCTCGCTGCCTGGTTAAGGGTTAATGACAATGAAATGGAACCACCAAGGGGCTCTGCTGACTACGATAAATTATACAAAGTGAGACCTCTTATTACAGAACTAAACAAGGTATATCAGAGACAAACATATAACTCAAGTGTACAGTCAATCGACGAGTGTATGGTGAAGTTTAAAGGTCGCAGCTCGTTAAAACAATATATGCCAATGAAACCTATCAAAAGAGGCTTTAAAGTTTGGGCTAGATGTGATGCCAAAACGGGGTACTTGTACCAATTTGAAATTTATACGGGTAAAGGTGATAGCATGGAAAATGACGGACTAGGTTACAATGTTGTGACTAAACTCTGCAATGGTGTACCAAGAAATACGTTAGTTGCCTTCGACAATTTCTTCACGAGTGTTATACTTATGGAAGATCTTTTTGACAAAGATATTTATGCAGTAGGAACAGTTAGAAAAAACAAAAAATATCTCCCTGATGTCATAAAGAACCAAAAGCAGCCAAAACAGATGAAATTGGAAAAAACATCAATTCACAGCTGTTACATCAGGGCCCGTAACAGCCGTCAAGTGGATGGACACTAAAGTAAATGTGCTTTCAACTGCACATCAACCACGTGACGTAATGTTCGTAAAAAGAACGCAAAAAGATGGCACTAGAAGAGAGGTTCTTTGCCCAAAAGCAATTGCCAATTATACTCTAAGTATGGATGGGGTAGACCTATTCGACCATTTTAGGTCTTCATACCCAATTGACCGAAAATCTCGAAAATATTGGATGAGACTCCTACTCTTCATGTTTGATGCTTCAATCATAAACGCATATATTACCTACAATTACTCGCATATTTCAACGGTGCATGCTCACCGAGATTTCAGGTTGCGTTTGGCACGTGCATTGGTAGCCAATTACACAACAAGAAAACTACCACAACCAGTCGTACTGTTTAAAAATAAAAAGGGTGGTGTCTTTGGAGTGCCAAATGAAATCCGTTTATTGAACGTGGGCGGGCATTCACTTGCCGGAAGAACTCGGTACTTACAGGAGATGTAAGTTTTGTAGTTTGAAAAAGCACGAACAGAGAACCAAAATACAATGTTCCACATGCAATGTACCCCTGTGTGCCAAAACATGCTTTATAACTTTTCATACTGTTTCATCTGAAGAAGCACTGTAAATACTTTTAGATGATAAAATAAGATTGCATTGATGATTCCGCATTGTTAATGAATACTATTCCAAAGATGTTCTTCCTAAGTTCTTGTAGAATTATTCAAATAAGATAATGAATAAATAATAATAATAATAATATTTCATAAATAAAAAAATAAGTAATACTATTCCAAAGATTTTCTTAAAAAGTACTTGTAATAAGATAATAAATAAATAAATAAATAATAATAATAATCTTTCATTTGTATTCCCAACTTCTTGTAGTAAGATAATAAATCTTTAATTTTAGGCCTGCATGTTAATTTTTTTACTATTACTTATAATTATACTTGAATTCCAAGCAAAGCCGGGGGGAGCTACTAACTAGTAAAAAGTTTGTAACCATATTGGACAACGGGAAACTATTTCCCACTTCATTCAAAATTTTGCTATACCTTATCGGATAACGGGAAATTATTTCCCACCGCAAAAACCCCCCTTCCCCTCCCCTTAACTTTTTTTTATATATTTTTTCGTAATCTACACACCTATATTACCTAAAAACCATTCTTAGTTTTCAAAAATCTCATAAAAAGTGTTGAGTTTGATTAAGGGTTAACTACTGATCAAACAACAGGCCCTTAGTGCATATGTGACAATATTAAAGTCCAAAATCGCTTGAACAACCAAATTTCTAATATATTATTATATATTATAAAAATAAAACCAAGGCCAAGCCTGAGCCCTAGTGATTGCCGGTTTAGAATAGTGCCACTTCATGTCTTCCCGTGGATGTCGTAAGAGGCGACTAAGGGAATAAGGGCTTGTAGTACTGTCGGCCGATAGGCTTGCAACCTGTCACTAATACACTGGTAAAAATCTTAGTCTACTTGTGCAAAAAGTGGTTTTAGAGTTATTGGTTTTTCTGTAGCTCTGCCTACCCCACTCTGGGAATAAAGCGTGATATTACAAAATATATATATTGGTTTGGAAATCTGGTCTATTGAAACTATAAAACGGTAAAAATGTCGATTGCGCAAATTTACAACAGTGAGGCGCGAAATTTTACTCAGTACAGCGAATAACAATCTAATACGTAACAACACGAGCCCATTATTTAAAATAACTCCTAATTTGGATAAAAAAGGTAACAAAAGTTACTTATATCGTAGTTAAAGTAATACATTCATGCTGCTTCTAGACTGGCTACAGCCATTTTAAGAGCACCTTCTCGAGATATGTTGCCTCCGATGAATCCTGTACTGTGACAAAATATACAGCCCTCGATCCCGGCGACATCACTGAGCATTTCATCGCGGACACCCCACCAGTCCTTGTGAAGAGGTTTCCTAAAAAAACAAGATCAAGAGTATGGATTGAACCCAATCGGCATTACCATCCATTAATTACGGCCCCCTCGTCCTTGTGGTCACATATAATGCAATTTTAAATGGGTAGAATATAAAATCACAAGTCTTGCTGTATAAATCAGTGTCTATAAAAAATAATATTTAGAATTCTCTAGATTTACAAAAAATGAGACGTCACCAAGCCTTATGGCTCCTCCTTCCCCTTGTCACACCATGTCACAGCGATATATTTTTAACTAAGACTGGGATCTTGCCTCCATAGTTTTAGTATGTTAGCGGAGGCTACGCCCGTCACCTGATGAAATGCCGTCACAATAAGCTGGCTTTACGGAACTCATGTGAGTTCAACATAAATGTTGTTTAAATCAAGCCATAGTGGATCAACAAGTTAGTGAAAAAAAAATGGTTCATTTACCTGGTAATAAAGCTGGTAGGATTCTGAGGAACAGCCTGCACTCTCCAGGACTTGGGTTTATCATTGAACAACACAAACTTGATCTTGTTTCCAATACCCATCTCAGTCTCCAAATCCAACAGGTGCTCCTTCCAAGGAAATCTCTCTTTAAACTCCAAAATTTCCCCAGACTTGTGAACTTCCAGCCTACTTTCTAACGACGATTTGACAAAATCTCTGGCAGGCAACCAAACAGAGATGAAATTATTTGTTGTAAAGAGAAACTCCTCGCTGACAAGTTGCATCGCCTTCTTGAACACTTCATCCAGGTTTATAGTTTGGTTAGAGTTCCATTCTGGATTTAATCGCCCTACTCTAGCACTTAGATGTGTTCTGATCTTGTACTTAGGTTCCTCTTCGGTCATTGGCACGCCATTGTCAATAGCGTCGATTTCTTCAATGAAAGTTTCATACACTTTCTTGTAAATAATTCTCAGGTCGTCAGGTTGTAAGGGAACTTCTTTTGGGGCAATGGACTGAATCACTTGTTCTCCATAGAAAGCGTAAACTAAACCAGCAGAACTTAATCTGAAATAATAGTTACATTTTAGTTTGTAGAACTTGATAATGACGGTTTTTGAGTTTCCTGGCACTGAATTTTTAAATGTGTGATTGTCGATGATGTCACGTAAAAGTTACGAGAGGTTTCTAAGATAAATTGCTGGTTGCAGCAAGGGTTCCAGTAGCTGCATGCCTACATAATTTTTCTACTTAAATCTATGGAAAAACTTCGTTTTGAGAAATAATCTGAACAATTTATCCTGCACCTTAATTAAACATCTATAGTTAATATTATAAAGAGCAAAACATTTGTTTGTATGTGTGTATATACAAATAAACTCAAAAACTAAAGGTCCGATTTCAAAAATTCTTTCACCATATGAATGCTTACATTAATTCAGATTAACATAGGCTATGTTTTATTTTTCTACGCGGACGGAGTCGCGGGCAACAGCTAGTTTATATATAAGCGATACCAAATGAGTCTAGATCTAGGCACAATCATGATAAGAAAAAATAAAGGAGTGAAAATTTAAAAATTATTAATCCTATGAATGTTTTTGACCCCAAGTCTAAGAACTAAAATACATATCCACTCCCTTTTTCGTTTGACAATAGAATTGCTATATACTCATTTATTACATTTGTTACATTTTATTGGTCATGAACTACACAGACCTGGCGGCGCCGTAGATTGTATTTCAAACCTATAGAATTGTGAAGTGTAATATAAAATAGTTACCTACTAGGTGTCAACTAATTTGATTCCTAGGCCATTATTGACTTTGTCAACATGACGTTATAAACCAAATCATATGAAGTCTCTTAAGTTTTGGTTAACAATGTCACTTTAACAAAGTCCGTAGTGGTCTAGGAATCAAATTGGTTGACAGTACTATGTTATAAATAGGGTTGAAAAAACCCGGAAAAATTCCCGTTTTTTTCTAAAACCCATGTTCTTTTAAGTTTTTTTCGGAAAAAAACAATGTCACTTAGTGTCTATATTTTTCCGATTAAAACGAAAAAATCGGAAATAAACGGAAAAAAACGCACTTTGAAAAGAACTTGTGAATTTTTCCATTTATATTTAATCCATAGTTTAGGCAGCTACTACACCTGCTTAGTCGTGTGTTTTGTTAGCCAAATGCTGGCCATCGTTTGTGAAAATGTCTATTGACTTTGACGCTGTCGTTAGTGGCATAATGCAATTTTTTCATATCTTTGTTCATATTGCATTTCTGTGATACCAATATTATCGTGATGCCTCGTGTAAAGAGCGGTGTGTGGCAGCATTGCGAAATATACGAGAAGGATGGCAAAAAAATTGCTAAAGGTGTGTTTTGTTTAAAAGAATATTCGTTTCCAAATGCAACACGTTTAACGGAGCACATGTTTATATGTGCCAAATGTCCTCATGACATAAAAAAATCATTAAAAAAGAAACGGTTGCGTAAGAAGATATCCCCGTACGTTAAATCAAATACGTCACGTACGTCCAGTAATTTTGTGGATTGTTCGCGACAACAGGAAGACGAGGACGAAAACAATCACATTGACTTGTCCTCACATTCGACTTTGCATGATGCAGACCATGAGCCCCCTATGGACACGGCAACGTTAAATGAGCAAATAGATGCAGCCCTAGCCCGTGCTGCTTATGCAACTGGTATGCCACTTTGCAGCTTCGAAAACAAGTACTGGAGTGCTGCATTAAAATTATTAAAAAATGATTATAAGCCCCCGACGAAATACGCAATGAGTAATGCATTACTAGATGCAGAATATTACAGAATTAAGAATGATATGGACGAAAAAATTAAAAACTCATCAACACTAGGTTTGATTACAGACGGATGGACAAATGTCCGAGGCAGAGGGGTTGTTAACTTTATTATAACAACTCCTGAACCAATTTTCTGGAGCAGCATTTATCCCGGCACACAAAGAGAAACAGGGGAATACATTAATGACCAAGTGCGGAAAGTAATGGATGAAGTTGGTGCAGAAAAGTTTGTAGCTCTTGTGACAGACAATGCCAGCAATATGCGAGCAGCATGGCGTCAAATTCAAGCTCACTATAACCACATCGATTGCATTGGATGTGCGGCACACGGATTGAATTTATTATTTGGCGATATAATGACAATAGACTGCTTCAAAACATTTTTCATCCAATGCAAGAATGTTATAAAACATATTAATAGAAGACACGTATGCCTTGCGGTATTTGAATAATTACAAAAAGAAAAATATGGGAGTCAATACAACACTTTGAAACTGCCTAGTAAAACACGATGGGCTGGTGCCATTGCGACATTTAAATCACTTATCGAAAATCGAGAAGCTTTAGAAGCTCTGGCTATTACAAACGGGGGAGCTCACGTTGATCGTAATATTAAAAAAACAATTTTATCTGATTCTTTGTGGTCTCAATTAAAAGTTACAGAAGCAATTTTGTTACCCATTTCGATTGCGATTCATAACATAGAGTCCGACAATGCTCTTCTTTCAGAGGTTCCTGCTGCATTTTTGACAATAAAAAAACAAATTCAAAACATGGATTTTTCCAGATGACTGTTCTGAATTTGCAGAAAGCAAAGATGCTATTTTAGAGTACGTGAAAAATCGTAAGGAATTTTGCATACATCCGGTGCATTTAGCCGCATATATGTTGGACCCCAGATTCCACAAATCTGTCTTCACCGAATATGAAATGTTAACTGACAATGATTTTTTAAAAATGGCACAATATTTAACTAAATTAGCGGACAATATGCACATGAATACCTGTGACTTAATGGGTCAGTTCGCAGAATACCAAGCAAAAGGCGGTTTCTGGGCCAACGAATTCATATGGCGGCCTGTAATGAGCATAAGTCCTCTGAATTGGTGGAAAGGATTGTGTGCGACAAAACTTCTATCAACTATTGCCGTAAGGTTACGTGTTCCTCCGTCATCTGCCGCATCAGAGAGGAACTGGTCGTTGTTTGGTCGCACTCACACCAAGGATAGAAACCGTCTTTTGCCGGAACGGCTGAATAAACTAATTTTTATTCGATCTAATTTGCACTTGCAAATTCATTCTTACAGTATCGACGACGTCATCGATTCGTGTATGATAGACTTAGACGATGGCAATGACAGTGACTAATAAATAATAATAATTAAGATAAAAGTTTCATTTCTTTCCCAAAAAAACTGAAAAATACGGAAAAAAACGAAAATTTCAAAACGTCCTGAAAAAAACGATTTGATTTTTTCGAGAATTGTCAACCCTAGTTATAAAAGGGGCCCATTAGAGCTCACCAGAAAGTTTAGATTCTCCACTCTTCATCATAAACATTTCCGCTTTTCTTTTGACTGGTGTTGGTGGGTAGTGCCCGCATAATTGCCAATACAATAATAGGTTTTGCCTGATAAAGAAGGTAGGTAATCGGAAGCGTCCTACCTACCCCTTCTCTGGATCTTAATAAGATCCCTGTAACAAAAAAAGGTTTCATAGATATGACTGCTTTAGATGGTAACATTTTAGACAAATTACATATAGTATAGAGGCCTTTATAGATAGTATGGAATTTATGTCGTGTAGACTGTCTTCTTACAACAATCTTTAACAGGTTTCTAGTACCAATTCAAGGACAATAGAATTATCTATAAATGGCGGCCACAAAGAGTTCTTTTTATCACAAAACATTATGAAATTAAAAGGAGCAACTTTAAAAAAACCGGCCATTTGCGAGTCGGACTCGCGCGCGAAGGATTCCGCACTATTATCAATACAACATTAGACACTATACGGACCTTCAGAACAGTAGTGACCTAATTGTGAAATGTTAAATTTCCAGTTAGGTCTCTATTGTAATTAATTTATGACTTGAAGTTTGAAAGCTGAAATTTTGAATTGGGCCATTATTGTTCTGAAGGTGCATTATAACCTTTTTAAATACATATACATAAACTATCAAACATAAATTTAATATAAAACTTATAAAGCTAATAGATGCACTCATTCTCATAATACCTTTGGTATACATACTCCCTTAACAGATTCCTACAACTAGATTCGAAATAATAGTAAAAATTATAAAAAATACCTGGTTTGAATGTTACAATTTGGGATCCAAGCTTATCATCTAATATATAAAATTCTCGTGTCACGGTGTACGTTACTGAACTCCTCCGAAACGGCTGGACTGATTTTAATAAAATTTTGTGTGTATATCGGGTAGGTCTGAGAATCGGCCAACATCTATTTTTCATACCCCTAAGTGATGTAAAAAAAAATTGCAGCGGGCGATGCCGCTGGCGGGTCGCTAGTTATATATATAAATAATCTGGTATTTTGGGAATGAGCAACGAGATCAAACCACACATATCAACTAAGATATTTAAAAGGATATTAAGGTCAAAACCTTATAAATGCATTGAAGTTTAGATTTTAGCAGAGGAAAAATGTTCAGATTATTATTCATTTACATTGATTAAAAATTAGATGAAATGGTAAAACTAAATTGATTACGTAAGGGATTAAAAAATATCTAAACCATTTGGTTTTTTACAATTCAACTACACAGTTAAGCTAAAGAAATTAACCTGTAACTACATAAATAGTGATCAAAGAATAAAAACAGTGTCAATAATACTTTTGTGCTTGAAACTAGAAAAGTGCTCCAACAAAATGGAATTTTGGCGCATTTTAGCATTTGCACACAACTTATTTAATATACTTAACTTTATTACTAGGTATATTCTTTCACAATATTTTAAACTGACCCACAGTGAACCATGGCCAGGTTTGACTAGTAGTAATATCCTGTGTCACAGACATTCACCATCCAATATATCAGAACCATACCTGGGATATCTCGGAGCATCTATATGAAAGTGATGTAAAATGTTTTATCGACAAAAAAATTATCGATGTTACTGCCAAAATCTAAATGTTATGCGACATAAATGAATATTACTTATTTTCTCCTCATTTTTAAATAAAAAAAGACCCTAATTAAAACGTGTACCTATTTATATGTTTATTTTAAAACAGTTTTCACAACTCTAATTCGATTGAAATTCTCCCCTAGCGTCCTAAGTCCGAGGTCGGCCCAATAGGGGCGCCCTTAGGCATGCTAGTGTAAAAACCCACTTATAGCGTGGACTCCCATCAGGAGTCCGCCCTCTCTCCGGCGAAGTAGTCAAAGCCATCAGAGGCCAACTACGTAGGTCCCTCAAAAAAAAAAAAAGTTTTTACAATATACATTTAATATTTTTTTCCATATTCAATGGTATTAACCCTTTCGTTCCGGATGACGAGTTAACTCGTCTTGTGCGATGTGCTCTCAGATCAGGTAGACGAGTAAACTCATCTTGAAAAAATTGACATTACATCCTAGGTCAGTGCAATCGACAGTCACTTGCACAACCGGACACAGCTTCCTGTACTCTTAGTCTTGAGCCATATTTATTTGCTGCAGTTATTTTAATGTTGCCAACTAGTGAATAAACTTATTAGCAGGGGTCGGAATAGGCAGTGCCTATTTGCCTAAACTTCGCGGGAGGACGTAACTAAGAGTGGTTACAACTACCAAAAATAATGATTTATTTTTATTGAATGCGGGAAAATAATAATATCACAAGTTAAAAACATTTATTGTATACTTTCGTGCACTTTGTTATGGAGCGTCCCCATTATCAGCGGGGTCGCATAATGCAGGTAGTAACTACACGGCTAAAGGAGTAATGAGATAAAATATTATATATTACGAAATACTTTGTTAGATTAATTACATCAGAAATAAACCAGAAATGTCATTTGTTCATGTTAAATTGTATACTTACGATAAATGTTTTTAGCATGTAATATTGAGTTATAGTATAATTTTCCACATTTATGCATTATTAAAAAATCCCGCATTCACTAAAAATAAATCGTTATTTTTGGTCGTTGTTACCACTCTTAGTTACGTTCTCCCGCGAAGTTTAGGCAAATAGGCACTGCCTATTCCGACCCCTGCTTATTAGTCTACCCCAAGAATATTCGTTACGCATTTGTGTCTACATAGTTACGTTTTGAACAAACAACATTACCCTCATTTTGACAATATTAGCCAACGAGTTATCTCGTCTACCGGCTCTGAAAAGTGTTTTACGTAGCAGAGTTAAGTCGTCTTTCGGACGTAAGAGCATCATTTCTGTGAACGAGTTAACTCGCCTACAGGACTGAGGAGCAGGCAGCAGGTATCAATTCATTGAATATGGGAAACTGGGTAGATTTTGTGTATGGCTTTGCCGGAACGAAAGGGTTAATGATTGCCATCTAGATGAAAATATCCACTTTAAACTGCTAAACGTATTCTTTAAATATTTATAATGGCTCATTTATGTTGGTTATTGAAATTTCCTCACCTTTTATAAACTGTTTACTTTTTTCAGTATTTAATTACATCAACATCTTTTTTATTGATATCTAATCCCTAGAACTTGCCCCGAGTTATCCCAGGTATAATCAGAACAAGTAAGGTGCTCAAAATTATCCGAACTAGACTATTATTACAGACATAAGATTGTGTGCAGATATTTTTGATCACCTTGTAGGCTTTGATATTTTTGATGGAGACTATACAATACATGGTACTTAACTCGGCATGCTTATGCTTGCCAAACAATGATCAGTGTATCTCTAGGCAAGTTAAGGTAAATTATATCCATTACGTTACATCATAAGTTATTTCATTTGGCATCATAAATGAATTTATTTCACATTCAGTTTAAATATTGACGATGCTGAAGTTACAGGTTAATTATAAAAATAGAAATATGGCATCAATGGTTTATACCCACTAAACTTACTTGATTTTGTATTTATCACCAAGCTCCGGTCTTAAGGAACTCAGAGTATCCGTAAACTCTCTTTGATGGTGATCATAGCGCTTTATCACATGATTGAACTCTGCACCCACATCCACCACTATGTCGCAGGTCTTTAACCGTTCCGGGTCCCTGGTACGGACGATCTCCGCATCCTTGTACTCTGGAAGCTGCAAAAGCATGAAGCACGCCAGTACTTCATCGCAATGGAATACTCCATCATGGGTGCCGATCTGAAAAGTAGAGACCACATTTATTGATAAATTTTTTATACACTTTTTTTTATTTTTGTTAGCGGATGAGAGAGCAAAAGATATTAAAATTATATAACTAAACTTGCATTTTATATCATTGTGACAGGCAAAAAGTGGTCACTGCCTCTTTTTTTGCTTTCATACCTACTAACATAGGGCTGCTCTATCAAGTGTTGACCATGACAATGCTTTGATGTCAATAACGGGGTCATCAAAAGAATGATGGGTGTAGCGGCGAAACATCCACTCGGAATTTCTAGGATTTGGTAACAAATGTTTTAAGTTTTTCTATAACAAGAGTAAGCATCTTGACGCTTCACAAAATACCTAATTCCTATGAAAGTATTTTACATCGTTATATCCAAAATGCCTTCAGAATGAACTAATTTTAAGTATAAAGCACCTAACATTCTTGGTTTCAAAAAACATATCATAAAAAAATCGGGTTCAACAAACATCTGTTATGAAATCTTAAATTATATTCATGTAGGTACAGTCAAGGGCATATATATACCTAAATACGTTCCCAAGACGTCAAAAATATCTACCTATACACCTTTATGCCACTAGCAATAAGGTTTGTGTATAGTATGTGATTTGATGTGAAGGCTACATAGATATTATTGCTGTTGACTATACAACATGAAAGAGATGCCCAAGAGTCCTGGCATGGTTGGTAGTCAAGTTGTACCTACATACTTTGGTTTCTCTTAATTATTTTAGCTTTTCATGGGCTAATTGTCCCACAGCTGAGCAATGCCCAAGAGGGCAAGTAAGAACTTTAGTATTATCCTGTATGATGCACGGCAACCAGCCCAGAGCTGGAGGTGTTAACAATCCCCAATGGATAGGTTTTTTTTTTTCAATATTTAGGTATATTTTGCAGTATAAAATAATGTTTTCTCATATTTTCTTAAACTGGCTAGGTTTTTGCCTTCATACATATGAACTTGAAATTACATTTATTTATTTATTTATTTAATATAAGTACATCCACATCGTATATATTGTAGCACTTCAAAGACATGATTTAGATTGTAGGTACATTATTCTGATATACACGACAATTACGGAGTACATAACATTCACCATGGAGTACGAGCATCTGTGTGAAACTAATCAAAAATCAAAATCAAAATATATTTATTGCATGACTGTAGGTAACAAGTATAATATATTATAAAGGTGACAAGTACATTGGTGTGTGCATCACTACAATCTACCATAATTATGGTGTACAATAATTACATAACTCAATAAAAATCGGTAGCTAGAAAGCTTACTTTGTAACAAGCTGATAATAAATTGAGTAACATTGAGTTGTTTTACAAGAAAATAATCTAATCTGAAATAAAAAACATATTTTCTGTTGTGTTACTTACTTACTAAATTAAAGCATACACTTTTTATCGTTTATGATTACATATTTTTTACGAATATAATAAAATAATACATAACTTTCTCAATTTGAAACTTTTTGAAATTTCTACATTGAAATATCTACTTACCTAATACTTACTAATATCACTAAAAGTTATTAATAATGCTAGTCTAACTATTTAAAGGCTTCCGCTGTTATCAAAAAAGTCATTTAAATTATAAAATTGTTTTTTTAAAAGCCATTTACATATACAATTCTTAAATTTAAACAAATCGTATGATTTAAAACTATCTGGTACGTTATTAAAAATTTGGATGGACATGTAGTACATGCTTTTCGAATAAATGGTGGTGCGGTGACTAGAATTATATATTAATTTACGTTTGCTGCGAAGGTTGATATTATGAGTAGCTATTTCGAATAGTGATGGGTTTTTTTTTTAACGAACATTACAACTTCTTTGATATAGAGACATCTACTTATCTATTAAACGTACTTAGTTTAGGTGTAACTTTATTTCTATTACAACTATAAAAGCAACAACAAAAAATAAAAAGTAATTAATGAAAGTAAGTAACAATAAGTAACTAACTAACAAGAGAGATGATTTTGAATTTGAATGGAATGAGCTGGTCATGGTAGATATCTATAGAGTCATTTTTGTTTACAGCAGCATTGTAATGTTTACAAATTCGTACCATTGGTGACTGCGATCCGATGTTAGTTCTAGTTAAGGGAACGGAAAAATTACATCATTTTATGGTAGAAAATTAATAAATGCCTAACTAATCAGTCACAAATAAATTAAAGTTTTTTTTCATTCCACACAATGAAATTATCCTTAAATGAAACAAGACTCGATAATATAAAAAAAAAAAAATCAGACAACTTACTCTTCACCAAAAAAGTCATGGCAAAAATGTTTTACAGAAAAAAGACAATGTTTGCAAAGGCAGTTGACCTGTATCTCCTATCTATGATTTCAGATTTCCCCATACTGTCCCAGTTAAAAAAACTGTACCATTTTCCAACCATATATTAAAAAAACGTCTGTAATATTTGACAGATCAGCAATAACAGTTGACATGAATACAATTAGTTCAGAGGTATAGGATTATTGAAAACATTTTCAGAAATATTGTTCTAAAAAATACTTGATAAAGTAAGAAACAAAGACCCCGGGACACAGAAAACCACAAAAAATATAATTATTCTAACCAGGATTAACATCCTGAGAAGTGGAAGTCGACAGAGCATTGCCAAAAGACAGGAGATGACAATAGTGCAGGCCACTTTTCAGACAAAATGGTTAGTTAAAAAAAAAACTACTTTAGGGCTTTAAATAAAACAAAACTTAATTGATTCCTTTGTGTAACAAAAGTTATCCCATATAGTTTGTATGACTTTCAACACAAAGGTGGAGATTGTGATTTTGTTTTCATTATGCCTTTAACTATGTTCACTGTTTTGAAAACATCCCATAAAGGCCATAAGCTCGATAAGTTGGATCGCCTTCTTAATAATTGCATTCGCTTTGTTTTCTGTCTTCGTAAATATGATCACGTTTCTTCCTTCCGCTCTCAACTTGGATGGCTTCCTATTCGCCAACGTCGCAAAAGTAGATTACTCTGTTTCCTTTATAATATTCTGTACGATCCGCAATCTCCTGAATACTTAAAATCTCTTTTTAAATTTCTGGGTTCTACCCACATCCGTCAGCTACGATCCACTGAAAACCTCACACTTTCCATCCCTCCTCACCGCACAGGTTTCATGTCCAACTCCTTCGCCCTTCAGGCAGCACGACTTTGGAACGACCTTCCCCTTAAAACGAAGAAAGCTCCGAACAAGTTTGCCTTTAAAAAGAAAGTTCGCGAATTTCTTTGCAGGTAGAATTGACATCATCTTGGTTTTCTGATTGCTTTATCTGTTTTGTTTTTTTGCTTATATGTATATACATATTATGTATGTATTTATTTATTAGTGTATTTCATGTATTTATATTTATGTAGCATATTGATATTATGTAAGTGTATATGTTTATGTAAGTATATAGTATATAGTTAAGTCAGAATCTATGTTGCACCGCCACTACAATCTCTGCTTTGCCTAAAGGTTAACTGGTAGAGAATGCCTTACGGCATTAAGTTCGCCTTTTGCATATTAAGTGTATTCTTTTTTTGTGCAATAAAGATTAAATAAATAAATAAATAAGCCAACCAGTACTGGAGGAGAGTAACCAGCTTTGAATGCAATAAAATATTATCAAACCGCGAATAGGATAGTCTTGGCGGTGACAGTTTTGTCACATAAATATGTCAAAGTTCATATGAACTGACAGCTATTCCAAGTGTAAACTCATTGCGGTTTAGTAATACCTGAAGGAGGCCAATATCAATAGAAATACAAAACGATTGAGAAATATATTTTATTAAGAAACTCATTTGCTGTAATGATAGCTAATTCTATATCATTGATATATAAAAACAATTAGCAATTTCAGAATTTTGAGAGCTTTTGTCTTTTAGGAATAGTCTAAGGAAACAACGGCAATCCAGGAAGAACAATATAATTAGTTTCCAAATAAAACAACTTAATAAGACTTGGCGTTTAAGATTCACCACGCCGCATCAAGAAATAATATTTTCAAACGTCGAACAACTTCTTTTTACACTTAAGTTTAATGTAATTGGAAAGGATTAAACAAGACTGCAGAGAAAGTACACGTGTGATTATATAGGTGATAAACGCAGTTTCCTAAACGACAAACGGTATATAAACCGAAGATCCATTTATAAATTACCATTGCGTTAAAAATTGTCGGAAGAGCATAAAATAACCTAAATGTAAATATAAAGTAATTACTTACCTTCATGCTGTGTAAATATGAATAACGGTTGGTGAACTGACTAGTAACACGAAAATTACACGATTTCAAAGATGTACGATTTAAAACAGGATTAAATAATCGTAATGTGATTTTAAACATTACACATAATGTACGAATAAAGGTCTAGACAAATTACTTACAAGTTGCAACAAGCCAAGATGGTATAAATGACAGACAGCAGCGCAGCGGCTTCAACAAAAAGCCGGATATGACGCGCGACGTCAGTCGACGTCGACGTATGACCGGACGGGACGGCCATATTGATTTGGTTTGGATCACAGATTAGAACTTAGAAGAAGGGTATGGAAATTATGGAATGGATGTTAAAACCACAGATTATAAGGGTAGGTAACGAATGAAATAAACGAACTTTGAATTGCATAGGGCTGTAAATGACGGAAAAAATCCGTAATTTAAAGTCGGAATCGACCAAAGTATCGATTGTTATAACGATTTTTGCTTCAACAGTATTTAACATTATTAGAAATGAGTTACACAGAATTTAAAATTAAAATAAACCACTCAATTTGTTCAAACTCACTACGAAACGATCCTAACTAATTAGGTAGTAAATAGACCGGCAAATCATTTTACCACATTAGGGTCTCCCCACACCTATTGACGCGGAATCGGCATTAGTTGATCAAAAACTCTTTACGTCTACGCAATAAGAGCGCTGACATCAGCCGAGCCGATTCGACGTCTTTTCACTTTTTCACTCGTATTGCGTAGATATAAGAGTTTTTTGATCAGCTAACGCCGATTCCGCGTCGATAGGTGTGGGGAGATCTTTAAAGGCCGATAATTATAATGAGTGTTCATTTTAAAGGCTCATAATTTTCTTGCTATTCACAGATTAAGGATATAGTGTAAAGTTAACATATTAAAAGTGTATTATGTGCCTGGGCTGCGATTTTTTAATTTCACTGACTAAAAATTACTAACTTTAAAATCAATTTATGCAGCGATTTTATCTATGAGCGGGCCCACCTTTTAGACTTTATTTCATAACGCCTTTGTCAAATAAAATCCAAAAGGTGGGCCCGCTCGTACCTAGATTAAATAGCTGCACAAATTGATTTTAAAGTTAGTCCTCTTTCGTCGGTGAGATTCAAAAATCGCACGTCAGCATAAAATGAAACGTATTTTTACGAGATTAGATCACTATTTTTTCCCTTTTAACAAAATTAATAATATGATGAATGGGAAAATCAATACAAAATTTGTATATGGTGGAAAAGTTTTTTAAGCCCGTTAAAATACATTTATTTCTTTGATTTTTATTAGAAATCGTCACCATCGCCTTTTATTTTGTTTGCATTACGTATTTTTTTTATGTAGACATCACATAATGTATATCTTCTCTATGGTGCCTATGCCCTATTGCCCTAATCTGTACTGTACTGGAATACACCTACTTTTACATAGTCCGTTAAAATCATCGGCCTATAAAATCAACGTCCGTTAAAATAATCAGCCTTGTAGGCGCACCAATAGAGATATTGCAGATGTAAAGCGGCAACATTATTGCCGTCAGCAAAATAGTACCTTCACAACATGCCAAAATAAATTTTGCTTTACCTACTCGGAAAAACCATACATTTTTCTTCAATTCACTTTGTGACACTTCACTTGGTTGTTATTTTGTTAAATATTCTAGTTGCATTTTTCAAAGCGTGGCGGAAGCGAGTTTTGTATGGGACGGCGGTAACTCATCACTTCATCGAATATTACTTCATCGAATGAGTTGTGGTGAAACAATAATGTTTTCAGGGTAAATATCTTAAACATTGATTACGAAGGTCAGGTTAGGTTAGGTTAGATGTTTAAGATCAATATTTATTTATCCTCAAATCACGGTGTTGCTGTATAAAACTTTTTTAAAGCTAACGGTTTTTGACTTCTGCAGACTTAGCAGACTTAGAGTGGCCAGGCTCTAAGGTTGGCAACGCATTTAAGAAATAAATTAATTTAAAGTCTTAGGATTGAAGTCTTGAGATTGTAGTCCTTAGAATTCAAATGTCTATGGAGATCAGATCCCACTTAACTTTAGGTAGCCTGTGTGCTTGTGTGTCTTCTCCTTGCCTTAGGATAAGTGATGCAAGATGTTTTTGTTTCTTTTCTTCCTTACTGTAAATGTGATGCAAAAGATACGTGATGAAAGTGAACGTGACTTTTTAGTTTTCATTCGGTGTAGACTCAAAATTAGAAGTAGTTATAGGTAATTGGTCCGATAGTTTAGGAGCTAGAGTGGAACATCTATTTTTTGATCACATACATACTTACAAAGACTGTTAAACTCATTCATTAGTACTCATTACCCTTCCTTTGGTTTTTCACAGTCAGGTAAAACAAGGGGTTAGTAAATACCGGCTAAAGGTTGCGGGAGATTGAGTACAGGCGGCATTAACCACATATACAGAACTGATCTTGACTGCGACCCCCGTCTTAAGATAGTCAAGTTACAGTAATGACGACTTTGTTTGACATGTCTTAAGACAGCCACCTCAATTAAGATCAGTTTAGAATTACTGTCCTTGCGGTACACTTTTTTCAAGCAATAATTGTCTTTCTACAGTTGTCTCATTCTATTACACAAACATAGAGTAAGAAACCTATTCTGGGGGTTATTATGAGCAGTTATATAGCTCTGTCCTTTTCTCTGAGCGTAAACAGAACCGCATTGTTATGTCATAATAACCCTCATTGTTGCCGATCCAAATTGCCGTTAAAATTTGCCCGTGTAAGTGCGGCTTAAGTGAGTAGGTACATACAAATCACACAATATGCGAGACCGAATTAAACCATGGCAGCGGCGCCACCATCTACGTAAAATGCGTAGGAAATAGTTTTATTGTGAACTAGCGCTTGAGTATTTGTGATAAATATGAGAAATGTGTGAATTTAAGTTAGTTTTATTCGATCTTATATAACATTGGCCTCTGTGTAACAAAAATGGGGAACGTTATTCCATAACTTATATTATCTTTATGTTGTCTTACAGACGTGCCAATTCGGATACACTTGGACCCTTTAGGATCTATTGCACCATTACCCTCTTAAATAATCGGCTATGAGAATGTGCAGGTTCCCTTACGACGTTTTTGCTTCACCGTAAGAGCGTCGTCTAACGTATATCCTACCTACCTAACTTAGAAAAACTCATTGGTACATGATGAACGCGGGTGTTCGTACTTGGTACCTATAAGTCGAGTCCAGAATTAGGCGAACTAACTTGACAGTTCATTGTACACTAATGTTGCCACAGTTTGGCTAGTGCTGTTAATATAATATCGATATTTAAAAAGTCTAGTTAATCATTCATTATTATTGTGTTTGGGATCAAACTACTAATTTTACTAAGCAATATTATGATATTGCTTAATATTATTATAATGAAAATTGGTTGGAATTAAAAATGATTGCTATTATATGTATGCTACCTACATGAAATGTACCGAACTAGCCCGACAGAAGCCACCTAAAAGGATCACAATGGCCTGTTATAATAACAGCATTATTTTTGTATTTCATTCCTAATTTGAGGAGTAAGTACGTAAATATCGGCTTTAAACCGTACATCCTTCAGTTCGTATTATATGATAAAAATGGCTGTAGTTCGTCCCTATTTGGCAAGTATTTATGAGTGTGAAAGTTTCGATGACAATTAGGTACTTGATAAAATATAAATATAATCATATTTATAGAAGGCACAAGGTTATATCGACATATTTCTGTCGACATAAACCTATCACTATTTATTTTTTCCAATACAACAATGATATTATAATATAAAGAAGCTATTTTTAACACAGTTGCTCAAAAAGTGGTACTTTTCGTAGCTGTATATCGTGCGGAAAGTTGAATATTACGCACTAGTGCGTTATAGTTTTCCATTTTTTTTTTAATATAATTTTGTTTTAACTTCCAAGCCGTTCATCCGACCAAAGAGTTTGCATGTTTAACCACTTTTTGATTACGTCATTTAGCATTGAGACTATACATAGGTAATATAATTTAAAATATTAAAATTAAATACATACATACATACCTACACACATAAAATGTATCTAGGTAATATTAAAAAAAAACACCTCTCATCAAGATGGCTGAATCTGAATTAGTATTACGAATGATTAGATAGTTGCGTATTAAGATGAATTCACATTACACCATGCCGAAACCGAGCCCAGCCCCGCTGGTTAATAGAGAATTATACTTTTTGATTTTTAAATATAGGTAATTAAATTACTGTGACTTTTTTTATTTGGCTGAATGGTCACAACCGTTTCCATTAAATAAAGTCTGTGTCAATTAAAAGTAAAATTGTTTCATTGATATTTTTTCGCAAATGTATTAAAAAACGTCGTTTGATATACGTGCGGAAGTGTCATTTTAACTCGTCCCGAGTCTTGTCCCTCGCTTGCAGCTCGGGCCAAGATACTTCGGGACTCGTGTAAAATGACATACTTTCCGCACTTGTATCAAAATGTACTATTATAATAGAGGGCTAAGGTAATTTAGATTCGATTTTGAGAGTAAAACTTGGCATAAAAGAGTTGGGAATTTGATTTGTGTTCGGAGTGAAAATGGCAACATGGTCCATATCAATGAACTGCTGTTTAGTTTGGTTTAGGGTTAACCACTTAAGAATATTGAAGTTTTAGCTGTAACTACGACAAACACTTGATTCCTGGGGCAATTGATGATGGTTTAGCTTAGCCCTAGCTCCTTAATGTTGTATCAACTGTCCTTTGTAGTTTATGTAAGTTTAAGTAAGTATATTGATGTACTCGTATAAATGTATATTTGTGTGTTTAATTTATTTACGTACCTATTTTAATGTATTTATTTTTATTTTAATAGTTAGGATTTATTTGTACGAGTATTCTCTTATTCTAAAGAAATTTGTAATCTTGCCTACTCGAAAAAGGTTAGCTGGAAGAGATCCCTTAAAGTTCGCCTTTGTACATTATTTTCTTGTATCTTCATTGTGTTGTTTCTATTTTATTACATAAATACATAATATCTTTTGCAAATACCAAAAAACCTTACCCTTATTTTGGATATACTTGTCTCTTTATTATTAAGGTTGTCTGGAAGAAATCGCTACGTATCGAAAAGACCGCCTGTTGTTTACAATGTTATAGAAAATTATTACTATTGGTTTTAAATTGTAATACTATGCGGTGTGCAATAAAGAGTATATATTGTATTGTTTTGCATTGTATGGGTTTTGTGTGTGTGGGTTTCGAGGGTAGCTACTTATAGAACCCAGTATACGTTAGTTTCGTATCGTAGGGCGCGCTCTCTAACTAGTATCTACTTAAAAATACAAACAAAACGCAACAAAACATAATTACTTACTTAAATAAATGTTTTAAAAAACTAGAATCCGTCTTCAAAAAGCAACTTCTTTTAAAATGATATTATGTCCAACTAATTAGATTTTTGGAAAAAAATATAGTGAGATGCCGATTTCAGTTGGACTGACCTATTAACTATAATTTAAAAGAAATTATTTCTTGCTTTTTGAAGACGGTTTTAAGTTTTTTAAAACATTTATTTTATTTTATACCTTTTAGTGACCATAATAATACTGTTATGTCGTCCACGTATAAGTCTCCTCCCCCCATCCTCATCCCCTCTTCAGATAACAATTTGGTAGCAATGGGACCACCTCGGGAGTACACTCTATCAAACAAAAAAGAATTTCAAATGTCGATCCATAACTGACGGAGTAATCGCGTAGCAAACAACAAAAAAAAAACGCGTGTTATCGTATTGTTAACGTTACATAGTGCCTATTTACTAGACATTAATAGTGGCCAAATTAAAAACAATTCAATACCCGTCAAAGGTCTTACCGAGTTAAATATAGCCCCTTTATAGACCCGTGTGGTCGCCGGATTAGAATAGTGCCACTCCACGTCTTCCCGTGGATGTCGTAAGAGGCGACTAAGGGAATAAAGGCTTGTTATACTGTTAGGCGATGGGCTTGCCTGTCACTAATACACTGGTAAACATTATAGCCTGTATGTGCAAAATGTGGTTACAGAATCAATAAGTCTTATTAGAGTTGTTGGTATTTCGGTAGCTCTGCCTACCCCACAAAATCGTTTTTTCAATATATTTTCTTACAGACTTTTATTAAACTTAACCTAGCCTTACTAATCTACACAACAGGCATTTATTAAATCCTGAAATTTCAGCCTAAAGGGACAAAAAGATGTCCGACCAAACAATACATGGTCAAAGAATTTTTTGCATTTCAACGGGCTCCCGGAGACATACGAGTACTAAATATATAGAAAGCATCCAAACTCAGAAACAAATACTCGTGCAAATTGCCCGTACCGGGAATCGAACCCGACACCGCTAGCTTCGTAGAGAGGGTTACTACCAGGCTTCCCGCGTCATCAAAAGCAGATATCTATCACCAGAATCATCATCATCATTTCAGCTGGACATTCCATTCCATTCCACTCCATTTTTTTTATAGACAATCTCACACAACTTGTTCTAGTCTCAAACTAAGCTCTAGACTTGTACTATGGGTACTAGACAACATACATACTTACATAGGGAAATATATACTTAAATACATAGAAAATATCCAACACTCAGGAACAAATATTCGCGCTCATCACACAAATATCTGTTCTTACCAGGATTTCAACCCGTCCTGGCTACGAAGGCAGGGTCACTCCCAACTGGGCTAAAGTGTCCAACGCCGAATTTATTGCCCAAAGTTTGACACAAGGACTGGTCCAGCGCCGCTAGCATCCATCGATATCGGGTCAGACTCGTGCTTCCTAGACTCCTAGAATACACACGGTATTTAAACAGTAGAAATTGTTATGCCATGTGTATTAAAATATGTAACCATCTCCCAGAGCAACTAACCCTTAATAAATTTAAAATCCAACTATTTACTTAGCTCGAGATGCTTGTGATAAAGAGAAGGCACAAGAGCACTCAGGTCACCTGATATAGTCCCCTCAATCTCAGGACTATAATCCTAAGACCTCAAATGCGTTGCCAACCCTGAGGACTAAGATGGAATGCCTCTATGCTATAGTAATTTCACTGGTTGTCTTATCCCCACGCCGGAACACAAAAACGCGAACACTGTTGCTTGGCGGGTGGTTAATGGATAAGGTGGTGGTAGCGATCCGGACGGACCCTGCACGCATATTTTTTATAAGTAGTGCGTTCACTCATCATTCCCAAAAAAAAGGAAGAAAATTATGTACATTTATTCACAACAACACATAAAATTTAACGTTAAACACCAAATTGGACAGTTTTGTTGCGAAACAGTGTCAACTCAGCACTCAGCAAGTGCCATGTCATTGTGTGCGTGTTTAGTATGTGTGATAGCTCTTATTTACTTGACAGTAATGGCGGCTGAGTCTAAAAAATAGGATAACATGTTAAAAACAATTAGAAATTAACGAATAAAATAGAGCTTCAGAACTGTTTTTCAAACTTGGAGCATTTTGGGATTACAGGAAAAAAAGCTCGTACCTATTTATTGCTCATGAAAGATAAGTTCGCATTTGTACATTAATATCAGTGCATTATTGTTTGAAGCATACAAGTTTACATGCGTAAATACATAATTGTCATGCATCCATACAATACCAACTAGGCTAACTCGCTACGCTCGTGATTAAATTCTGGAATCCTTCGCTTGCTCGGGATTCAAAATCAACCCACAATCAAGCAGCAAAATCCAACTTTGCTCTCTTGTTGCAGAAGTAACTATTTCCACCCGCGTATATCATTGACAGAATGGCAATATCACTAAAGATATGAGTTGTGGAAATGTAACAAAGTACCTATAGCTACGATATAATAAACCTCTAGCAATCCGTATATTAATATATTGAAATGAAAAGTATTAAAAATGACTGCGTCTTACCTGATCGTAGCAGAAATTTGTGTTTTATTGTTGTGACTAATTGCCTATATCGCAACGTATAGTAGCATACATGTTATTTAGGTACGCATCATATCAGAACCTACAGCGCGGTTAAGGCCAGGTGGATTCTGGGCTATTTCATCTCCGATAAGATCTTTAAGTTATTCCGGTTTGGTCAAACTCCAGTAGGTAATCTCTACGTGTTGACCCTACGTGCGCTTATCCAGGTTTTCCGAAGACGTTTAAAAACTATATCGCTCGCTCCAGATATCGGCCGCGTCGGCAGTATCGCGCGCGATCCCGCCCGGTGCGGTCACGTCATGACGCGCTCCCGCGAGTGCCCGAACTCGCTACCGATCTAATAAAAAGGTAACAACACGTGATTACCAAACAAAAAAATACCATAGTGCAAATCCAAAAAGAAATGTCAAAATTTTAGGTTAGGATTCTCCCGCGCATTCCCGGACCGTTCGAGGTAATTGTTTCTCTGTTGCATAACGTTGCAGTTAGAGAAAAGTTGACGCGGTGAAAATTTTTTTTCTTAAAGTTGGCACTCGGTGGCAGATTTGGGCCGATTTCAGTGCAATGACTTGTGAGGCCTGTTACGAAACGCTCCAGGCAAAAAGTTTGCCGAAAAAAAGTTTGTGGGCCAAGTACCGCCTAATTACTGGCCAGTATTTTAAACTTAGACCTTTTCGTTGCGAACGTCGGTCGTTATCGAATTTGGATTGCGCTATGATATTTTTGCGTGGCTAAAAAGTGTCGCAGTGTTAACTTACGAGTGTCATTAATATTGTGAATATTTTCAGCTGGGTGGTCGCTGAGAAATGTTACTAGTATCAATTACCTTCCCTGTGAGATTTCGTTTTGCGCCAATGCAGTGTTAGAGTTACTATTACTAACCACAAATGTGAACACGATAGTGGTGACAGTACTGACAGTACGAAAGTATACCGTGTTAGGAAACCGCGCGGTTTCGGAAAATACCTACGTGTGTGGACGTTTCGAAAGTGCGCTGCGAACGCTGGACTATTGATACAGGTGAGATATTTTTTTAATATTTTCAAAATAAAAGTGTACACGCGTTTTGGTTGATGGAGAAATTTAAAAGTGCATTCAGACTTCCGATTCTCGCTTTTGACGATAAGAGACAATCTTGGCCACGAGACATTTTTTTTTCAACTTTCGAGATGTAGAGCACACTCAAACAAGATTCCCATTATTTACTAAATTTCTTATAAGTACAAATTTTTCCTTCATTTTCCTTTCCGAGGACACGGTCATCATCCGTTACCTAAAGTTCTAGCAACCCATTAATTATTTGGCCTGTCCAATATCTTCAACTGCATCTTTTTACCCTGTTTTTTTTATAAGCCAGGCCATGAGATTTAGAACAGTCCGCAAAAAGTAAAAAATATATGTGATTTATCTCATTTTTTAATTTGTTTTCTTTGTATTACCTATCTGCCAGCTTTTTCTCCTTCTGATGCGACACGACATTGCCCTTTCGTCTTATTTCCTTCATCTTTTTCCTCTCAATCTTTACTTTTCTAGAGCAAATGTTGTTGTAAGTAATTCTGTTAGTCTTCGTATTAACGGTTATCGAGACTAAAGTTATTGTTTTTATTAATTAAATACCTACCTACTACTATGTTTTGTCAAATTTACGATTAAAAGGGTGGACACTTGACTCTGACAAAAAATAGCGCTTAAAGCTCAATATTTCATAAACGGATCACTTAATCTAAAAATTAAACCCATTATATTTTTGAAAGACCTTTCCAACGACACCCTATGTGGTAGACGAGAAAAAAAATGCATCCCCACTTTAAGTGTAGGGAAGGTACCCTAAAAAAAATATATTTTCAACATTTTATTTTACCACTTTGTAGGCGTGATTAATATGTATATTCATGCCAAATTACAGCTTTCTAGTACTAAGAGTGTCTGAGCTAGGTTGCGGGCGGGCGGACGGACGGACGGACGGACGGACATGATGAAACTACGGAACGCTTAAAAGCCTATGTGCGTAAGGCATTGACCATTTTAGGTTCCACGACAGTTATTAGTTGAGCTGCTGGATAGGTAGTCTTAAATATTTTGAAACGTGGACGACTTCCTTTTTTTAATTAAGTAGCAGCTATCGAGGTCGGCGTGAAATTGCAAGCTACTTTTACGGTGTAATAATCGTAACATTTCGACTCACGTGTGTTCTTGGAGCAAATACCGAAACCTTAAAGTACACAATAACTTTTTGAATGATTTTTAAAACGTTGCAGGATTTCACTTTCAGTTTTATTCAAAATACCGCCCAATATTCACGATTCTTCACGATAAATAATGTTACTTTTAAGGTGCTTTTCCACCGGCGAGACTAGGCGAAAAGAGAATTAAAAAGAAAACCATTCCCTCCTCGCGCATCTGCGGTGGAATGGTTTAGTATACAAATTCGAGCACCGCCTCGTTTTGCTCGCCTTGTCGGTGGAAAAGCACCTTTAGCCCCAGGCAAAGTAAAATAAAGACAGCGATTTAGAAATGGATCGTTTACAAGATCGCTTAGAAAAGACTGAAGTGACTCATGTTATCGTATTGTTTTAAACTCAGCCGCCATTACTGTTAAGTAAATAAGAGCTTCCATACAATGACAATACAAAAAACATGTTAAAAGTAATAAGGTTTCACCGAGTAGATAGAGCCCCTGCTGAAATGTCTTAAAAGTCTATGAGCAATTTTCAAGATCTTTCTGTTCGATCTCTACCGTGCGTTTTTTTCAAGTTTGAAGTATTTTTACATTACACCTTTTCAAAAGACTTGCACTTTATAAACTTTTTATGCTACTCCACCAGTTAACATAATACTTGAATACTATGTTGTCCTAGCGCCTAAGATACCTTTTTTTGTGTTGAGTTTTAGGTAGATTCGTCAGGGACTCAAGCACTGAATTCCCTTAACACAGTCTGTCAAAGACTAACACAAGCTAGTCGGTTATCACGTATAGATTTGGTACAATGATGATTGCGAGGTGTCACGTTACTTATGAGATTAACAGTTGGTCAAATAGGTGGGTGTTGAGTTGTCAAAGTCTACACTGTAACAAAGTACACACCTGTATTGTCTTAATTTTCATTGTCTCGTAAATTTTCAGTAAGTTTTGCATTGCCTTGAATTTTCTCCGTTGGTTCTAAACGATGGTTTTTTTAACAGTTTTGGCTAGGTATACCGCCTGTTGTAGGTATACCTATGATTTAAATGTACTGTTTCGTGTTTTTTTTTGGTGTTTAATAAAGAATACTTGTATTGTATAATGAGTATATCCTACATACGAGTATACTTACTACTATCGCTAAGAGGTTAACTCCCTTAAATGCATAAGTTTGTGTTTCTGTATGTTTTTACTTTTTATTATCAGTTTATGCAATAAAGAGTAAACATACGTGTATACTATTGGTGTCTTTAGTTTACTTTCGGTTTTTGTGAAGCAAGTGCTCGATATTACTTCACAAGTTTCACAACCAACACGGCACATGAAAAAATTGGATTTAACCGTTTTCGAATGATTGTTTCGATTGGGGAGCATTCAAGTATTACGTAACGCAATTTTTGAAGATTTTAGACTCCCCCTCCCCCCTTGTAACGCACCGTAACGTTTTTCTGTACCCCCCCCCCCCCTCTCTAAACGTTACGTAACACTCAAGTGACCATTTTTACCCTAAAGGCGCTAAAAGTTATTTAGTCACTTTTTTGTATTTGCTTAATGTTAATCAATTGTACAATTTTAGTCTTATCTAGATTTACACTTGAATGTAACGTGGACAGCCAATTTATTACAATTTTCAAAGTATTTTGTAACTCGTTAGCTATATCGGAGCCCTCTTCTTCAGATACAAAAATAGTGGCATCATCAGGGAACATAACACACAGGTGGTTAATTGTCAAGGGGAACTCATTAACGTATACCAAAAACAAAAAAGGCCCCAAAACACTGCCTTTTGATTGTACTCTTGTAATTGTTTTTGTAGTCCTGTCGTAAGTGTCTAATATCGTAGCCTGAGACCTATTTGTAAGATATGTCTCCACTAGTTTCAAGGCCACTCCTCGAATCGCAACACGCTCTAATTGTTTCAGTAAAATTTTGTGAGACACGCAGTCAATACTGACTAGAGCAATGTGCTTCTGCATAAACTGAAACGAATACTGACAACGAAAACAACATTAAATGACGTTCCTTACAATCTAGGGATTCCCGGTGAAATATAAACGAAAAGGTTTGCCAACTTGCGAGAACATGAAAAATGACGACCAGACTATAATACAATCGAGGGATTCCCCGTAAAACGTAAACGAAAAGGGTTGCCAATTTGGGAGTTTTAATTCCCTAAATTTTTATTAAAAAAACGAAACAATGTTACGTAACGTCTTGTAAGAAAGACCCCCTCCCGCCCCTGTAACGCATCGTAACGTTTTACGAGACCCCCCTCCCCCCCCAAATTGCGTTACGTAATACTTGAATGCTCCCTTGTTCGGTTCTTAAAAATCGACCAGTCAGTCCTTATATTTAAACAACATTTTTAACATTTCGAAGCCGAATCGCCATCGCCAAGCAATATTTACTTAAAGACTAGCCCTTGGTTTAGGATGGTGCCACAACAAAACTTAATCTTACTTACCTTACTCTGTTCATGTCACGATATTTCAACACATTTACGTGACCCGGTTAGTTTCGCACTTACAAATTAACCTGAAAAATATAAAATCCATCATTTTCTGCGGCTTCCAATTCTAGATAAGGTTCGCTAGAATACCTAAGGTGAACAACCTCACTCGGTGCCTCTTGATGACCAAATAATGACGTGCTATGTGTAGTAGTCTTTTTCTCTCATAGTTGGAATATGGTGACACCTGATGATAGACACGGCATGCTAATCATTTTGTGCTATGACGCAAATATATTGTTTAAGCTCACGCCTACCGTTTATGTATCATTTTCGTCAAGCTGTGTGACTTTTTATTACAGCTCAGTAGTTACTAATATGTTCGAGTCATTTTAAGTGTTGGATTAATTTTGAACCGCAATCAGTATCAGTGGCGTCACAATAAAAATGCATGTTGATTTTAGGCTAAACGTGCAGCGTTTATTGGATTCTGGATATCATAGCCTGATTTATCTGATTCGTTTAATATTTTGCTGTCCACTAACTTTCTTCTTGCTCTTTATCTAAATATTTTCTTCTGTTTTTTGTTTTCAATTAAAACAAAACCACGTGTGCCAAGACTTTGCTAGCGGTAACTAACTGTAATAGTTTTTGTGCCGCCGCGTCTTCTGTTGCAATGACAGGTATTGATTTTAGAGATTATCGCTTGCAATAGATCTTGTGGAAATATTTTAGGTTATGTCGGTGTTGGTAAGAAGTTGTATTTAGAATTTTGCTAAATCTGAAAAGGACAGACTATGGTGGAGATCTTTGGGGAAGGCCATGACCTGCAGATAATTTCCGCTAAAACATGGTTATTTTCACAATGCTGTGTCATATATTAACTGTTTCGATAGAGGTCTAGGAGCCTACTTTAACATTGATTAAGTAATTTAGAACACCAGAGCCTTATTATGGGATAGAAAGCATAGGAGCACACGGCCACTAGATAACAATCTTAAGACTGCAATACTACGACTACCAATGTGTTGCCAACGGTGAGGTCTAAGATGGAATGTCTCTATGCAAGTAATTTCGGCGGGTATCTTATCCCTATTTCAAACACAACAATACGAACACTGCTGCTTGGCGGTTGGTTAAAGGATAAGGGAGACGTTTGTCCCTTTATATAAAAGAAGAAACTGCCTGGCTGACTGATCGAAACCATGACATAGGGACATGAAATTTAGAAGGAATATTCCTTGGATATCTTAGGGTGCTTTTAAAAGGGTTTTTTGATATAATGGGTTAAAAAAGGGGTAGCGGGAAATTAATTGTACCCGTACGTCGGGCGACCTCTAGTCGACTATATCACGTAAAGGTCCTGTGGACTATTTTTCAAATTCTATTGTTTAAGAAATGTCGCACGTTGTCAGCCGCAGCGACCTCGCACGAGATCCGTGCGACTATAAATACTCATAGTTGACCCTGGCGGACTTGCAGCGAAAACGCACATTCTTGAAGAAACGCTTTGATTTGTTATGTTATTCTGTCACACTCGGTGCTGGCTGGTAATCAGCGCTACAGGTGCCTAGCACCTCAGCATTACGCTGAGCCAGTGTCCGGTTCACTGCCACGAAGTCACACCCACCACTTTGTTTCTCTTTTTTGTTTACCATTTTTACTTTTTATGTGTCTTGTTGTGTTCAGTGAATAAATGTATTTTTATTTTCTTTTCTTATTCTTTATCACTCCCAATATTCTAATCGCGATAGATTTAGTGTGCAAGTGCGAGAGTGACTGATGCTTTATCCGCCGCGATCATGGTGACTATAATTTGGGCCCAGGTATATTTTTTTTGGTTTAAGACGTGGAAAAGGAAAGTTAACAAAGAGCGCGGGCTTTTGAGGCCCATACACGTTTGCGATCTCAATAGTTTTCTTATCCCGACACCGGAACACAATACAAAAACTGCTGCTTGGCGGCATGGTGGTAGCGATCAGAGTGAACCCTACACAAGGTCCTAACACCACTATAATGTGTGTAAAATGACAACCTTTAAACTGAAGTTACGAAACCTATCCGCAATAAAAAAAAGAAATTAGGGGACAATATCACATTATATTACCTAGTTGGTCCCAAACTAAGCTAGGCTTGTACAGTCAGCTTCAAAAGTAACTGATCACTTTAGTACTTTGTTGCTTTACTGTCACATTTGACGACACATTAGCCTAGTTGGGAGTGACCCTGCCTCCGAAGCCAGCAGTCGCGGGTTCAGATCCCGGTAAGAGCAGATATTTGTGTGCGCCAATATTTGTTCCTGAGTCTTGGATGTTTTCTACGTATTTAAGAATGTATTTCTCTATATAAGTATGTTTATCGTTGTATAGTACCCATAGTACAAGCCTAGAGCTTAGTTTTGGACTATACGTCAATTTCTGTGAAATTGTCCCCCGATATTATTTATTATTTAAATATTTAGCTGTGGCAGAACCTTGTGTTAGGTCCATAAGTTTATCGTTGTCTAGTGCCCATAGAACAAGCATAGTATAGTTTGGGACTATATATGTAGTCAAGAGCAATGAAAACGGGCTACTTAGTACAGAATTTTCATAGAACGTGACCCGTTTTCATAGCTCCTGGGGCTCTATTCCACTGCGTTATAACGATATCGCGTTTGACGTGTTTAAAAATCGTTTATGACTCGGGCGCCATTATTGTAAATGACATAAAAGTTATCAAAACGTTGACAATACGGCGAAGACGATATCGTTATTACCGTGTAGAATCCCAGCCCAGACTGTAGGTAAATTTGTGTGACATTGTCCCGTGATAATTATTTATTTATAGGCAAGTCATGGCAACCCCCCAGATCTTCATAGGGGAAATTTTATTGGGGATAATAATTCTAGATTATTAAAAAATCTTTATTAACGCCTCCGCGATTCCCAGCGGTAATCGTGCTCCCGCCGTATGGCACTGATTTCCACTGATACCGGTAGAAAGTACACAACGTACGATAGGGCGCGATAAGCGTTATCGCTATCTCCGAAATGTGACGGAAGTCGGATTCACGTTCGTGACATAATTGTGTTACTTTTGCCTATTCTAATCCTTTCTGAAAGGGAATTTTGTAATTTTTGGGAGTAAAAAATTGTGGTTTACTTCGGAACAAAAGTAAGTAGGTTTACTTCGGTTTGGGTATATCGCATTGGTCTAGTCACCAAATTAAGCAGAATTAAGTAGAATTAAGCTCTAGGCTTGTACTATGGGTACTAGATAACGATAATCATACTTATAAGGAGAAATACATACGATATTTTTATATTAGGTATTTACTCTAATAAATATGTGTGAATAGGTTAAATCCTGTGATACTAGAATTCAGTTTGATTTATTTTTTACCTATAAAACTAAATATATAATATATTATATAGCTCCATATATTAGCTTCTGCCCTCCGCCCACGTAGATTTCGATTATCGTTATTGCCTCGGGAACTTAATTACTTATCCGGAATAAGAAGTCGCCTATGTATTTATTAATCCAGGCATACCTAAGCTATATCCATTTCAAATTTTATCCAAATCCGTCCGGCCGAAAGAGTAACAAACATCCACACATACATCCATCCATACAAACTTTCGCATTTATGATATTAGCAGGAAGTAAGAAGGATGTATGTAGGTACAGTTTTACTAACCATGAGTATATAAAATAACGAGTATATGAAACCTTGTCCAGAACGTATGAACCATATATTTATTTGACACGAATGCAATTTCCCTATTTATTTGCCTTTACATTCCTCGTAAAGATAAATATATCAGAATAAAGAAAGGTCTATTAAAATAAATAAGGCGATAAGAGGTAGGTAAACGAATAAACTTGACACAATTTACTTAAAATAATAAATATGTAGTCACTTTTTGAAAATATGTTTTTCCCAGTTGTTTTTTTATGTTAAAGAGAAGGTACACTAGCACACAGGCCTTCTGAAGGTACGTGGTAACTGTAACCCATAGACATTCACAAGACTGCAATCCTAAGACTGCAAATGCGTTGCCAACCCTGAGGACTTAGATGGAATGCCTTTATGCTAGTTATTTCACCGGCTGTCTTATCCCCAAACCGGAACACAACAATGCGAACACTGCTGTTTGGCGGTAGGTTAATTTATAAGATGGTGGTAGCGATCCGGACTGACCCTACACCACCACTAAAATGGTAAATGGTAAATGTATTACGTTATAATAAATATCAAGTGACCTAGTCCCAAACTGAGCTCTATGCTTGTACGGTTTGTCAGTTTAACATCATCTTTAGCTGCAATAATCTGTCATGTCAAAGGTGTTGAAGCCACTATGGTTACTAGTCAACGGTCAATGTCAAAATCTTTATAAGTATAGAAAGAAAGAAATTCTCAAAGACATAAAATATCCAAGAGTAAGAGTTATTTACTCGTGCTCATCGTTAAAATATTTAGAATCGAAACCGGGACTTCTAGCTTCTATAAATAAATAAATAAATAAATTAATTAACCCTGTCATAATGACAGCGTTAAACATTAATATTAATTTTTTTTTCTTGTGGTTTGTAACTGTCATTATGACAGGCTTCCATAGTGGCATAACAATTTAAGTCCTTGACTGTATCTATCTAGTCTAGGGGTCACGGTTTCTGAAGGATAACGTATCGAAACTTTTTTTTTTTTTATTTCATGTAGTCTTGCACTGTCATGGGTAGGTATAAATATTATTATTTATTTATTTGCTCTTGTGTTTATTAGAAGTTTTGACACGTTTTCCTGCTTAACTATTCATGATTATATTTTATTTATTGTTTTATACTATATAAAACAATAAATAAAATATATCTTTAACTAGGTTAAGTTCTATCATTGTCATGAACAATTTTTTTTTAATTGACTGACTGTTGAGTTTCGTGCTGCACTTCTTCTCAGCAGTGGTCTCCTCTTGGGAAGCGCTGGTAGAATTTTGACGTATAAAAGTGCCCGTGCGGCCTGCTTACTGAATAAACAACTTTTATCTTTTTAACTTTTTTTTTTTCGTACGCAGGGCTACCACCAACTAGGCAGGGCGAAAAAGCACGAATTGTTCTGTATTGAATGTTCTATATGTATCTGCTTTTTTAATGGCAATTAGGAGATACACGAGCATCCAGGCCACCAGCTCTCTGTTTCACTATCCTGAAAATGACAGATGACAGTTGACATTTCAGTGTACATGCATGGCACCGCTTATATGAAAATCAGTGGTGTAACTACAGCGTGCTAACTTTGCAATGTAAACCGATTGTCACCTGTCACGTGACATTGTCACGATGGTGAAATAGGGGCTGATGGTAGAAATTTTACGTGTTAAAGTGCCTGTGCGGCCTACTAACCTACTGAATAAACAACTTTTATCTTTTGTCATTTTATAATCTCCAGACTGCAATCTTAAGACTTCAAATGCGTTGCCTACCTTGAGGACTAAGATGCAACGCCTTCATACTAGTAGTTTCACGGTGTGTCTTCTGGAACACAACAATGCGAACACTGCTGCTTGGCGGTGTGTTAATAGATAATATGGTGGTAGCGATCCGCACGGAATCTTTACAAGGTTCTTCCACCACTAAAATGTTATATGTGATAAAGTATTGATTAAATCTACATTTTTTAACCAAACTTTTTCATAGTTATGTAAATATTATCGCTTCTTAACGCTTTAGTTACTTATTCGAATATCACCAGTGATTTAAACGTTATAGGAAACGTCGCACCTATTTGCATTCGGATACACAAGCAAATATTTTAAATCAATAATGCTAGAAAACTCAATTAACCTTAATGTTGGAAGCGGTTTAAGTTCGTCGAGTTCAACTTTTAACCCGTTCTGTGCCTCATTTATTTCCATTCGTTATGTTAAAATAACTATTTGCCTGGTACTAAATCTTGCCTACAACTTCGTTAGCATGTAAATTAATTTATGTACCTTACATTTTGGTATGTACAGTACAAGTGTGTTTACTTTAGGTCTTAAAAGCCTTATCTATCACTATCGCTCTCAATTCACTCTCTCATCTGACAGTAGATTTGTCTTTCAAGTTTCTTGAAGGCACAAAAAAAGTCGATTACAATACATAAACCGCACCTACAGTAATAGGTAAGTATGTGTACCAGACAACGATAAACTTACTTATATAGAGAAATACATACTTACATACATAGAAAACATCCAAATTAAGGAACAAACTCGCGATCATCACACAAATATTTGCCGAGACCGTAGCTTCGTAGTGACTTACTAGGCTAAACGCGTCGTCGTCATGTTTCGGTGTAGATTTTTAACTTCTGTCGTAAGTTTCGTTGACAAACAGGGGGTGATTCTCTTAACACAGCGCGGCGTAGAACGCAAAGGTGAACGTTTATCCGGCAAGTTTAAGTAGTCCCGTCGGAGCGTACGCAACATATTTTAGCGCGTGCCTTCTCAATTAGGCAACAGAGCTCGGTCGCCCAGCGGAGCTTTACGTTCACCTTTGCGTTTTAGCCCCCCAGGTATGCTAAACTAACTATTAATTTTTTTCTTACGTGTCCTCGAGCGAGAAGAGAGTTATTTCAGGGAATAAAATATACTCTGAAGCAAAGAAATCGATCCACTTTCTATGGAAATTCAGTACTAAGTGGCTCGATTTAATTGCTCCCAAGTGTACTTGCCTACAAACCGACATGTCTGAGAGTGGCATAAGGTGGGTTGCTTGAATGTCAGTTTTTATTTTTTCCTCATATCTAAAGGTCAAATAAAGTCGACATGTTTGTCATTTGTCACTCAAAAATGGGTCTCTTTCGTGTCCAAATCAAGTTCTACTGTTAATCTAAAACCAGATTATTATTTTTCGCCTAAAAAGCTGTAGAATGCGTATACGCATATGAAAGTTACAAAGATTACGGCAATAAACTAAGAGTAAGGGCCAGTTCGTGTTATAAAGTCGTATTTCGATTTTAATTGAGGAAAATCGAGTAATCGTGATGTAGAACGAATTTCGATAATGATTCCACATTAGGGCCATTTTCGGCTGAAGTCGAAAAGATTAAAGGTTATGTTAATCTAAAATTTCACCTTTTTTCGGGGAATCTATTGTACGCGGTACGCGAAATACACATGCATAATATGGCGGCCGGATTGAAATCCGTACGATAATTATGTGAAAAGCAATTTTGTTTTACCGCGTAGACATTTGTAGTGCTGCTAATTGGTATCCAGCTCAAGGACCAATATTATTTGGCTGAAAGGACCAATATTAGTGTCCGGCTCTAAGGACCAATGTCGATTATTTTCACTGATTGAGCTTTTTGGATATGGTGGAGGAAATAAACCAAGAGAGATAATTAAGACAATGAAATACGGTACAGTCAAGGGCATTAATATCTATACAGCCATTGCATCAAATATATGTAGGTATACATGGGACCTTATTGCCAGTGGCATAAAGTTCTATAGATATTTTGACGTTTTCATACCTACATCGATTAAGCTTGTCGGTGATTTCTTAGCGGTTACGTAAACATTACTGATTTGACTGGAGATTACAACAATGTCTTTAAGTGCTTTATTAAGCGTATGTTAAAGTAATAAACCGCATGTTTATTATAAAACGATGGATCTTGATAGTTGAAATCCGTTGCACGTAATTTTACAAGCCAAAGGTTTCGCTACTTTAGTTAATTAGACGTCTCTTTTCCTCGCAATTTGTTCACGGTGGGTGTAAAGAGAAAGAACATGAAGTTTCAAGTTTTTTTAAGCACAGATACTTCGAGTAAAGTTTCCAAATATTGATTAGGGACTAAGATAAGCCGAGGTTTTCGGTATAATGTCGAATTATGCTTTCGCTGATGTTAATGCCTCGACTGCCTCAAGGCTATAATAATATTGGTTTTATTACAGTATTAATCTCTTGTTAAAAGTAATTGAGGTAATTTTTAGGGTTACTTTACATCGACAGGAAAAAAGGAGCCCTTACTTCGTTGTCTGTCAGTCTGTCCTTCTGTCTGTCAAGACCCTGTTTTTTGTTAATCTTTGGGTCCAGCAGTTGATCAGCTCGTCCAGTGGAAGACTGTGCTGTGTTTTGGGTTGTGGTGTATTTGGTTGTAGGTTCGGGTCCCGCTACTCGTAACAACAAACTTTGTGATTGTAGGTACATTTACTCAAGTAATGGATTAATACATTAAGGAAATAAGTTTAATGGAACAATGGGGCACTCGGTGCATAGGCCACCTGATGGTAGGTGATGATCGCAGCCATAAACACCCGTAACACTTGGGGACTTGTAAGTGCGCTGTCAAACTCTAAACAATTACACGAGTTATTGTGACCTTAAACTTCATAATACAAACGGAGATTTTTGTAAGTGGGAATTTGGATCGCAAGGAAGTAAAGTTCAATTACCTTTGCTCTAATTGCCATTTTCAATTTGGAAACAAAATAAAATTAACTTCAAAGTCACTTAAATACAGCTTTTATTATGCACACATCTTATAGCACACCGGTCTCACGAAGTTAACTTAACCTATTGGGAATTGGGATCTTCCGTAGAATTTTCTTTAAGTACTACTACTACTACTAAAAAATGTAACAAATGCTAAACAAAATACTCACTGCGCAAGGAAATAGATAATCCAAAAAACTTCTAAAGAAATTGAAGTCATTAAACACTCAAAAAAAAGTTTATTTTTCATTTTGTCGTTAAATCCGATAATTGAAAAATAGAGACATGTGTTACCAATCCCGGGATGGATAAACTATGAACATCAACATATCTAATTAAGTTTGTACGGAACCTTGTAAGTTTTTATGAAAAGGGAATTATCAAGAAATTTAATTTATTATTAAAAACTAATTTATTATTTATAACATATACATAATATATTAGGTAAAAACAAACAGTGCAATGTAAAAAAAAAACATACTAATTTCATTGCCACGATTTCTCATCTAAGTACAAAAACAACCCGAAACGGCACTTTTCGGCAACGAACTTCGTCAAAAAATGTGGACACTTAATACCTTAATTTGAATGTCAAATGAGAGGTCAATGGTAGCGGTCGTTTATAATCAATCTCGCAAGAATTACCATAAAAAGTAAACATGGGTATCTGTTTGTCCACGCGATAGGCATGTGAACACTTTCACTAGTATCACTGAAAACTTCGCATTTAAATGACGGAAAATATTATATTATACCTAAGTGTCCGCATTGTTTTGTTTCGGTATGGAGTAAAACAGCTGGTAAAAAACCGGTGATTAGAGACCGTTTCGATTTTTAAAGAATTGTACGTGAAAGTACATTTACTATCTTAGGTGTTAATGGTCAAGTATCTTATCAAAAGGCTAAATCCTTGAAAGGTTGCAAAAAAAACCTCTGTTATGTTAAACCATTTTGTTAAGATCTTTTTATGTAGGTGGCAAGAATGGCAAAAAAGTATAACAATTGCGGCGTTAAATTCCTTCTATTTTTAGAAACGAAACATTATCAGGTTAATACTTCTATACTGAGTCAAAATGAATAGATACTTTTTCGGGTAATCGTGAAGGCGAGGAAGGAATTTGAAAACGCTTCTGTAAAATTTCACTACTTATTGCGTTAAAAATACTATTAGCGATTTAAATGTTGCTCGCAATGCATACTCGACAAAGTTTAGAGTGATCGCTTACATGTATCGATAGCCAATAAGATCGAGCGAACGATAAGAAATGCTGCACTATGCATGCCTTTCTTGAATGTTTAGTTGGTTTCTTTGGAGGAGGCCTATGTCCAAAAATCGAATATTTGTTCCTGAGTCTTGGATGCTTTCTATATATATTTAAGTATGTACTTCTCCATTTAAGTATGTTTATCGTTGTCTAGTACCCCATAGTACAAGCCTAGAGCTTAGTTTTGGACTAGGTAAATTTGTATTTATTTATAATATCAAACAACTCTCCTTTAGTCCGTCGACAAATTATTACCTAGCTAGCTTGACATACCTCAAAGCATTTGCACAAAAGGGTATGCAAATTACAAAAAAGACTCGCCTAAAACATAGTGCAGCATTTCTTATCGTTCGCTCGATCTTATCGGTTATCGAATGATGTACTCGATACATGTACGCGATCATTAAAACGTTGCTGATATCGTACATATTGGGTCAATATGATTATTAATTTTATGTTGATAATCTTTGTCGTGTCTGGTTTTTCTGTTGATGCGGCGTGATGCAGTATTGTTATACTGCATGCCTTTCTTGAGTTTAGTTGCTTTCTTTGGAGAAGGCCTATGTCAAAAAATCCTCAAGCATCAAGCATCAGCATAATATATGCGTCTGTGAATGTACCTATGGATATAATGTATATGTATTTATGTATGGTTCTTTGTGCCTTAAAGGCTGAACGGCTCCTCCGATATTGACAAGCGAGGTGTAGAAGAGGTTAACTAGTTAGATTTGTTTTAGCGTCGCAAATGGCCACTACTTAAAAAAAAAACAAAAGACCATATCAAAATACGCAGTCGGGTTTGGCTATGTTTTATTTTTCTACGCGGACGGAATTGCGGGCAACGGCTATATTTAATAAGTCAGGTGGCCGTTGTTACAAATAAACTAAGTATTATTTCTTCTTAATATACTAAAGTAGTAAATCATTGGCTGTTTCTATCTGGGCCGGCCACGCTTGGGCGCACATGCTATATGCCTATGCTATCCTAAGATATCCTAACTAGCTTATTGAAAGTAACTATGATAAACAGTGACAATGGTATCGAAACAGATCCAACACAGCATGCGCTGGTTTTAGGCTCCTTGGTATCCTAGAATTGTGAACCGGTACTATGATGAAGTGAAAATTCTGCGAATGGCCGGCTCGCGGCCTGACGATCGTCATCACTTGTCGCATGAACATTACCGGCATGAATCATTTAATTTGTGGGTTTTATGGATTTTAACGGCATGCCGCCTGATCATACTCGGAGTCTGGGGGTCCCCAGACTCAAAGAAAGAAAGGTTAGTTTTCTGACATGAAGTTAGACACGTTAAAATACTTCACAGCGTTCCTTTGGTTCAAGCTGCACTGAGCTTCGCGTAGAATCAAGAATGCATCGTTAGACAGTTCAATACTCCAGTAAACCTAAACACGTATTAATCTATTCTTATCAGACTGTGTAGTGCCGGCGCGGCTGCGATAGCGTTCGAGAGAACTCATTCATTATACTACACTGCAGTTTGTATTAAGTAAAAATGTTCAAAATAATGAGATACACAAATTAATCGTTTATTGGCCATTGACTGGTCACTACAGGGGATGATTCTCTCAACACAGCGCTGCGTCGATCTCAAAGGTGAAGTTTTATCCGGCAAGTTTAAGAAGTCCCGTCGGAGCGTACAAAGCACATTTTAGCGCGTGCCTTCTCAATTAGGCGGCAGGCAGGTGAGTCAAGTTCAGTGTCGTATAAAGCTGCCTAATTAAGAAGCCACGCGCTTAAATGTATTTTGTACGCTCCGACGGGACTTCTTAAACTGAACCCCCCACAGCCCCCTGAAATGTCTATCAAAGTCCGATCGAAGCTAGGCTTGTTTATGCATGGTCTTTTAGGACTTGAGTCAGATCCCCGTCTCAAGATGCCAACTTTTTAAGAGCTGTAATAATCTTTGCTGGGAAGGCCGTTCTAAGATACGGTATAAATAACAGTTTACTTTAACGTGTCTTGCGATAGGAATCTAAACGAATGTTAGTTTAAGCCATATTTTTCTCTCTCGTTCATTTTGGATTTATTACATCTAAAATAAACCAAAACGGACGAAAACACGTGAAGTTAGCTACTTCCGTGTCTCTTTTATACTAGCTAGCTTGAGAAGGACCCAATGTAAGATGCACTCTCTCAATCGTTCTGCATCGTCATGCCAGATTCGATTTTAGGTCGCGCGTTACCTAACACAATTGAATAACACTCGTACGCGAGACCTATAGTTAGACCACCTGTTTATGACACGAGTTACCGGCCATTGACGACAATTCATGTTTGAGGAACAAGTTGCTAGGGGCAAATAGATTCCAAATAAATTCAGGAACTTAGCACTGAAACCGTATTACTCGTAATAAACTGATCTTAAGTGAGATGCGCATCTCAAGATCCGTCAAATAAATGTCAAGTCAATTAAAGTAAATGTCAAATCATAGTCGCCTCAGACTTTTTGACTGTAATCTTTAGTTCTAAATAGAATTGTTCTTACTGCACCTGCTACATGGATTTATACAACTACATTATAAAAATGTTACATGTTTGGCCAAGTAATAATAACGCCATTCTTCAGATTTCTTACAAAATTCGTCGCACTAAATAGAATAGAAAGTATTTATTAAACGCAAAAAAAAAAAAAATATTAAAAAAGTTAAAAATAAATCTACGTTGAATAGGGCTCTCAGCTTTGTGCCGAGAGGGACCCTGACTTAAAACTAACCAAATATAAAAAAACGGGTAACATTAAACAAGTAACAGGTAACATAACAAACACAAGCGACAGCAATACAGAAGAAGAAAAAAAATCAAAACAACACCAATACTCACTTAAAAAGACTTACGAGCGACTAAATAGCACACAGTCCTACAAATTTCAAATCAAGATTTCGCAGATTCAGACAATGCGTGAAACTGAGCACGTCACGGAGTCACAGCTATAGTTTTGACGCCATTAAGTAGACCAGATTTATTGAATGCCTATGACAAATTATCGGGGATGGCACTACTGGAGGCTGTAACAAAGCTACTAAGCTACGTATGTAATTTGGAACATTTTTTTTTATTCTTAGACAAGTCTTGATGCGGAGACATCTCACCAAGATTTGTTTTTAATATGGCCTTTAGTATACTAATTAAAAGCGGGTAAACGAGTCAAAAATGACTGTTTTCATTTTAAATGTCGGTTTTCGTTCAGTTGACGTTTATTTTGACGTGTGTTGATGCGGCCATATTATTAATATGGCGATTTGATTAACTCTTTGGTTCTCTTTTTTAATTTAAATTAAAACAATAATAGAAACAGAGCAAGAACCAAAAGAAAGTTTTAATTATGTATAACTTTATCGTAACCTGTGTTTTTGTTAACTATGGCTTGCGCCAGTTAAGATACAATTAATTACGAAATAATTAGTTAATTGATTGATTAATAATTGACAAACACTGTACTGTTAGGCGATTGGCTTGCAACCTGTCACTAAAACACGGTAGAACTCTTAGCCTACTTGTACAAAATGTGGTTACAGAATTATCAACAAATCTTTTTAGAGTTGTTAGTATTTCTGTAATAGAAAAACAGACAAAAAAGACGAGGCTAATCATTCAAGATTTTTTAAACTGCGTTGCTTTTCTATTTGTCAAGTCCATGATCATTATTAATTCTAAAAAAAACTATCGAACAGTAGCTGATATGATATTAAATCTAGTTAACTGGTGTTAAGATTGGTATTGGAACGAGGTTGATTGCGATTTGCTTTTAATGGCTGCTACTTTTGGTAATTATAATGCCAGCCAGTTAAATTTTGCTTATGCGTTACTATTGAACGTCTACTCACTCATACATTATTGGTTCGCGATTGATACCGCGGTACGCAGTAAACATAAGTAATTGTGAAACGAATGCTAAATGAATATTCAAGATTATCTTAAATAAACATAATTATCTTTTTAACAAATTTATTCAACTTGTGCATTCAATCTCTAATAATCTAATTCCCATAATTTCCGTCTGAAAGAAACACATAGGTATACATATAGACTGTTTAAGGCCTTCAAGCCCATTGTTTTTGTATGTGGATTATTTCGAGTGAGATTCCATCATTCTCATAGTAAGTTAAGAGCTCGTAGTAGCCCATCGGAAATGGGTAACAACAGAGAAGATAATTAAACGAATTTAGAGCGCCATTAAAATACCGCCAAATCGTGGGCATTGATATTGAACGATTAAGAACCTTATTTCTCAAAGCTTGTATCGTAAAAAACCTAATTTCGCTATGGCCGACAATAACTTAAATGTTTTATTGTTTTTTTCGTATCTAATTAGGTGTCTTGTTAACAATGTTGCGAACTCAAAAAGCTGTTATTTTATGACTAAATTCTCAAGTTTACTAATTAAAGTTGTTTTTACTTTGGCAGAGCGCAGGCCCAACAGTGGCAATATACTTGTAAACCAATGATAAGTATAGTTTAGTAAAACCGTGTTTAATCATACCATCGATGAGGCTAATAGGTAATTTAGTAACCATTCCTTTACTCTTCGCATTATAAGACGACATTTTCTACATTAAAATCGAAAAAAAAACGAACTCGATACATATTGGCAGTTGATCACGTGTTTTTAAACTAACCTATTATCTCGTTCGAAGCACGTGTAACATTGGCTGAACAGCACTCAATGCCAAATTTTAAGAAAAAAAAAACGCTTACTTTTTCAAATATAGAACGACACCTGAACGGGACTGTTGACCCAAACATTCTCGGATCGGTGTGAATGATTCTTCTAAATAGGTTCTTTTTACAGTCATTAGGTGTTTTATTATACAATTTTCCTAAAATAGAGTGAATGCTTTTAAAATTTGCGTTTATAAAATGACAATAAACCTAATTAGGCAAGTTCTGATGACTAAACATTGAATGACTTCGTGAAACAAGGTTTGCATGTTGTATGACGTCTGACCCATACATCATATTGGCGCGTGTCTTTGTCTGCATCCAGCCGGACATATATAATCGTGCGGTTTAGGCCGGCACATTTCGAAACAATATGTCGTAATGTCAGTCGTCTAAGAGTGGACGCTTGCTTAGTAGGCTTAGCCAAATGAGTAAGTATACCTAATGAATATTAAAAATGCATGGACAGTTAAACTGGTATCGAGTTCGAACTCTAGTAGTGGCCAACCAAATACGAATAAGTTTTTTCTTACCCAAGTACATTATCCGATGCTCTTACAGTGAAGGAAATGATCATGAGGAAACCTGCACATTAAAACAGCTGAAATAGGATCTTGTGTAATTACCCCTCTTACTCCTCTTACACCCCAGAGGACTTCTTTACATGTTTCTCGTAGTCCTTTGCTGTCCTTGGATGTTCCTTACCCCTGTGTGTTCTTTCATTATAAGTCGCAGTACTCGTAAGTCGTACCTCTCGGGTCGGAAAATGTGTCCAAGGTGCATACCTTGGTGTCCAAGGTGCATACCTAAGCGTCTGTTTGACGCTTCTCTCACCTATCTACTAAGAGAGGTAATTACGCAAAATTACCTACAGAGCCGAGGTGTACCCGAAAGCTGCGGTTCTATTATGGTCGTGTTTATCGATGTGGATAACCGTGGATAAAACATCTGTCACTTTCTCCCCAGTATGTAAGTGCGAGAGCAACGGATGGCGACCATAATACGGGCCCTTGTACCTACATGATAAGATACTTGCATGCTGTCACGTTTGCAGAATTCTTGTCTTGGCGCACAGATCCAATATAACGACATACCAGCTGATTTATCAAGTGAATGTTCCTGATTGAAATGTATCGGGAAGTGATGAATGTGTCAACTGGCCTATTGCGGCTGAATAAGAGGGTCGCGGGTTCGATTCCACAGCTGTAGGCATACGGGAAGACGTAGAGTAGCGCTATTGTAACCCGGCAACCACACGGAGGAATAATAAAATTATATTTAAAAGCGAACTTAATGGCGTTAGGCATTCTCTACCAGTCTCTCAGTTCTCTATTCAAATAAAGCTCTCCCGCGAGTTGAAGGTTTCCTCACGATGTTTTTCTTGTACTCTAAGAGCATCAGTTATCACAAAAAGCGCTCATTGGTACACGGCTGCCACAAGGGTTCTCCCTCTCAAGCCTCTTGGCCATCGACGCTCTCCTGGTACACTTTCGTTTACATAACAATCCAACAGTGGATCTAGACAAGATGCGTACTAGTTACTAACGTTAACAATTTTCGGGATTGATGTAAATATAGGATTTACGTAAGCTGCCGATTGGTCGCGTACAATGCTTTAGACATAGACTACCCGTCAATCTCTAATTAGAACGTTCAGAAAAAGACAGGTAGTCTATCTCACGGGCGACATAACTCGCGCGCCGTCATGTGCTAGCCGTGTAGTAATACAATATCGTGTCGAGTCGGTCGCTTATGTCAATTTAGTACTTCCGTTTTGACAGTTTTCGAAAGCCGTTAACTTTTAAAGGGATGTCAATCGACTGTTTATTTCATACCTTTTGACAACGGTTAACGCTCTAATAGTCTGTTAAGTGGTTAATATCGTATGGTGAAATTGGTAACTACTTAATCTGTGACAATTAACGGGACGTTTCGGCTTTAAATCCAAGCGGTAGTTCTGGGTATTTTCCTCTGATTTGCTTCAGTCCATTTTGCACGGCACCGCTCTAGTTCGCTTTTAGTGTTTGCCTGTTCTATTGTTCAATACAAATAATAAGAATCAGTAGCTTTCTAATTTGATCGTTCGTTAGACAGATTCGCTTTCTTTAAAGTATACAGTAAGCATAATGAACTGTTGAGTAGCAGTTTTTCTAGGGTGTTGTTAAAGATTCCAATAAAACTTTACGGCGATAGAAGACAATTATTAACTTATCTGTACAAACTCTAGGTCAATCGAACTTGGGGCCCCACTAATAAATTGGTCTTGAGTGAGAGAGACTCGTCACCTGTCATTTCTATCGTGTCTTGAGACGCAAATCTCACTCAAGATTGATTTATGGATATGTTTTAGATAATATTGAAAAACTAGAGGTCTGTAGGTGTAGGTTAAGAGGTCTATCTAGTTTTGTAAATAAAAAAGGGAGCCAGAGCTAAATTTCTGTGGAAAGCTTTTGACAGCTACGTGATTTCAGCGTCGACTTACAATTTTAGGGCCTTATTAATAAACTCATCTTGACTGAGAGGCCCGTCACAAGATACGTCAAAGTAAATATCAGTCCATAGAAAACTAACGTCTTGAAACGGCGGCGATCACAGTTGAGTTCAGCTTATTAGTAAGACCCTAATATCTCATTTCAATTAACTTCTGTTTGACCGTAAACCCAGTTTGGAGAGCGCACTCTTGGAGATTCTGATCTCCTGGTGACTGAACTTATCGGAAATATGTGAATATGGCCTTTATTATCAATTTAATTAAGACCAACTTCAGATTTAAGCTACCCTACCCCACTAATATTGTAATGGTAAAAAATGTAACCGTCATTTGAATTAATACCTTTTTGTCGTACTTAGTTAATGACACAGCGGGAGATTTTTTGTTTGTATTAGAGTTAGGGTCCTTTATTTGTTATATTATATCGATCAAACTTAACGAAAAGCTTGTTAAAGTATATCACAATAGATTATTTATTTATAACAGAAGCCCAATGCAAAAAGTATAATAACAAAAAATAATTTTAGATGCAGATAATCAAGACGATATTAAACGAAACGATTTGATTATTATATTCGATTCTCGTTACCATATTTGTACATAAATAGCTATAAACAAAGGGAATCCATTAACTTCTGTGACCCCAGTCATGACAACGTTACGTATGTACTTGCTTGTTACATAGCCAACATAAAGCTAATTATAGTTGATATAACGCATTTAAAGTCTTAGGATTACAGTTGTGACATTGTAATCTTGAGAATTAAAATTTCTATGGGGTCTCACATCCCACTTAGGCCGAGTTAGTACTCACCCTTCACCGAAGTCATAAAAAAAAACACAGGACAATCTATTAATTGACCTGACCTGAGTCGACTCGGGCAATTTATAAAATATTGTGCTAAATTTCGATGCCTAATTGAACCCAGGATAATGTGAGATTGAACCCAGGATCGGTAGCTTTTTAGGCAGACTTACTACATTTCTAGGATATTTCTAGGCCAAAACTATAAGTAACAACACACATATATACAGGGACAATCTCACACGAAATGACCTAGTCCCAAACTAAGTTCTAGGCTTGTACTATGGGTACTAGACAACGATGAATATACTTATAAAGAAAACATCCAAGACTCACGAAAAAATATTTGCGCTCATCACACAAATATCTGCCCTTACCGGGATATGAACCCGGGACAGCTGGCTTCGGAGGCAGGGTCACTCCCAACTAGGGTATCCGTTCATTTTTCATAATTTCATTTGCACTAATTTCGTTTGCCATAGTGGTCACTGGCAATAACCTTCATTTTCCCTAATATCACATACCATAATTTCATTTGCCATAAAGGCGTTTTTTCTGAATTCGTAAACCTTTATGGCAAATGAATATTATGGCACATTATGGTTATGGCATATAAAATTATGTCATATGAAATTCGTGCAAGTGAAATTATTGCATATGTAATTCGGTCAAACGATAGAGACCCCCCAACTAGGCCAACGTGTCGTCAACTATGTTACACCGTTTAAGCAAAAAGTACATTTTAAACCAAAAACAAAAAATTGGGGAGCCTTGATGTTCGTCATTAATTAATCAACCTAGGATTTGTTTGTACACGAATGACAGATGTCAAACCAGACAGTTCCAGAAAACTCTAGGCTTGTGCTGCCATTTTTAAAAGCCTCCTGGATCCCCTTTATAACAGATCCTTTATCCCATTTTCCTTTTTTTTTCTTTTTTTTTTAACCTTTCTTTTCCTTTATTACTAGCATAGAGGCATTCCATCTTAGTCCTCAGGGTTGGCAGCGCATTTGAGGTCTTAGGATTATAATCTTGAGAATTCAAATGTCTATGGGTCTCAGATTTCACTTACCATCAGGTGGCCTGAGTGCTCGTGTGCCTTCTCCTTAACATAAAAAAAATAAAAAATAAAAATAAATATAAAGAACTAAATGGACGCTCACTTGAAGTTCTGACACTACGCAAATAAACTCATCCGAAAAAACCGAGTGTACTTTATAAAGTACTTAATGTTTACCGCTAAAATCAACTTTGTTCTTGCGGAAAACGGTAACCATTCTTAAATCCAAGGGCGGAAGGTTCAGGACAAAGGTGCAAAGTACTTTATAAAGGACTCTCGGTTTCTAGGTCTTTATGACTAAAACAAACTCGGGATCCAGGAGGGCTTACCCTGGGTTCCTATATTCAAAACGTCTTGTTAAAAAGTGACGTCTCGTTAAAATTTTGCATTACGAGTACGTAGCTACATACATAATGTGTAAAATTTTAACGATACGTTTTATATATACCCAGGGTTACTATTAGTCAGGTTGCAATCAAGAATGATCCCTGTGACAGCTCATGTATACACGTATTTCACTTTTCGTAATTGCTTGCGACGACGATCAGTAATTTAAATTATTAATCACCTCTTCTTATACGTTTTGCTTACGAATATTACAAGTAAATACAGTAAGTGTTTGAAATAACGAATTACGGCTGTCACAGATATCATCATATATCGACCGAATCATAGACAACAACTATGTAAGTCTACCCATTGGTGTTCCCGTCATCTACGTCTATCCCTCGTCTGCTCTGTGGTTCCACAATGCGTTGCGTCACGTCGTTAGTCAGCGGCAGTATTGGCAGGCGGCCGTGGTCCGTCTATTTTAGATGAGTGTTTACGGTTGGCTAAATCAAAAAAGCCGTGGGCGATTCCTTTCGACGACATATAGCGGCTAATCACCCATTTTGAATAGAGTTGTGTAGACAAATCGGTTTAGATTTGCTTTTACATACTTAGGTATGTTTAGCATACCCCAAAAGAAAATGCTTACCAGTTTAATGCATTGTCATAATGAACTTAAAATTTAACATATAATGTTTAGTACAGTTTAGATCAACGTTTTTCTTACTAACGTAACTGTACAATTACACCTAAACAATTTGGTTACTTCGCCCGAGTTTTTTACCTTTATAAATAAGCTACTTATTATACCGAGCCTAGAAAGACAAATACGTTCGTCTACATAAGTTAAATCACAAACTAACTTGCCAAATCAATTTATATGAATTAAGAAACTCTTTCGTGGTTGAATCTCTCACGAAAAAATGACGTCTACTTGTTACCGAGGCAAACCGGAGCCCAAAACACACTTAGGTTCGTTGCTCTATAGGAGTAAGTATTTGTCGTGAAGGGCTGATGGAAATACTATTCCACCTGCTAGAGTTCTGCCCGATCCTTGACAATCCCTAAGTTTTAGACCTTGTTGAGTAAAGGTATCGTGCTCGTTATATTGCCAGTTGCCACCCCAGGCCATTTTGTGATGACATGGGATGCAGTCTTTTCCCTGCACAGGGGTTGTCAACTAGATTAGGCATGTCAAGAGTCTTGGCTGTCCTTTTCAGATGCTATCCAGCTTCCATGATAGTTCGGTGTTGATCATCAAGATGGTTTTTCTTTTCTGTCCAAAATTTGTTATCCATATAAATGTTGCTGGCTTTATTGTTGGCGTGAGCCAAATTTATTAGTTGTGGCTAGATTTATCACAACGTTTAGATCGGTTACTCCGCCGCGGCCCTTTCGAACGATTTATAGATCATTCATCATGTTTCAGAGGCTATGTAAATCTAATCGGGCAATCGCTGACAGTTGTAGATCGAGGTCTTTATTGGTTGTATTGATTTTATCGGATCTAGGATCTAGGATTGTCGTTGACGTATTTGTTCTTAACAGCGCGGAGTGATAAGAAATCTTTGCTGATGGAGATATGTTTTTGTATGCATCGTATAAACCATTGGTTTTAGAACTGTTGTTCTTAAAGTGGCGTCCGTCTTTCGCACTTCTATTAACCGTTACAGTCGAAACAGCATCTAATTACATAAGTCTTAAAACATTCATCAACAAAGTAAACTCCTGAATATTTGCAGAATTTTGAGTAACTTATTTCTGAATGAGTATAAAACCAGTGTGGTACTCACAGGGCTGTAGTAGGTGTTAAAGTAAGCTGGCTGACTTTTAGCCAAAGTCATGATAAATTTCATAAGCGATAATATGTTATGCCTGACAAGATTCTATTCGGCCCTTATTCAGTACAAATTTGTATTGAAATAGAGCCAAATAGAATCTTGTCAGGCATTAACTAGTATTTATCATAATAGATAAAATTGAATTATTATTGTCAAAATATGGAATGTATTTTACTGTAAGAGATAAAAAATGGTCATATTTACACATACAACAAATAATAAATAGAGTGGAATGCCGTAGGCGTGCTTATGCGAGTATGTCCACTTAAAAGTGCAAGTTTTAATTATTATTATTGCCATAGATTGCTGTAAACGAGCACACAGGCCACTTCATGGCAAGTGAGATAAGAAACCTGTTCACATATGACACAAATGGGATAAGTTCACCTATGTACATACATTATCTATATTGATACAAACATGTCTTGTAATTGTTTATGTGGAATAAACATCTTACAGAAATACATACATTTGCATATTCAAGACTAAAATCTCAAGACTACAATCCTGATACTTCAAATATGTTGCCAACCCTGAGGAGTAAGATGAAATGCCTCTACAGTCATATCATCGGTTGCAAGTCCATTTTTCTATCAACAACCCTCAATAACCTTATCTTAACACCTTGAGGCCTAACACTGTCGTGTTTATCGATGTGGATAAACGTGGATAACACATCTCTCACTTTCTGATCAGTATGTCAGTGCGAGAGTGACGGAAGCGTTATCCACGTTTGTCCACATCGATAAACACGACCATGTTAGGCCCCCTGGATTCATAGTTATCGTTCCAAATCGCCGTTCAAGTTACACAGCAGACCAATAACCAGCCAAATTGACCTCGTTGTTTTGAACACATTAAGCTTTACAGTTCAAGGTCATCCTATCCGTAAACAGTGGAGCTTTTATGACAGGCGGCTTGATTGGACGTCAAGCTGTCATCATGATGATGTCATTGTTAAAAAACCAGATTCATATTATGGTAACAGACTATAGCCAAATGTATACTAATAGGAACATTTGCTGACTATGTCATGGGTTCAATCGGCGTTACGCTTTGATCATTTGTCTTCGGAATTATATTTCTTCTTGAAATGAAATGTTTAAGAGAAGAGAAAGAAACACATTTACTCACTAACCATAATACACACAAAACCACAAATTATTACTAGATTACACGATTTATGCGTTTGCGATTTACATACGAGTGTCCCCATCAGCGTATATTACAAACAACTGAAAATCGTCACTAAAAGCGACGGACGGTGCCCTAATGGGACTTTAGTGCTAATGAACTAAGTGGCAATCTTTCCCGCATTCCCAAGAGGTTTGACAATCTGGAAGTCTATTTCTGGCGTGATGATGATAATGATGGTGATGGTGATAATAATGATGTGCATGAAAGTGTCATTAATTCAAGGAAGGTCTAAAGCAGTTGGCAGCTTATCTGTCTGATGACATTAAGCAATAGTTATAAAATATGGCAAGACTATTAGGAGACCAGGAAGAGCGGTTTGAGCCTTCTTATTACATTATAAAGATTATGACAATAATGATGATGGTGATAATGCTGGTGTAGATGATGACAATGGTTACAGCTAAAGATGCTTCTATAGATAAAACGTAAATCTAGAAATTGTAATTTTTTTAACAGAAATTGAATCCTAGGTTTACTATGCTAGTGCAATACCCTTATAAACTACCACTCAAATACTTCTTTTAGTTATTAGTTGAGTCAAGGCCAAGAAATAAAATATCATTTGTTCCAATGTAAACGTAATAAAAAAGTTTCGCCAATCGTTTACGTTTGGTCGTAAATTCGGGAATCGCTGCTATTAGAGACAATTTAAAAAATTAGACGCGGTTGGTTAAAATGTTAGAAATATGTGACACATCGTGCCATTTGACATGATGAAGATACTTTTGACTACTTTTTCTGTGTGGAGTTTCGGAGTACGAAGTGTTCCGACTAGCTCCAAATTTAATTTTGTAAACTCTGCACTCTGCATCATCATCGTCATTTCTGACGTAAGATTAGTTGGTAGTGATCTTGGAGTCTTACGTTGTTGCTAGGTTCAATCCCGGAAAAAGAAAATATTTGTTCCTGACTAATCCTGACTGAAGTTTCCTATGAATTAATGTATACGCCTAAAGCTTAGTTTAGGACTAGGATAAATTTACGTGATCATCGGTATGCTATTTTCCAATCTTCCTACAAAAAAAACGCGTAAAATAAAAAACCATTAAAATTCCCTAAAGCATTGCCGGCCAAATAATTAACTATAAAACTTGTCTGCGATAGATCACTGACTTTAGCTCTAAAAGTGCTATAAAATCTGCGTTACGACTTAATTTATGAAGCAAATTAATCTCTGAAATCGACCATCTGTCTAACTAAAGTTGTTGAATTCTGAAAACCCTTTTAATTCTTTTAAGTGCCGAAAGCTCCTTTAGGACCCCGTTTTGTAAGGTAATCGTCGAACCGAGTATTGAATATGTTGATGGCATTTCTCTGTATTTCATGATATAGCTTACAATGTTGACGTGGAAATACCATTTAATTTCAATAAGTAGGTAATCAGCGTCCTTTTGTTCTTACTGATTTTCGAAAACTAGTAAAATTAATAGTGTTGACATAAGTGGTCGACCCTCTATACATATTGTCACTTTTCGAAAATCTCTAACGTTAGCGTTATGCGTCTTGGCTAAGCGCCCTGGTATAATAAAAAATATATTGCTGTTAACTTAACGTCAGGTGTCCTTTTCATTGCATTAAGCATCTTTTGGATAATGTCGAAAGTTGGTTTCATTTTTGTTAGGGCCTTTCACATTAGTTTTTCTCTTGAATGATTGAAAACTTGAGTTGAGTGCTAAGATACTCTACTCAAGTTTTGAATCATTAATATATTTTAATTGCAGCTTATTAGGTATGAATGGAATGTGCAGGAATGATAAATAAATAGCTGTAAAAATAGTTCAAACTAAATTCCTAAGCTACAGTAACACACACACACGTTAATCCAAAAAATATATTATAGAGAGCCACTAAATCGATGTTTTGTATCTTAACTAGTTTAGTTTTAGTTGTATAAGTTGTTTACACTTTGTTTTGTAATTATTATATGCACTAAATAAACGTTTTTCTTTCTTTCTAACTATATTTTATTGACTATAATCAATATATTCACCAATATAAATAACGAATATCACGAGTGTTACCCGACATTGTCTACCTTTTTTATTTCGCAACAGTCAGGTACAAAGAAAGAACACTTCGTTTTAAATCATCTCCCGCGCCTAATCTGCAAAAGGGCTCCTAAACAGGTTACGATGAAAATAAACTGAGTCCCAAAACCAGAAGCGGTAGCGACATCTGACAATACATAACTCGAGTCGGCGCGGTACAAATTTAGCATCGATATTTGCGTACGCGTCGCTTCGAGTCTAGAACACGCACGCGTCCCCTGTAGATCATTTCGGATTACTCAATGAACCTATGAGTTATTTTTTATCATGGGGTCAACGAAATCGAATTGGTATGTTTTTTATTTTTTTTATTATATACAAAGCATATAATTGAAGCCAAGTTGCTCATCCAAGACACGTGCAAGCGATTTCAAAGTAAAAAATAATTTACTCTCAAACTACTACTTAATATTTAACTGCTATATTAAAAATAAAACCCGACTACTAAAACACGCTCAAAAAATTCCTGAATTTTATTATGTACAATTTATTCAATATTTATTGTCTACTAGCTGTTGCCCGCGACTTTGTCCGCGTAGAAGTCGTTTATCGCTATTCCCTGTGAAGTTCAGAGGATAGCCGTGGTCATTTGCGAGGAAGTCGTCAACGTAAACGATCTTTTGTATACAATTATTGTATCAGAGAGCTTTTTAAAATCCAAACGAATGTCTTCAATGTAAAGCAGCAAAATAGCTCAATGTCAGATTATTAAACATAATTGACCTAGTCCCACACTGAGCTCGAGGCTTGTTCTATGGGTACTTGACAACGATAAACATACTTATAAAGAGAATACATACTTATACCACAAACATTGCCCATACCAAAAATCGAACCCGGGACAGCTAGACGTAAGCAGGGTCACTATCAACTAGGCTAACGCGTCGTCGAAATTAGTAAATCTTCTGTAATGTTACCTTGTTAACGGCTACAGATAATAAACAGAGGAACTGTGGTCCGTTTCTCGTACTGTTTACTACCATTTCAAATTGCTTCCAAGATTCTTAACCCCGGATGCTATAGTCACAGGAACAAAACCCGAGTGAGATATCTATAGATCAAAGAGCCTATTCCTCGCGTTATATTCGTTGGCGGCCGCTGCCAAAACTTTGGCAAAACGTCACCTCTAAATAGTTTCATATTTTCTAGTTTCTAATTGCCGTTGTCTTTATTTTTACTTGCAACGTCACGAGGTCATTGGCTTTTGTGATTACAAGTGTGTGTGTTTTGATTACAATACTAATAAAAAATAAATACATTCTTTATTGAACATCACAAAACGTAACCATAACAGCATGAAAAGTAAAATACAAAAATAAAACTACTATGATTACAATGTTTTCGTTTTCTTTCTCTTTATAATCATCATCATTGTAGAAACCCTCTTGTCAGGAGACTCACGAGCAGAAATCGAATATGTTATGTGATTTCTCGACAAATTTATTCTGATGTTATGTTTCTCAGACTTCATTTACATTATTTCGTAGGTTTAACTGCAATACTCCAAAATTTCGCATTGTATACTCGTATATGTCGGGGATCTTTCTGGGATGTGCCTTTTTTTAGGTATAAGCTCAATACCTATAGAGAGGTTATAAAATGTTATATAACTTTATGTAACATTTATATTACACTACAACATTCTACTGAATGTAAGTCGTCGTGTTATGAAATGTTTCATAATGCGATATAACCGTAGTGAGCACAAGTGACTCTAAAATTGCATTTGGATATATCATAAAAAAGACAAGATAAAGAATTTATAAAGAACAGCGTCATATTCAAAGACAATATCTGAGAAAACTTCGTCCCTCTGTTTTTTTATTTCAATAACGACCTAATCTGCAACAGTTGGCATTGACAGCAACAATTGTATAAAGAAGGGTGCGTATCCGCTTAGTATATAAAGAAAATGCATTTGAGATGCAATTTGAGAAAATTCCCCTTGTGCAAGCTGAGTAAAATCGGGTGTTTTATTAAATTAAAGATAGTTTACGGGTAAATTCTTGAGCGCTAATTGTAGGTACTGAAGAATCGATACTTTGTTATCGATTTCCCTAACGGCATATCGATACTCAAGAATATGGTAGCGTTGTAAACTTCTGTTTTTATATCGCTTGTTAATCTATGCTTTAGAATAATGTATGGATCTCCTATCTATACATACTTCTAAAACTGTTTCGTTACTAGTTAACTGACTGACAAACTATGGAGATCCTAAACAACTAAGCGTTTACAGCATTTTTAGCTTACAAGCATGTATCACATAATTCAACCCCTAACAACCCGAGGTAGAGTACTAAGCAAGTATCTCTATGGAATTCTACGCGTGCAAAATCGTGGGCCTTGGATTTTTTATTCTTGCGTCACCTTTGTCACAATGACGTCACAGATCACAAGGAATAAATTACGTGGAAATCAATCGATGGATTACGGCCACAGGGTTATATAGAGGCTCAACTACTTTCGTTGAATCATTGACTGATGACAGTTTTAATAAATTAGCCGCATAAATATGTTATCTAATTGTATTATTTATAACATCTTTATTGGATCTGAAATTAATAACACGCAATATGTCCAACTTCATTTTAGCAAAATATGTACTCCACAAGTTCTGTTAGTTAATAAAACGACATAACGACAAAACCAATACGTGGTTAATACGCTGTTTTGACAAAAACCCTCATGATCTAAACTGACATATCTTTCATGACTGAATTTATCGCTCTGTTTAAATTCCTTCTTCAAAGGGTTTTATTTTAGATATTTGTCACCAATTAATTAACGAATGTACGACTATTTTTATTGGTTTAACGCGACAGCTCGCGAACGTTACTACTTAACATTATGATCTGTTTTTAGTTATTATAAGACAGCGTTGGATTTTTTTTTACAAGATCATATTATGTTTTTTCTCGATCTTATGTAAGTCTTTCGGATTCAAAATATCAGGCTTATTTAGCATTCGTAAAGCTTGGATGACCAGTTCATAACGTAATAGCTGATCTGATGTTGGAGACGGAAGGTACCTACAGGATTTTCGCTGTACTTAACGAAGTCTCATAGATTGGTCTCGATGACCATTGGATGACAGTGAAAAAACAATCAGCCATTAAAAAAATACAATTTGCGTATTATTTGTGCTTTATTAGTTTTGCACGTCAACATAAGATAAAGATTTATCATCACTATCACGCATATTAACAACCAGTTTTGTTATAATCCTATCAACATAAACATCATGATTTTCATTTTTATCCGACTTCAAAAAAGGACGAGGTTGTCAATTTGTCTCTTTTTTAATGTATGTTCCCCCATTACTCAAACACAGCTGGACCGATTTGAAAAAAATAATGTTTTAGTGGATATACTTTCCAGTTGGTCCCATTTCCAGCACTTCAAGATCTGATGATGGCATCTTGGAGAAATCAAGCGAACTCCTCAAATATAATAGAAATATATATAGCGATTTTAATATTTTCAGCGACAAATCTAGCATTTGCATTTCAAAAGTATCATTTGGTGAAGTAGATCTCATGATGAAGACCATCGGAACTCTTCAACGGTAGCTATTTCAAGGGTGGCGATAAGATATCTCGATTAAGATAGTTAAGATAGGTCGCTCAACAACCACAACACTGTTCGCGTTCGCATTGTTGTGTTCCGATGTGGGGATAAGACAACCGGTGAAATTACTAGCATAGAGGCATTCCATCGTAGTCCTCAGGTTTGGCAACGTATTTGAGGTCTGATTCCTCGCGTGCCTTCTCCTTTACATACAAAAAAAACTGAATTCGGCTTTTTGCTAAAAATATTGCGGGACGCCGACTTCAGTTCGACTGACCTATACACTACCATTTTAAAAGAAGTTATTTCTTACTCTTTGAAGACGATTTTTACTTTTTTTAAATATTTATTTTATAAGAGATTAGTTTCTATAAAATATGTACTTAAGTTGAAACGTAATGTACTTTGTCTATTCCGTAAACTTAAAAAATAGAAACCTAGTTAGGTCTAACTAGGTGTCTACTTTTTTGTCAACTTCTTGTCTTCTTAAGCTATGCAAAATTGAATAAAACATCACAAAAAAGTCTCTCTAAACTTTGCCTTTGACAGCTTACAAGCGCCGTTGGCGTTGAAAACAGGGAAACAGAACTTCATCTATTGTCACCCCTTTTACTCACGACGCGTAACTAATTCACAAGAAAGTGACGGGGAGATCCGAAGTTTGAATTTTGAAATTAAATACGGCTTCAGCACAGCTAATGACGACTCAAGGCGTCATGGGCGTTTAAAAGTTTAATCTAAATCTTACGTCAAACCCCGTAGAAACATACTGTAAGAGGTAATTGCTTTTGAAACAGTGTCAAATTGACCTTGACCCTTACAAACTGGTCATTATGATGAAATTTAATTTAAACGCGAATAGGAGTTTAACCTGTTTTGGTCGATGTTTATTAGCAATTATAATAAGCTTTATCACTTTCCTAGAAAAGAAACATTGATGATAATAGTTTGGTCTATGATGGAACTCTTAAAAAAAGTTGCATATGTATTGTGATGAAAGGTCCGTTGTCCATTTGAACCACATTCTCGTCACAGCAGCGATGCGATGCTAAAGCTAGCGAACCGATTAGCGTTCCATTTTGACCTCCGACAAAACATGTGGGTTCTAAGTGAAATGTTTGTGTCTGTGTATCTGTTCGTCCCTCTTTGGCTCTGTATCTCCAAAAGTAATGGAGCTATACGGAAGGGGTATTTTAAAGAAAGTTACTCTAATCGGTTTAAAGCAAGATTTTAGAAAAACGGTAGGGCCGTGCTCGTAACAGATATGCAATTATTTTTTTATCTGTGATATAGCCTGAAACCGGCTTTGTGCTTTAGGCCTCATTTACACTTGCGACTTGCAAGTTAATACTATAAGTTTTGAGACGCGACTATGGGTAGGTAAGAGTGAGTGGGAAATATCTGCATCCCAGTCCCAATTACACCTGCAAATTAATGATAAAACTTACCTACAGTAATAATTTGTAAGTGTAAATGCAAAGAAAGCGCCACACGCTTCTTACATCTCTGCATATGTTTTTGATCGATTACCTCTACCTTTGCCCCCCACACCTCCATAAAGCTTTATTCATTATTATGCTGGACTTAACTTACAAAATAACACCATTATGCCGCATTTAAACTCGCAAGTTATTGCTGCAAATTTTGAGACGCAACTATGGGTAAGAGTGAGTGGCAAATATCTGCATCCCATTGTTGCATAACCTCTTGAGGCCCACCATACTACAATCCGGTAGGTTTTTGTTAGTAGGAATTTGAATCTACTAGCAAGGAAATAAAGTTCAATTACCTTTGCACTTAAATGACATTTTCAATTTTGAAACAAATTAAAATGAACTTTATATTCGTTGAAATAAGGTTTAAATTGAATTGCCTGGATTATGTACTTTCTATAGGACACCGGGTCTTACGAGGATAAAGCTTTGTTCCAAAACTTACAGCAATAATTTGCAAGTGTAAATGCGGCTTTAAGATGCAAGCAGCAACAAAAGAAATGCAAAGAAAGCGCCACACGCTTCTTATATCTCTGTGCATTTTTAAGGTTCCGTAGTCAAACTAGGAACCCTTATAGTTTGGCCATGTCCGTCCGTCCGTCTGCAGCCTAACGCAGAAACTCTTATTGCTAGAATAATGTAACTTGGCATGAATATGCATATTAGTCACGCCAACAAAGTGGTACAATAAAATGTAAAAAATACTTTTTTTTTAGGGTACCTCCTTACCTTACACGTATCGTGGGAATGTATTTTTTTTTTCGTCTACCCTATAATGTGGGGTGTCGTTGGATAGGTCTTTCAAAAATGCAGGAGCATGCCCCTCTTATTTTGTGCCTTTTCTCCGTTATTATAGCTTAATTAATTGTATTTAGTTATTATTAATACCAAATCTTTAGTCAGTGCACCAATGATGACTTCATGCGATGTAGAACAACTACTGCTACTGTATTGCTAATTGCTATTGGTGAGAACCTGTAATTGGCTTTCTGAATTTATGCAAGTTTCTAATGTATTTGTGTTAGCTGTTGGTTTTCCTTAAATAAATAAATAAATAAATAAATAAATAAATAAAATATTATAGGTTTGCGAAAATTGTTTTTCGATTAATTAATATGTTTATGAAATATTAAACTTTAAAGCGCTAATATTTGTTAGACACAAGTGTCCCCCCCCCCAATTCAGCCAAAACTACAAATACTAAAAATCTTAAATGAAAGCGCATATAACGAAGGTTAAAGGAAAACTATCACGACTAAGTAGACATCAATGGTTCTTGAGATACGGGCGATAAAAGTTTTTATACCTTCTAAAATCATCTAAGACGGCACCAATTGACTTTAAATAGAAAATTAGTTGTTACTTGTTGATTTTTATGTTTGTAGTACTTAACGGCTTTGGAACCCTACACGGAGCATGGTCTGACATGCTCTTGCCCGGTTTTTTTTATCGTTTACCTCCTACCCCCTACACCACCAGGCCGTAAGGCTTCGTTATTGTGCTAGAAGTAACTAACTCCATTATGCAATTTTGGTTCTGATTTTTTTAAATATATTGTGATAAAATTCACAATTTGTATACACAGAAATCCAATTTGTTCACTCGATTCGCTCTATACTATACCCTAATAGTTATTGGATAATTAAATATCGATTCTGAATCGTACTGCCTTTTTAGTAAAAGTATCTTAATTGCTATGCAATACCTAAAGCGAATTAAACCCTATATCGTAGAGAATAAGAATGCAAATGCAATTTAAGTTGTATTAAAGATATGCCCTTTTTGCCCAAAGGGCAGAGGAAGGCTCAATGATCGCCTAAACGGGTCGAACACGATCATTTGTATTATCGATTATATTGATATTATACCGAATTAAATGTGTTTGGTAACACATTCGCATTATTCCTCGATGTTATGACAATCGATTATCGTAATTTGGACGTTTTCATTGGTAATTATGGTGCGTTTGCATTTAGCAGAAAGAATTATGTAGAAATTAAAATAATTAACCCTTTGAATGCTGCGGCCGAGTGCAACTTCATATGACAATACATGTATGAACCGTAAAACATTTGACTAATACTTTTGCTACTTAGTGTGAAAATGACGGAGAAATAATGACGCACTGCAAAATATTGCTTATATAGCATGATTGCATTTCGGCTAAACCTTTTATTAGGTAAGTAATTTCTAATTTTAAAGTGCCAACCTTTATGCCAATAAGAGGTTCATATTGTCTAAAAAAACTTTCTTTTCACACAATATCTCACATTAAATATTTATTAACACGTCAAACCTTTAATTTAATGTATTGCTAATGTCAACTTAACCTTCCTTCCGACGTCTACGATAGGGGTGACATTTCTATATAATTTACATTACTTCTTCTTCTTGTAGTGCCTCTCCAACTAGTGAAGGTTGGCAGTCAGCTCCCCATACTTCCTCCGGTCTTTCGCGAGGTTGAAAAGTTCGGCGGCACTTGAGATTCCGGTCCACTCCCGGATATTGCGCAACCAGGACTTCTTCCTACGGCCGACTGCTCTTTTGCCTGCCACTTTGCCCATCATTATTAGTTGCAGTAGTTCATATCTGGGGTGCCTAAGCACGTGGCCCAGATAGGCAACTTTACGTCTTTTGATGGTCTGCATCAGTTGGCGTTTCCTCCCAGCTCGGCGCAGCACCTCAACGTTTGTAACACGGTGTGTCCAGCTAATGGCCAGCATGCGTCTATAGGCCCACATTTCGAACGCTTCTATACGTTTCCGAAGTTGCTCTTTGATAGTCCAGGCCTCACATCCGTATAGAAGTATAGGCCATATATAGCACTGCAGTAAGCGAGTGCGCAAAGAAATATTAAGGCTACGACCACAGAGAACCTTTTTCATGCTATTGAAGGCACTGCGGGCAATTTCGATGCGGGTTTTTATTTCTAGATCACTGTCCCAGTTTTCATTAAGCCATGTGCCGAGATATTTATATTTACGCACCTGTTCCAGCTCTTTTCCCGCTACAGAAATCACAGGATTTACACTCTCCTTCTTGGTGATTACCATGACCTTTGTCTTGGAGACATTCATTCGGAGGCCCGCCTTTATACTGCACTCACTAACCCGGCTAACAATCTGCTGCAATTCAGCCTCTGTAGATGCTATAAGGACCGTGTCGTCGGCATATCTAAGGTTGTTGATGACACGCCCGTTAACCTTGACGCCACTTTCAAGCCCCTCCAGTGCTTCAGCAACAATTGCCTCCGAATATAGGTTAAAGAGTGTCGGTGAGAGTACACAACCCTGCCGGACTCCCCTTCTTATCTCTATTTCGTCGGTTTCTTCACCATCCACTCGGACGGTCGCTCTTTGGTTCCAGTACAGATTCTGGATGATACGTACGTCTTTGCCGTCTAACCCGATGTCGTTTAACAGTGTTATAAGACGGTCGTGTAACACTCTATCAAAGGCCTTTTCGTAGTCGATGAAACAAAGGAAAACATCTTGTTGCATGTCTTTGCATTTTTGGACCAAAACCTGTACGGCAAACAAAGCTTCTCTCGTTCCTACACCAGCTCTAAATCCAAACTGACTGTCACCTAATTGCTCGTCACATCTAACCCTTATACGCGCATGGATAATGTTAAGAAATAGTTTTAACACTTGGCTCATAAGGCTTATCGTTCTGAAATCCTCACATTTCTTTGCGTTCTTCTTCTTGGGTAGTGTTACGAAGGAAGACTTTAACCAATCATCTGGTAATTGGCCCGTGTTGTATACGAGGTTCAATAGGTCTGTTAGAGCGTCCAAATGGTCATCCTCAATGAGTGCGAGCACCTCGATATAAATGTCATCTGGTCCAGCTGACTTCCCTTTCTTTGCCAAACGTAGCGCATTTCTGACCTCATACTTCAGAATTGGAGGACCGCCTTCAGAGTGGGACATAAGTGACGCACTCCTCGAATCATCTGCAAACATTGATTTAATGTACTCCTTCCAAGTGATCTTTTTCTTCATCATGTCCAGTATAGGGTGATTGTTGCCATCTACCAGCTGGTGTGTCACAGCACGTCGTCCAACCAATTTACATTACAGGCATTCTATTCGGCAAAAACTATCCTACTTAGAAAAAAGGGTAGGTATGTGTGTTTTTGAACCCTTATTGAATACGAAACATGTATGGCATCAGAGGAGAGTTGAAATCATCTTAGCTATTATATTAATCATATGCTTTTTTCATTTAGGCAGCGTAGTTCATCAAACTTAGTTAACAATCCGGCGGAATGGTTCACAAATTAGTCGATCGGACCGTTACCGGTCAATGAAGTCAAGCTAACGGAAGTAAAAGACAAATTTTATCTGTATTATTCATTAGTACCTATTATCGGTTTACGTAACGCTGATGTTAAATTTATCTATTCGTCAATCGTCAACGTAGTCAGGATATGAGCAAAAAATGTAAGAGCAAAGTTCAGAGCAGTGCGCAAAAGACGAGGTTGCATTTTGATAATTGAAAGCAAAAATACCTTCAACGCAAAAAAGCTTCAACCTTCTAGTTTGTGCTCAAGCACTCACCTACTTTACATAAAAAAGGATTAATGTCGGATGTTGAACCAGTCTTTTCATTTTGAAGGTCATAATTTTAAGAACTGTTCGTAAAAATCAGGACTGGACAGGATTTTGGAGTTTTATATAAGGGACGATTACCCAAACAAGTCACCAATTGCTGTACCTCATTATAATCTACTGGACCTTACATAAAGAAGCACATTGACAGTCACGGTCTTTCATGGGTGACCCGTGATATGACATTACGTTATTTTATTTGGTTAAAACATGACCAAAATCAGCTGAAAAAAAAGATATAATGTTCCATTGCTTTCCAAGCATATTTAATAAGCTATTTAATAATCGTTCGATGCTGATAAAATGTAGTTTTATATGTCAGCGGTTCTCAATCTATATATATTTTAAAACAACATACGATATATGACTTTATATTTAAAATAGTGTTTATATCATAAAATAATAGAAGCACATTCTCAAGAACGTTCCACCGCTTCCGAACGGTTCTTATCTGTCAACAGCTTTAAAACTTTTATGGTTTTTGATTATTTCCAACTCATAATCTTCAAAATACAACCACACTTCACCAAGATAAAGCTTGAAATCTAATGGCTTTGTCTAAATTGTTTTTGCGTCGACAGCAGTGTTTGTGTTTCACACATGGGCTGTCAAACGAAAAGTTTGGTTTACAAATATGCCTAATATCAAGAAAATACCGACATTAATACAGTACGGGTTTAAGTTCAAATTATCTGCTTTTGGATATTCAATTGTGAATGAATTGGTATACGATTCAGTTTGGCCCGTGGAAATGTTTTGCCTTGTATATTTTCGATCAGTAACGCGGCTTAATGTTTTACAAATGGCGTAACCTTGGACGTGCGACCTAGTATTCCAGTATTTGTATGATTTTTAAATAATTGGGTTGGGGTTTCTCTTACACAATTAGTCTTAGCAAAAAATGCAGCTAAAAAGTACACGGAAAAAGTAGTTTGATAATAATGTACAGTTAACAAAGACTTTCCAAATTGAAGATTATTCAATATCGGTTAAAGAAATACTTTTTTATGCTATGGAGAAGGCCACCTGATGGTCAGTAGGATCGGTGACCTAGAGAGTTATGCACTCTCAAGACTACAATCTAAAGACTGTAATCCTAAGACCGCAAAATGCGTTTCCCGCCCTGCTTAAGGACTAAGATTGAATGCCCCTATGCTAGATTAGTAATTTCACCGGTTATATTATCCCCACACTGGAACACAACAATGCAATGCTTGACGTTAGGTTAAAGTGTAAAATAGTAGTTTTACCACCACTAAGATTAGCTATTTTAAAGTGCAACACAATAAAATAAAACCAAAACAGTACGATCGTTGTATTTTGTCTCTTCGAGTCATCGCATACAACACAACCTTTCACGGATGTTTGCCAAGCTACCCTGAATGCGTTGATACATAAATATTTACTTTCTCTTCACGACTATATTGCTAATACATAATCGACTTTAAAATGAATTTTATCCCTTTAGCTTAGATGCATGCAGATGACACTAAGTGCATAAGTTCCATTATATATTCGTACTCGTACAATGTTACATGTAGGACCTGTTTCACATTCGACGAGTAATATAACTGCCATTTAAAGCTGGCTCTCTCCTTGTTTATTTTCAAGTGTAAGAAAGGGAAAGGGCTGAATTTATCTGTCAAATAAGCTTTACTTGTCGATTGTGTAACAGGCGGTTAATCTTATTATTTTCTTGTAGAAAGTAAAAGTAAAAAGTAGCTAAATTGTTAAAACAACACACAATCTATAGTAGGTACTAAAGTTTCAATCATTACACGAACGTTCTTACTCTGTCGGCCTTGTTTTTCGTTAATTCGAAAAGGGCTTAAGTTTACTTGTTTTAAAATTACGCCCTTTTAACGTACCACAGTATTTCCACACACTTATTGCATATATGTATGTTAAAATGTGTTAGGCGTTTAACGCGGTCATAAATCATTTAGTGACCAACGACGGCTGTATTTTGTTTCCCTATAGTGTTGCTATATTTTTGTTAAATACCAAATTTTTCTTCTGTCATCGTCAACGCAATTTGTTTCGAACATTGCGTAAATATGAGTAAATAGGTTTACATTTGCGTATAGGTTCGCATGCACGGTCGCCCAAATAATTGGTAAATCAATTTTGTCACAACATTCTACTTATTAAATCAAAATGTCGCATAAGTCGATGCTTCGAATTGACAGACACATGTTATGGACCTTCCATGCCATCCTGTCGATCTGTCGATCAGGTGAGCGAACTCATACGAGCGTGCTTACTCGACGGGTAAAGCTACCTAAATGAGAATGCACGCCCTTAAATGTTGTTAGTACGGGACAACTTTAACTCGCCGGTTAATAATCCGTCCGTCGAGTTCAATAGCAAATATATGACACTCGTAAATGATATGATGTTACCGTAATACCAAAGAAGGCGGTTAACTGCTTAGTAATAATATAAACTTTTCAAAGTGAATGTGGAAACCAATAGAGTATAGAATGCTTCGACTACATCGTAGTTAGCCGCCTTCTTTAGTGTTACGGCAGAATGTAGATTGCTACTTTTTTGTCATGTATTGTTTTAATGAGTTGTTTTATTTCTTCGTCCGTACCTACATTTATATTTAGTCATACATTATTATGGGTAGAAATTTCAATAATAATACACACGTACTATTTGTGATCTTAGTGTGTAGTTTAGTTTCGACACGTTTTCCTTCTTAACTAAGCATGATATTTTTATTTTATATTCATTGTTTTATGTAATGCTAGGTAAAGTTATATAGTTTTTTGCAGTGTTTCTTCTCAGCAGTTGTCTCCTCTTGGAAAGAGCTGCTAGAATTTTGAAGCGTAAAAGTTTCCATGCGGCCTTGTTACTGAATAAAAAACTATTATCTTTTTATCTTTAGTAAAACCAATACAACCATTATTCAGAAAAAATAACGCACACACGTCACTGTGCTTGTCCTAAAGTAGACATGATAATAATAAAAACGTAACTTAGCACATTCTATTGACATAGGTACTTTCACACGTAGAGCTGTAATACACTTTTGTTGTTAGTTTGAGACTTTAAATTATCTTACTAACAGACCTTCCTCAACCCGTCTATATCCCGACCTTTAGCTTCCTTTACTATCATATTTATACAAAAACATTCTTGTTTAATAAGCATAATTGATATAAAGTGTGGGTGACAGAGGCGGGTCAAACTGATAACGACTCGATATTCAGTATTATTTTTTTATAGATCTAAAAGCTATTAATAAGTAATATTTAGAGGTGTTTAAGATAACTACTTGCTTGACAGCGATAAAATAAACAAGGTACCAGATGGGCGACGTAAAATGTTGTATAGCGAAGTACTGAGGTAATAAACAATCAATCAACATGGTGTTCTAGCGAACAATATGTATGTGAATACTTTATTGTACTAGAAACAAAAACCAAATACAATGTACATCAAATAGGGGTATACAACCGGCTAACCTTTAAAATAGTCTATCAACTGTTGTTTTGTTATAAAGTGTATGAACGATGCTCGTTTGCCTCCGTTAAAATAGTGAACCATTGAATTAGTCTAAGATAAAAGGTTGTTTGTATCCTTACACCTCTGTCATAATTGATAATTTTATGCGAATATATAACAGAAATAAGTTTAAAGGTTATGTCAATTTGTATCTAATCTAATATTACTCATTTGTTTCAGATCGTGTGAACGCCCGCACCGTTTGCGGTCGGGTAACCCGAACTCAGAAACCACGCAACGTTATTAAATATGACATATAACAATCGAAATCGAAAGCGAATCAACAGGGATTGCAGTTAGATTGCAGAAGAAATTGAGCCCCACGGCTGGGCACCAGTTAGTTCGGGGCGATAGATAAAAAGGGTATTTTTGGCGTTTTTGGGCGGGTTATGCGAGAGGGTTTTGAGCAGTAACGGCGCCCGCGCGGCTGCCATGGGCGCGGCGTGCCATGCGCCCGCGCACGCTGCGGCTGCTCCTTGCGGCGTTGGCGCTGGCGTCGTGCGCCGCTGCCCCCGCCCCGGAAGCGCGCGCGCAGCGGTCGGCCAACCTCAGCCACATAACCGGCACGTCGCGAAATATACAGATGTTCCTCAAGAATCGCTATTTGCAGTTGCTGCCAGATGGCACTGTCAACGGTACCACAGACGGCAACAGTGTTCACAGTGAGTACCTAAACTAACCTATTTTTCCTTTGTTGTTTCTAGAATACTTTTTATACGATGGAATTATGAAGTTATATTTCGGATGGACTTGTATAATTAGCACCTCATTTTATTATATGATCAATTTTGTTTTGTTGCCATTTAAATATTAATAGCTTCTGTTTTAAATAAATTATTAATATTATTACCCTATTCAAAAATACTGATGTTATCAAGTTTTATCCCAGCGTCTCCACTAAAAGCCACTTAACTACAAACGCCATCGATGGTAAAATAGTAACCGAGCGGTCAGTGAAACTAGAGAAGGCTTGGTATGGATAGAGATTACGTGGTTGTAATAAAACAACTTGGTGATATTATTATATCATTATTAAAATTTATTTCTTAAAAGTTGCCAATCTATACTGTTAGTAGCAGAACACGATTTTCTGGTAATAAAGTCAGTGAGACTTTGCTACATCTGCGACTGACTGTACAACTAATTAAGTCGGCCATAACCGTCGCCTCCCTAATTTATAACATTTATTAGAAACACATTTAGATCGTTTATCTAATTCTAAATTGCAACAATACCAGCGCATTGCGACAAAAAACATTTAATGGTGGGTTTTTGTCCATGTTGATAATCTTAATCTAGCCTATTATTTATGTTCCAGACGAGGCCTAGACGGTAAATTGCCGTCTGTGACATAAGTTAACTCTAGACAACAAAAAAAGTGCCAAGAGCGAGTCTGTTTTAGCATTAGTGTTATACTTTAAACCATCGACAACTTTAAAGAAATTTATTTCTTAGGGTGATTTCAGGAAAACTAGGATTAATGACTGTTTTGTATCAGAAAAGTTGTGTTTTATTTATAATTTAAAATTAGGTACAGACCTAATATTATAAAAGAAGGGATATGTATCATAATATTGTTATAAAGTTCAGTAATGGTTTATTATGTATTGGGCTTTATACATTATGATACTATTTGTTTTATTCTTCATCTTGGAAGTTACTACGGTTCCTAATCTAGACCTATTGATGATAGTAGTTTTATATATTATTATAGTGAAATGACATTGATATATTTATTGTGTGAAACTTGTCTTTTCCTCCCTAGTCAAGATGCATTCTGCGAACGTCATCGCTATCGAAAATGAATAGGATTGATTGCAAGCTGCCAGATGGTCTCGTCAGGCGCTAACCTGACGTAATACCAAAGAAGGTGGCTTACTGTAAATACTAGTCGAAGCATTCTAAACTCTATTGGGACCCACATTAAACTCAAATTGCTTATACTACTATTATGAAGTTAGCCGCCTTCTTTATTATTACGCCGTTAATGTCATTACCACACGTTATGTCAGTTCTCGAAAATCGTTTACGTTTGCGTTATGCATCCAGTATTTTCAACTTGTAATGTAACGTTAAAAGGGATAACCATTTAAGGTTACGTCACGATCATTACAACCTATGTTAAATCCTGGCATAATAAGGTAACATCAAATTGCAAGAAAGAAATTACGTCAAAATGTATCATAATTCATATTTGTATGTGTGTGTGTTGTGTGTGGTTGCTGGTTCAGAATAGTGCCACTCCATGTCTTCCCGTGGATGTCGTAAGAGGCGACTAAGGGAATAAGGGCTTGTAGTACTGTTAGGCGATGGGCTTTCAACATCTTAGCCTGTTTGTGCAAAATGTGAATTATCAAGAAGTCTTTTTAGAGTTGTAGGGAATGAAGGCGTGGTGTTATGTATGTATGTATGTGTCATTGATATCGTCGACAAGGTTCCATGGTGATTGCTGACCCGATGATCTGATTAACCTTCATATCTTTTCAGCAAGCTCGCATCTCCCGGTACCCTAAAAGTTTATTGGACACGATAAGTGTACATTTGAAACATAGATATTTAATAGCTCTATAATAACAACGTTGTTACAGTCGGAGTGGAACTAGGTCGTAATTACGACGGGGTCAAGAATTGCGATAATGGCTCAATAAGAAGATTTGTATCGCCCGGGGCTAGCCACGCGGTGGTCTCAGGTGTACCGATTATAGGAATGTGAGAGGCTACTTAAAAGTATAAAAAATTAAGTGATTTTTTAGCATCAGCTAGAGGAAGTAAAGGTGCGGTTGAAAATATACATGTACGAGTATATACATGTAGAGAGACGACACGCTAGCCTAGTTGGTAATGACACTGCTCTCGAAGCTGGGGGTCCTGGGTTCAAATCCCGGTAACGGCAAATATTTGTTTGATGAGCACGAGTATTTGTTCCTGAGGCTTGGATGTTTTTTTTGAATTTAAGTATATATTTCTCTATATAAGTAAGTTTATCGTTGTCTGGTACCCATAGTACAAGCCTAGAGCTTAGTTTGGGACTAGGTCAATTTGTGTGAGATTGTCCTGTGATTTATTTATTTATGAGTATGTATGTAAACACTTTGTTGTGCAGACAAAAGAGATAATTATAAAATAGTAGAACATATAGCAGTACAATTCGAACTTATAAATAAATATCCGGGGACAATGGTACACAGATTGACCTAGTCCGAAACTAAACGATAAACGTACTTATATAGAGAAATACATTCTTAAATACATAGAAAACACCCAAGAATCAGGAACAAATAACCCGCTCATCACAAATATCTGCACTTACTGGGATTTGATTCCGGGACAACTAGCTTCGTAGGACAGGATCACTACCAACTAGGCTAACGTGTTGTCAAGCCTTTAAGGTATATTCCAGTTAACCTTGGAATGCCATCTCCAAACAAAATTCTCGAATCCAAATCTGACGCTGCTTAAATGATAATCGGCTCCAAAGTTCGCCCTCACAATTTCAGAAATCGAAAATTTAATCTAGAACTCAAATGTGACCGCGTGCACGTAAAACTACAATCAGTACATACTATAGAGAAGTGTTCCAAAGCACCTCGTAAATTTACCGGCGCACAAATACTATTGTTATACACTGTAACCAATATTTAGTCAGTAAGCTAAGCAATAACCCGCCGTGACATTTTCTATGACCAAAATAAACGTTTTGCGCACTGCTATAGCCGGACTGGAGTATGTATGTAAATACATAGACGAGAGTGATCAACAAAAGCCGGGATAGGTAATTCGAGGAGATATCCTTAAACTACTTCTTGTATAGAGTTATAGTAGTCAAGGAAAAAGTAACACATCGTGTCAACATGTCGATGACAAGGCTAAAGATAGAAAATATCTATAATTACTTCCTAACCAAGAGCTCGTACATACATAGTAAAATGATTCTGTACGAAATGTACTCTTACACATCGCGGATAAACTGGTGTTTGTGTGAGATTGAATGCCATTTGTTGTGTGATGGTGAGGTGAAATGTCATTAGCAGTATTTATTGTGAGCGATTGAATCTCTGTAACAGTTTGTATAAGCACATACATGCACAAACCTCGAGGCCGACGAGATTTAAATATATTGTCTATGATATGTAGATAAAGAATATCATGATGTTGATTCATAATTTTCCGCAGTACCAAAAGTTTAGTTGTCAAGAGAAGCCATATCAGTACCACCAGATTAGTTTCATGTCAAATCGTCAAAAAGATAATTCGTTTTTCCTTTCTCATGCCAATAAACATCATACAATTTCATCGTATTGTAAACTGACGGATACATGTTTGTTAGACATTTAATAATGGTCTTTGAAATTTCTTTCTTTCAGTTCATAGCCACCGTTTAGCTAAACAATGGGAGCAATGATCTGGATAAATAAACCGTAATATGAAATGGAAGAAGGTCTAGTAATCTTTTTTCTTTTCCTTTATTGTTTTTTCTTTAAGCATGATCGCATTTATTTTCAAAAAACATTTTTTCAAACCAAATGCGGTTCTTGGAAAATAAGGCCTCCTGTTGTGCTTTATGTTTTTCATTCATTACATACAACTCAGATCACAAATCTAAAGTCATTTTTGTTTTTCTCCCTCTTTGTATGTTTTTCGCTCAACTCCGTGAAGGCAACTTAGCTAATTAATGATTAGATGTGATTCATAATCAGCTGTATCTGACAATGAGACCGAGATGGCATTCGGGTATTCATTTTTATCTTTTTTGCTCACGTTAACATTGTGAACTGAATTGCCATTTCAAGGAACGGTTTAGCTTCGTCCCCAAATCACCATAAAACCGATCAAGCATTTACTTCTCTGCTGCTAGCCAATTTACCTTTCTTCGCTTCTCAGTATTCGTTTCCTTCGATTTTTCAACTGCTACACTTCTCAGTTATTTATCAACGTTCTTCTTCATCAAAACTACCGATTTTAAATCTTCTTCCCATGTTAATAATGCTTTTTGAAGTCTGACATTAAGTTGGTGTTTCGCAACGGTCTTGTAATCTTGTGCTCCGATTATATCATTATAGTCTTTGTTCGTTTCGGCTTATCAGTACTTTGCTCACGAATTTGAAGCCAATTTTCCGCTAAATACTAGCATTGTTCTCAATTTGGGTGCAAGTGTCCAACTGGTGGAACATTTTGCGTTGAAACATAACCGAGTCTTGCTCTATAACAAGGAATAATTGACAATCAGTTGCAGTACCCCGCAATTGATAAGAGATGTACATATTGTACATTAGTTGTGCCCAGGACTTCATCCGCGTGGAAATCCTAAAACGACATCGTGTCTAAGGCATACTAGGGTTTCTTTAGTGCATCATCAGACTATGCAATGTGTTCGTTTTCTACTATTAGTTGAAGCGTTCTACAAACAAAATAAGCTACCGTTTACAAATGGCCCGACATGTTTCGGACTCATAAGACACATAAAGTCTCGCTGACTCTCGCCCACTTTAAATGCATAATTTATAACTTTAAACTATTAAGTCGTGTACGTGTGTAGGTATGTTCAATTTTAGGTGTTCTTTACGTAGACGATTGCCAACGTAGATGGAATGGTCGTTATTTCAATGGGCTATTTTATCTAATATTTCCGTTCATTTTAAACTGAGGATTATGCACTTGAGGACATAATAGAATACAATAGCTTTGTTCAAAAGGTGGGCGCTTACGAGATTAGGACACCTTTTAGGATTCCTACTATATGTGTAGTTCAATCGTAATACATCACAAATTCGGTTCCATAGGCTTATTAAATAGTCAAGATTTCATGACTTAAACAACAAAACAATTGTTGAGACAGGCATTTTTTTTCAAACGGTAATACGCATTACCATACGACCATTTGTTAAACATTAGTAACCCGAGTAAAAAAAACCGTCTAAATCAAAATCAATCACATTTTAAACTTTGACTCGCGTAATAACGTTTTAACTGAATGTGAAAATTTTGATGAGTGCGATTTGTAATGGACGGCGTTATGGAACGATATCGTAAATAACATTAGGAAAAACTGAAGGCTATAACTACATTATGAATGCTTGAGTTTTTTTGTTTTTACGTTAATTCGTTACTTCTTGATGTTTCAAGTATTTGTAACTTTCTGTAATATAATGAATTTTGTGGTGCACCTCATCATAGAATAGACATCATCGAAAAAAGTAAAAACTGTGTTACGACATTCAATGACTACCTCAATGGAGAGTGTAAATTCTCAGATTCTCATGGATTTAATTTGTGTTTATTGTGCTCACTGTGATAAGAATAGCTGTAACGGCTGCTATAGCGTAGAGTTTTTAGTGTTTCATTGCGCTATGAATGCAGAGAATTCATAGGCTGCCTAATGGTAAGGCGTTAAGAACCATAGGTATTTGGTCTCACGGTGCTGGCAGTCTCCCCTCAGCCGAAGAACTTTATATGTAGGCGTGATCTTAATGTGATTGTTTTGAGCAACATAATTGACCAAAAACAAAAACAAGAAAATTACAAGCACTATCGCAAGTCCAAAATGGCATTGTAAAAACGCAGCTTAGATTTCTTGCAAAAATTCCTCTTAACCCACACTCCCTTGTTCGGCCCACCTCAGATGGTAGATTAAACCCATAAAGTGCAATCGCTGTGGCCATCTGTGACGATGACGGATTTATTGTATGTAGCATCTCCATAAATTGTATGAATAAGGGGTAAAGTATAAATTGTATGATGGCGCTTGAAGATATGAGATGTGCTATCACACGAAGATGGCACTTTCTTGCCCAAAGACGCTATCTTTTCTTTAAATATTTTGTGTAATAAAGATAGCATTTATCACTGTTTGTGGTGTTAACATTGCTCTGACATTTTTACGAGGCTTTTTAAGGACTCCAGATTTCTGCATTGTAATCTTGTTTCACATTAATAATCTCGCTTGACGTTAAGAACTTAATTTCACATTTCACTATAAGTATATAAAATTTTATCAAGACATTTTATATTTCTCAGTATGGTGTTCTAGTTTTTACATTCAAGAAGAATCTTTAATACAAACACAAAATCGTTCGCCCATTTTTGACAAATCTTCAATCATAAAGATGTCCTTGAACCTATTTCGCATAAGCCTCCGTGGAATTCTTTTAATTTATTTTGTGCCTTTGGTCTTTAGCATATTTATTTGATAAATAAAAAACAGTGTTTTTGTCAATCAAGTAACTTCTAAACTTCTCTTTTCTATATAGGGCAGACATTTTAAATCTTTAAACGTCACATGGACCGTCCTTAATATGATCTCTTTGACTATCTTTAATCTTTCTCTGTACACTGTTTTAAATTAGCATTGTGATGCTACAATAAGTTGTCAATCATCACTTGCTAACTGTATAGTCTCCAGTATCCTTCGCCTCTCGTTTACCTTTAATGCTTTCTGATTTGACACCATGTTTTGCAAATCAACATTGCAATTACGTGTACTCCTCATACGCTGTTTGTATTGAATCTTCCAAACCACGAAGGCGCAAATTGAGTGACACAAGTCAAGTGCGACAAGGGATGTCCAAAAATCAACTCCGGCACCGGAAAAACCGGCCCCAGCTGTCTTGTTCCGCTTTTGTCTTCCATATTGTCCAGTTTTTTTACGCCTTTTATGTAATACTGGTTTAAATAAGTTGTTAAACGCTATTTACGACGTGGTATGCTGAGTAATTGAAGTTAGTATGTAACCTAAGAGATGTAACATTATGTAATGAAATGAGGTTCAGATGTTTAAGGAATAGTTGTCTTATCTGCATTGGTATTGAAATGAATGAGTTAGATGAAGTAATGAAAATGAAAATGTTAATTACATGAAAAAAAAAATACAAGGTGAAGCAGCGGACCTGGGGACTGAGCTAGGATACCCTGTGTTACAATGCGCTATAACATAGTCGAGTGCATTTAACACATAAATTACACTAAGAAGTAAGTGTTAATATAAGACAACTGTTAAAGTTAAACTTGCTTGTTATTAGTGACCTACGAAGCCAGCAGTCACTGGTTCGATTCCCCGTAAATATTTGTCTAATGAGCGTGGGTACATGCTCCTGAGTGTGATGTTTTCTGTATATTTAAGTATGTATTTTTGTACAAAAATTGTTGTTCGTTTTTGTGTCTGTTTGTCGTACCAACAATACAACTTTTTGTGAGACTTTTGTATGAGATCCAATTATACTTCACCAATTATCACGGGAGAATGTCACGCAAATTGACATAGTCCCAAAGTAAGCTTTAGGCTTGTACTATGGGTATTAGAAAACGATAAACAAACTTATATAGAGAAATAAATAGAAAGCATCCAATACTCTCATCACAAATATCTGCCCTTAGCGGGATTTGAACCCGGGACCACTCGCTTCGTAGGCAGGGTTAACCAACTAGGCTATATTGTGTGGTTAGAACTTATTTATGTATGTAGAATATACTTTTTTTTACAAGTAGTAATGGTTTCTTGTGTGAATCGGCTAAAACAGTTATCGGGCAGTTAATTGCTCTTATCAGCCCATCGTGGCACAGTTTCCAGTTTATTTATACTGCGGGCCTACTCGAGCCTATCCTTATCACAACGAAAACGTGGGAAATGGGTGAATGCGAAACGGATATGCCAATTATTTCTGAGTAAAACATATTATAAACTGTTTTAATAACATTTAGAACATTGTTTATGACCACAACGTCTTTTAACAGGTAACTTTGCTCTTTTTAAATTTCCCTTATGGGTTGAGTGACCCTTGCTAACGGTAACGTTAGTTTGGCTGTTATGCTTTCATGGCAAAACTGATCAGACCGTCAGACCAGGCTCTCGTTCTAGGACATTCGAAGAGACCTCTCAAAGGGATAAGGTCGTCTTTGTACATACTTTTTGTGTTACTGTTTCGTTTTTTTTATACTTTTTTATTATCTGTTTGCGCAAAAAAGAGTTTACATACATAATATAAAATATATAAGCCACCTTAACTATACTTCATTCGACAAGGTTGCAATTACAATGTTGCTTTAATAGCTATTAGGGTCTTACGGGATAAATCAAATACAAGGATCAAGGTGGAACACGCGGCTATACATATGCATGCGCCCGCGCCGACAAGACGGATCGACGCCGCTAATGCGGCAATTACACCTGTTGGCTCGCAGGCTTCCTTATAGCTTCATCACCCGATGGTGCTAATGATGATGGGTTCGATCAGGTTGTTATGGTGATTCATAATTCTTTATTTATATTAAACAAAATAATTACAGCTGATATTTATGAATAATATGTCAAAATTTATTCGCGGAATAGTAAGCTTTCTCCTCCATGCCACCACGGACGCCACGTCACTGGCGTGTACGTGTCGACGCCATTTTTGTTTTTTAAAGTTAAGTACTCTGATGAAAGGTGAGCGTGACGTCGACTAAATATTGGACAACACACAATTAAATACACTAAAGGCTCAGGGTTCATAGAATACAATAGGAGTTCATTCGATCACATCAAACTATCAATAGAATATGCTAAAGCATACAGCCCACATCCAGTCATTATATATATATATATATATATATATATATATATCCATTTGATTGCTTTAGGTTGGTATGGCATTTGCAGTCTTACCGTCTTTCTCAGAGACATTTTAGAGACAATTAACTAGTTCCTTTTTCAAACTTCTCTATGAAAAGTCCTGTTTATGAAAAAAAAAGACTTAATCGTCATTTTTTGAGTCTAAGTGCGATTAGGATGCCAATTTTGCGATTGTTGTCTTGATATTGAAAATTTCTATGGATGTCAGATCCCACTTACCAACAGATGTGCTCGTTTGCCTTCTTCCTGCAATAAAAAAGCTAATGTACCTATGAGTACAGTCGACTACAAAGATAAATAAGGTGAAAATATAACGGGAGACGAAGTGTCGGCAGGCCTTCCACAAGGTGGACCGACGATCTGATAAAGGTCGCGGGAAACCGCTGGATGACAGCAGCAGAGGACCGGTCGTTGTGGAAAACCTTGGGGAAGGCCTTTGTCCAGCAGTGGACGTCTTCCGGCTGATAATGATGATGATGAAGGTGAAAAAGTGGATAGATCTCTTTGTACTCGAGTATACCTAAGGCCAAAAAAGACCTGATATTTATTCATAAAGGTATCCAGCATTGGTCTAATGTTGCAGCGAATACGAACAAAACAAATTGTCTTGTTCCAAATTTAAACCGGTTTTCTGTTCCTTAAGTTAACAGCTTATTTCCTAATGCAAATATCAATAAATGCAAGTTTTTTGTCTTGAACTCGATCATTATCGATATCAATAATATCATATGACGTACAAAATGGCAACCGCATGATCATTGATTCCGTATCGTGTCAATCAAATGATTCGGAATAAGTTTAACTTGTTGCCAAAGATCGAGCTTGCCGATTATGTTGACGTTGATTGCTTTTGAATATTTTTCTTTGAAATATTTAGCATATTAAGAAGAGATTCTAAGGAATGTATGACTTTACATATAATATTTATGCAAATACGTGCCAGCCAATGGTATGAATAAACCATGATCGCCTAAGTAGTAACTTGGTTCTATAAAAATATACCTACACTGCCCCACAAATGACACTAACTCAAAATAAATATATGTACCTAAGTAATTATTTGAGCCTTTTGAGGTCGACACATTAGGACCGTGGGGACCAGGAGCAGAGGAGCGGACCGTATTTTTAAAGATCTTTAAAGCGCATGATCGACGCCAAAAGACTCGTAACCAAAAGGATGGCCGTTTTCTTGGCACAAAAATTAAACATTGCCATCTAACTGGCCACGGGTAGCGTTTTGTTATATTAGTATAGTTTAAAAGTTTGTAAGTTTGTTCGATAGTTTTTTATTGTTTAAATAAATTAATTACTTTATCTTTTTATATGCAAAAAGATCCAAAGGTACAAAAAACTTTTTGTTGAAATATAAAATGGTTGGAATATCAAACAAAATTACCCGTAGTGTTTGTATTTATTTTTTAAAGCATGGCGCAGATAAACCAGCTAACAGGCCACCTGATGGGAATTGGGATCTGTGAAACATAGATATTTGCAGTCTCAAAGCAACAATCTAAAGATTGCAATACTATGACCGCAAATGCGTTGCCAACCCTGAGAACTAAGATGGAATTCATGTATGATAGTAATTCGACACCAAACACCGGAACACAACAACGTGAATACTGCCGCTTGGTGGAACGTTAAAGGATAAGATTGTAGTAGCGATCCGGATGAACCTTGTAGAAGGTACTACCACGACCAAAAATAATTTGAGAAAGATTTAAACATTGTCATTTTACGAAGGTATTCTTATTTCAATAACTTTTGCCTTTTTAAGTAGTTAATTTTGTGTAAAATACAATACAATACAAAACAAAACACTTTATTGTCCACCAAACAAAAACATTACAGAGAAATAGCACAATTTTTGTAATGTGCGCGTTGATGTTTAATGTAAAACCTTAAAGCTTTAACAAAGGTCAAAGACAATTTGTGTCAATCATCACATTATGATTCAATATTGGTCTTCAATATTGGTCATTTTCTTAACCCTATTAATACTTTTAGTTTTGATTCCTCTGGACAAGCAGTTTAGCCACATATTTCCTTTTCTCATTATCTTATCTTGTACAGATGAGCCCTTTCGGGTACTCCTTGTTCGAATGTGGAGGTGGCCTTACAATGTTTCCCTTTAACGTAAAAGCATAACGTGGAGAAGCAATGGCATAGCTGGGGTTCAAGCTCAGGATCTCGTGATCACGAGTCGATACCGCGAGCCGCTAAGCCACCGACGCTCTTCACGTAACATTTGCTAAATTTCTAGCTCATTGACTAGAGCAAATAGCAGATGCAATCTTAAATTATGCATGCTCTTATCAACAATCGACTTACTTTGTATTCGGGTTGAATGATCTGATACGCTAGGCATAGTCGCGATTGCCTACTCTAGATTCATTCTTATCTATCGAACAAAAAACAGTGCAAAATATCGATTAATTTGTAGAATCCGTTAAAAGAAAAAACGGACACAGCTATTAATGCCGTTTACAAAAAAATGTACATAGTTAAAGGCTTGTGTAACAAAAGTTAGTCATACAAACTATATGGGTAACTCTCGTTACACAAAGGAATCAATTAAGTTTTTTTTTATTATAGCCCTTAATTATGGACATTTTATTTGAAATCGTCCCATTATTTATTTTATTGTTTTGTCATATTAACATATAATATAACTAACGGACGCGCTTAATGATTGAAAACACTTTCATTATATAAAAATTAAAAACTAAATAGCAAAATATGCATTTTAAGACTCAAGATGTAAATAAAAGTTATAAATCCAGATATAAATTTCTATCAAGTCCACACGACTTAAATTTACGAGCATTGATCAATTTAAGTGTCGGGGCGCGTCTTCGTGGATTGAACACAACCTATTTACCGAATGTATGCTACCCACCTTAGTAATGTAGGTATACTGCCGACCTACGTAATTTAGGCTGTAATTCGTTCTTTCCGCGGATTCTCTGTCAAAAAATGGTTTCCACAAGTTTATGAGAACCAACAGAAACGGAAAAGGAACTTTATCCTGAGAAAGAGTTTTATAGCCCTAAATGAGAGCAAATCTCGGGACTGTAAATCTTTGCATCACATCGCTTTCACATGAAACAAACATTAAGTGTCTGTCCACTCCGTTCTAAATTAAACCTTAGTTTCGAACGTTAAATTTTCAAGTCGAATGATATTTTATGCGGACTTGTGTCAGTTTTAGCGTATGCTGGTGACGTGAGCGCGTGCGCAAACGGGTTGGTGTCGGACTCAACTCACTTAACGAAATGATGTACCGCCAAATTGTGGACCAAAAAGTTATTCCACCGGTACCACCGGTTCTCGATGAATTAAAACTCAATCAATTTTTGGTTGTGTTTGCATTAGCATCTGTAGATAATGTACTAATACATAACTAGTAGTTCACCCCGATCAGGAGACAAGAAATTCAAATATCGTAAACTATGTGAATTCGAAGACACAATTGAATAAAATAACGAGTAGGGCTTATTCCACCTATTTTTTACCCGACTAGGAGATCTAGGAGTATTAGTAAATTAGGCCTCATGCTAATTAGGTGGGATAAGCCCTACTCAAAATAACACACTAGTAAAATAAACATTTAAATGGTTAAGAGTAACGATCTCAAAATACACATTTTGGTAAATTTCGTTTCGACTAATACCAATGGTACAGTTTTCGGGAAAGTCACTGCGGAATCAGCACTGTCTTTTATTTTGATTTGCGCGATGAAACAGGGTTGCTACTTCAGTAGTTACTGCTGGACAACACGACAATACTGTTGTATTTTTAATTGATTTAATATAATAGTTTTCTTGAAACGCTTTGTTTTAAGGGGTTGTTTGTTAAATTTTGTGATAAAATCTAATCGCACCGTGTCATGCAATGCATTTTAATACATTCCATTCCCGTTTAATCTGTTAAGTTCTTTGATGGTTTCGACATTCTAGAAAAGTGGTTTATACAGTAAGTAAACTCGTCCTAATAGGAGACCACTGTTGAAAAGAAACGCCGCAAGAAGACAAATAGTCAATCAGTGTTTTTAATGAAAATGTCACTAAAGTCGACATGTCCCTTCTAATTGACAGACGTATCCATACGATCTTGGTGTTTTATGACGTGCAAACGGAATTCAAAATTACGGTGGTAGACAACATACCTAATTCTGCCGTAATAACCAAGAAAGCGGCTAACTGTAGTTTAGAAGTCAAAGCATTCTATACTCTATTAATAAGTAAATTAAATTTAAAACGCTTATGCTATTACTTTGCAGTTATCCGCCTTCTTTGGTATCAAGGCAGAATTGGGTGACCGTGCGTAAGCAGGGTCGGCCATGTAGAATACTGGAGATCGTTAGAACCTTCTTCTTATGGCATTCAATCGTTGATCTGATGATGGAGCGTAGACCCACCGTGTTGGGACTCATTAATTTGGTCATGTCCCTGAGTCTTGGATGTTTTCTATGTATTTTACTACCGATAGTATAAACCTAGAGCTTAGTTTGGGACTAGGTCAATTTGTGTGAGAATGTGCCCTTGTAGTGCTGTTAGGCGATGGGCTTGCAACCTATCACTAATACACTGGTAAACATCTTAGCCTACTTCTGCAAAATGTGTTTACAGAATTATCAACAAGTCTTTTTAGATTTATTGGTATTTCTGTAGCTCTGCCTACCCCACTCTGGGAATTAAGGCATGATGTTATGTATGTATGTGCCCTGATATTTATTTATTTATGATAAAATCGTGCTTTTTACGGGGTATTAATGTATTATTTTACTTTTCATCTAATTATACGATTCATTATGGCCATGAAATAATTACAATTGCATGATTTTCTATTTACCATTGTAAAGAATATGTCATGTGCAAATGTTTTAAAGTGGTCACAACCCTAAACATTTTTGATTGAAGCCGCGTCCTTGGAGTTCGGGACACCGGGTTATGTTTTATTCAACACAATGAATGCAATCAATTCGATACTTCGTTACTTTGTAATCGCTCCAACAAATAACGCTGGGTATAAGTAACATTTCGATGTGAGGGATATTACTCTACGTTTCTTGTAGCGCTTCTTTCCAGCAATGGTCATCTGTCACAAAAAACGTTGTACCAACCAGAAGCTTCTCAAATTGTAAATACCGAGTATGTTCTTAAGAAAATTTAACACTCTCAATCTCAATTCTTCTGATAATAATTATAGTAATGATAGTAATTTCTTGAGATTTCCAAACTTTCGGGTTTTTTTTGCAACTTGTACATTACTTCTCGGGAAGCGCTGGTATATTTAGACGTGACAAAATGCCTAACGCAACCTGTTTCCTGAATTAACGTCTTAATCTATCTTAATTGCAATTTATCTATTTTTGTTTTTTTTTTGCCCAGGATTTGACAATTTATTTCTGTGTCAAAGTTTCAAGTTTGAATCTATAACATTAGGTAAGCCCATGTTGAATTTTTCGAGAAATCAGTTTTTTTTTAGTTCTAAGAACATTCTGTGTGGCTAAAAAATTATCATCGCAACTAAAACCATTAAACTGTTTTAAGACTTAATTAAAGATTAACTAGAAAAAGACAAAGTGACCGCAAACGCGTCATATTACGTAATAGATTAAGAGGCCATTAGATAACTACTAATCTACTCAATTAATTATCTTTGATAAGGCAAGTTATCTAAAAGTCCAATTATACTGTTTGTACTCGGCTTCCGTTGCTTTTGACCCATTCGGTACTTAAGTCTCCAGGTTTCATACAAAGTGGAGTCGATACCAGATTTTTGGCACTGAGTATATCTTTGTGGTCATTCAAATCAAAATGGACGTAACGATTGCTGGGGGTTACGCCGTTCTTGACATTGCTATTATACAATTAACATGGCAGCGATACTCAGAATATCGTAAACGCCATATGCTTATGATCGTTTCTTATTTAAAGGTTCATACGCTTAGTTTGTTATGATTACGAGATAGAATATATTCACACGATTAAGATTTCATAATCAAACGGTTTTGTGCATTTTAATTGTAAATTTACTGCGGTTTTTCTCTGATAAGAATGTACACTGAAATTCATGTGGTTTCGACCGATAGTTCGACCAATTTCATACTATACTCGTAGTATTCACATCCTATATAGAGATTAGCCGGGTAACCGAATCATAAATAATCCAGTTACAAATACAAAAAAAAGCTCCAGTGTGCTCATAAAGCACGAGTCGTAGCAAATCGTGGTCTCTCCGTCATGGCTAACGAACGGTAGGCGACGTGGGCGATGATGCTAGGCTTGCTAAAGATGGATGAAATATAGGTGGATCTGATTTATACTGACAGGATTTGTATGAAAATTTATTTATTTTCTAGATATTTCTGTAACTTAGTTGGGGTAGCTTCGGACTTGAAGTCCTTAGAATGCTCACGCCCTTATACAAACATATTTGTTTCATACATTTACGTTATTTTCTTAATTAGGCATTGTTAGGGTTCCGTAGCCAAATGGCAAAAAACGGAACCCTTATAGATTCGTCATGTCTGTCTGTCTGTCCGTCCGTATGTCACAGTCACTTTTTTCCGAAACTATAAGAACTACACTGTTGAAACTTGGTAAGTAGATGTATTCTGTGAACTACATTAAGATTTTCACACAAAAATAGAAAAAAAAACATAATTTTTGGGGGTTCCCCATACTTAGAAATGAAACTCAAATATTTTTTTTCATCAAACCCATACGTGTGGGGTATCTATGGATAGGTCTTCAAACATGATATTGAGGTTACTAACATCATTTTTTTCTAAACTGAACAGTTTGCGCGAGAGACACTTCCAAAGTGTTAAAATGTGTCCCCCCCCTCTGTAACTTCTAAAATAAGAGAATGATAGAACTAAAAAAAATATATGATGTACATTACCATGCAAACTTCCACCAAAAATTGGTTTGAACGAGATCTAGTAAGTAGTTTTTTTTAATACGTCATAAAAACATTGATCAAAGCTACAACGAACTTTTATATTATGTTACTTGCTGCTACGGAACCCTTCATGGGCGAGTCCGACTCGCACTTGGCCGCTTTTTTTTTAATTTGGTTCGGTGAAGGTTACGTTTGTCAGTAAGTATGTCAATATAATTTAACACGTTACATTACGTAACATTTAAGTTAATTAAACATACCTACACTTTAACAATACAAAAAATACAAATAATCTTTATTAAACAACACATACAATTACAACATGAAAAGTAAAATACAAATAAAATGTTACTAAGTGAGTCAATAAGTTGATATTTAACCTTAATTTAGTTGGTTAAATATTTTATTTTAACTGGAAGAGCGGGACCTCCTGCCACAAGTATATTCCTATGCTTACTAATTGGACCTTTGTATTGTTCTCAAATTTGTGATAATGATAACCAATAAATAATTTTTCATTTTCATTTTGATGTCAAGTTTTCATACAAATCTCAAAATTGCTGAATTTTGGGTTACACTATAAATGAAAAGTTTCATATAACTCCAGATAAAATATAACTAATACCAAATCCCTTGATTTCAAGTAAATGTATCTTTCAAGCTCAACTCATAGATAACCTTTATTTGTATTTTTTTTGGCGTGACACAAGATTAGCGTGTCAAACTTCTAATATAAGTCCGATTTTTCACTCTGACATGATATAAAAATACTACAATCAGTTGCTGTAAATCAAAACTGATAATTTGACGTACATTGACGACGCGGTGGCCTAGTTGGGAGTGACCCTGCCTCCGAAGCCAGCGGTCCTGGGTTCAAATCCCGGTAAGGGCAGATATTTGTGTGATGAGCGCGAATATTTGTTCCTGAGTCTTGGATGTTTTCTATGTATTTAAGTATTTATTTCTCTATATAAGTATGTTTATCGTTGTCTAGTACCCATAGTACAAGCCTAGAGCTTAGTTTGGGACTAGGTCAATTTGTGTGAGATTGTCCCCTGATATTTATTTATTTATTTATTTATTATTACCCCTAAAATAAAAGAAAACCTCCAATCTTTTAAGAAACACAAAGAAAATCAAATACACAATCCATGAATAGCAAAAGAAAAATACTTGTGCAAATGCGACGACCAGACGTAAGGTTAAATCCGAGTGAAAATAAACGCGATAAAAAACGAAGTTTATTCGGTGCTTGGACAATGCGACCGCACGATTATTGACGATCTGTACAATACGAAACCACTTTCTCGTTGTTATTTTGGTATTTATATTTTGTTTTACTTTTTTATTGAAGGTTAAAAAAGATGTTAATACGTTGAAATATTAGGATTCATCATAATTATTGATTTTAATCAACTTTTTTATAGCCATGAAAGACAGGTCTCTGATAGTAAACAGTCACCGTCGCCTACAAGAGTCAGCTTAGCAATGCCAGGGGCACAAAAATAAGGGTGCAGACCCTCCGTACACCTAAACCTTACTACTGACCAAAATTAGTATCATAAATAAGAGGTAATTTTAGGTTATGTTAGTTCTTCAGCAGGCCCGGGGGGCTATACTGCTCAGAAATCGACTCCGTTAAATTCGATTTTAATAGTAATAATTGGTCTAAGTACCACCAGTGGTAAGGCCGAGGGGTACAGTGGGTCTGGAAGGAAAAATAACAGAATACTGCTAAGGGTAGGTATGTCATACTGCTAAAGGAGAAACACCGTAGAGGAAAGATCCGAGGATGATCTTCCCTCTAAGTAAGACGGTGTCTTGTGATAGTGATTCATTTGGATAGGGTTTCAAAAGGTTCAAGCTCTTCTTACGGGTTAATTTTATAAAGTTTCTGGAATTTCCCTAGAAGTATCAGGAGCAGAGATATATTCGTGTGAATCCTATCACTTTTACTGATTAGAACTTTGTAGATTTTAACAGGTTTTCTATTCCACACTATATTAGCCCATCGAGCTTTCGATATCATAGTGAAGTTGTCGGCTTTATAACAGCTCTAATTCACCTGTTAGAGCCATAAAAAAGCAAAAACATAAAAGGCATTATACTCTTAACTCTCATTAATCAAACACACAGAGGCGCCATCTATAAATCGCAATCTCTTTGGAACTAATCCTTACTATATCAAGTTGGTCTCTCTATCAGCACGAATGCCTTTGTCGGTCCGTCTGCCCGTCCATAAACCACACTCAACGTATTAGGAATGCGTTTAGCCGATTGGCTCCGGGCTATGCGTACGCGCATTACAACGTGAAAACTTGATATTTATTGTTATTCAAATTTTGACTTTAAATGTAGTCGTTTTTGATTTGATGTTAGATGTTAAAAGGTTTGGAGATCGCACTGTTTATATTTAGTCGGAATATATAGGAAACTTTTGATTTATGCAATCAGTCAAGTTTTTATTTTCATTGTACTTATTACAGTTTTTGGTATTGTTTTTGGAACTTCTGTTATTTGGAATAACAATTTTTGAATTAGATTTATTTGCTAGTAAAGCTAAAGGAGCTTTGATTGTAAGCTTTAGTACCAATTTCACCATACGATGTGAACTACTTAACAGACGATTAGAGCGTTAACAGTTGTCAAAATGTATGAACTAACAGTCGATTAACATTGATTAACATCGTATGGTGAAATTGGTACTTAGCGCAAAACTGGGTGATTCGCGCTGATGATTTCATGTGGAAGATTAGCCAGCCAATTGCCAGCATAGAGGCATTTTACTTTGGTCCTTGGCAACGCATGAGAAGAGTCTCAAAGGTGACAAACCATGTGGCATAAACAAGATACAGAATTCTGACGTTAGCAATTTGAAAAAGCTTTGACGTAAGCTGACGATCTATTGCCCCGGACGCTTATGTCAACTCCATACTCTTTAACAGTTTTTCAAAATCGCCAACCATAGCGTTCTGCATTTTTTCTTGGCCCAGGTGCCCTGTGTGTCCGTTTGCATAACCCATGATGTAAAAATACCTCAGTATCTATTCAGAAAGTTCCTCTGCGAAAAATACTACATATTGTATACAAATCAAGCATCCTGCTGCCGCTGAAAGGTTAAACATTAAACTTTGCCTTTCTAGGCCTAGGCCGTTCAACGTAAAGTCGGTGTTCACTGACTACACAATGCGATAGCGTTACATGCCAGTAATTAGCGTGACAAGGACGTCGCTATCTGATACACATCTACAACAAGCCTTGTAATTAATGCTTGACATGTCAAACTGTCGAAGCGTGTAAAATGGAAGAAGATAGATATTAAACTCCTCGCCTCTTAAATATCTTAGCCTGATTATGCAAAATGTCGTTACAGAATTATTAACAAATTTAGAGTTGTTGGTATTCCGTAGCTACGCCTACCCCACTCTGGGAATTAAGGCGTGTCGTTATGTATGTGTATGTATTAGCGGTCTGGCCAGTTGAACATAAAAATCTTCAGTGATTGACTAAATGAGTGGCTGAGTGACTGACTGACACGACAAGACAACGCACAGCCAAAACCACTGGACATAGGGACTGGATTTTGGAGTAAGTATTCCTTGGGTACCGAAGGGGTGCAAGAAACGATTCGTTGAAAATCGACTCCGAAGGGGAAGAAATTGTGGGAGTATGGGGAAAGTAATTCTAAGCATACCAATATTATATTAAATACTAGAGAGGACTTACATGATATATCTATTTTTAATTTTCCTCTTCAAGGACAACGATGATGAGTATATATCATCTTAGCACCGGTCGCTTTGTAAGCACTGGTAGATTTTTCACGTGCCCAATAGTGCCCATGCGGCCAACATAATATTATTTTTCTCTTTTATGTTTAACTGTAGATAAGAGATTCAATCGTAATAGAGTCTATGTTGCAGTGCGTAGGCACACAAAGTATCAACTCGTTAGTTACGTCTTAAAGAATAGGGGACCTAGAAAAGATCTATTGCACCAACGTTAGCATGATAAATCTAGTTTAGGCAAGAAAAAAATACAGTCCAGTGAACATTTTTTGTCTCGGATCAAAAGATGGCGGTATTGCATCACTAGAAAAATATCATGTTATCACACACCACCATGCATCTCAATGAAATTTAAACTAATTTATTTCGGTGGTCTTGTCCATCGCCTTCATTCCCATCTTCTTCAACCTCTTAATTAGTGTAATTTATAATGTTAATAAAAACAATAACTGTCCTGAGATCCTGGTCATCAATCTTGGGTTTCGTCCCCAATTTATCATGGGGTTTTGGGAGATTTTAGCTGACTAATTGGTATAGTAATTCACCATGTGAAAGCCATACTGTTAAATATAAAATAGTAAAAGGAAGAACATAGAAACTAGGGACCCACGGGCGTATGAAGTCGCGGTTTACCTAGAGACCCTGATTACGAAGCATGTGGTACCGGCATTTTCAACGTCCGTCTTAAAGGACCGGTTGGCTTTAATTCCGATTTTTATTTTGGCTCATCTCGCTTCTATGTCTTAATAATATTGTTAACATTACAGTAGCTTTAAGTGTCAAAATATTATAACGTAAACGATGTAAATACGACACAGAAGAATAGGCTAAAACAAGTAGAGAAGGCCCTAGAAACAATATAACACTTAATGTTTCACACGAATTTCTTGATCCAGAACCACAAATCACTGAACGCAGAGTCCATAAAGCTATTCAACACAAATGAACAGTTTAATTTATCCCAGCATTGTAAATGTTCCTGGAATAACAGGAGTTTTACTGCCCTCGTTAGATGTAACAAAACTGGCATTTATGGTTAGGACGGTAAAATGGAACTTTATGTCGAACTGTCAATTAGGAAGGGTTAATTTTGTTGCTTCTTTATTCAACTGGGGCTCAAATTGATGTTAGCTTGGAAATATAGAAGACAGAGTTGAAGTTGAGTGTTACATCTCGGTAGCGTCCGTTGTGTATGACTTCTTCTTCTAATATGAAAGAAGTTTAGTTGAAATTTGACAGTTAAAATACAGACAGAGAGAATCAAGCGCAGATAGATACCGAAGTCTCACTATAAGGAAGCATTTCCACTTGCAAGAAATGTGCACTTGGACAAGGCACTGTCGGACATTTCTAGCGGCAATTACTTACACCTGTATTTGCGGCCTAAGGGTTTATTTTTATCATTTTGCTAAGGAACCCTAAAAGTTTTTGCAACTTGTACATCTATCTAGGTTCTACAGATAGGAAAAGACTTCATCCAGCCTCTCTACAATTCCCTGGGCAGTGACTCGTGGGCCTTGTCTTTTCAGGATTGGTACAGTTCTCTTGCAATATTCCAACAATGAAGAATGAATACACTTAAAGTTATGTAGTTTAGTTTATGGTTAATTGGATTTTTATTTAGTGTTACACATAAAATACCTTTTTAACTGTAATAATCTAAATAATTACTGTAGTGCTGGAAACATTTAACTTTGAATAAATGCGCAGGAAATTTAAAACACGAAAAATTGGATATGTATAAACGATAATATTTTCATAAAAATCTCGTTAATAGATGTTATTACTAACCAGTAAATCTTGGTTCTTTTTAATAGTAATAGCCACAAAATCCCGTAGTCGGTGTGGGAACTTCAACGCACTGTTATTTATTACGTAACAACTTAACTTGTAAATCGGCGCGGGCGCAACAGAATTAACCTACAACATGTGTAAATTCAAATAAGCTGGCATTTGCATGGGCAATACGAGAGCATTGTATTTTTAGGCTGGTCGGTAACAGGGATAAATACTTGGTAGGTACCGTAACTTTTCCTACTTCTCAATTTGTTTAAACATATACTATATATACCTACTTACTGATTTTTTAAACTAATTAAATATACTTACCAATGTTTTTACTTCCTGGCTGGTTTTTACTGATATAGGCTTGTAAATTCACTAGAACGCGCCATACATTTAAAAATTACATTACACAAATAGGCGATGTACCTACACACGTAATTAGTTTACAGAAAATATCTATATTTATCTCGTGGACAAATTCGTTAAGCAAAATCATCTCTTGATTACTGCAGAAGTATGTAATATTGAAGATATTACTTTTTAAATTATCATAAAATCTTTATAACGTATGGCATTCAGGTCGTTCGTTCAGTCATTTAGGATGTTTACATTGTAAAAACAGGTTTATTCTTATGGATTAGTTACAAGATAGTTTAAAAGTAGTTACAAATTAAGTAAAGGTGTAACTTTGTACACAAAAGCGCCGAGCTACTAATTTAATTTACTTGAATTTATAAAGTCACGAAATACTATGTAGTAATTATCCCCGTGAAATACTCAGCCCGAATACTGAGTGTTAGTGTAATGGAGACATGATCGTGCGCCTGTCGATAGTCATTGTTCGGGCGAAAGTAACACTCTTTTGTTGAGTGAAAAGTGAGCTTTATAGTTCATGCCGTGTATTATGGTGCGTTTTTTCTTGGTTACCGGAACAATTAGAACTGAATGAAGAACAATGAGAGACTAGGATAGAACTACTGACGCAATACGACTCAATTTGTCGGAAAATGGGAAATTACTCGACTAATTTATTTATTTAATCTTTATTGCACATATTTCATTTATTCCCTCGAAAGATACGAGATATTCAGCGTGATATATCTATGGATTTGGAGGTGAAATTATGATTTTCATTAGAAATCAGGGAGGAAGTGAGCGATGGATTTTCTAATGCCCGTATTGCCCAATATTCAAACTGCAGATAAATATCATAAAATCAGAAAAAAAGTTATTCATTTTGTTAAAAATGTATGACGGGTTTGAATATTGTGAACGAGCATTAGAGAATTTACTGAATTAAAAGGAGACGAACTTACTCTCTCCTTTTTTTCGGGCCCGGTGTTTAAACAGATTCAAAATTCAGAGGCATCGAATGTGAACCATTCTATGATAATGCCTGATTGACAAACCGAATGCCACCGACACGTGTTCGACTGCCTCCAAAGCGGGTGGTCACACAGGACGTTTTGTCTTTAATATTTATACATATTGTTGCAACATAACTTTCAATCCTCGATTTCGAAACCCACCTATTTAACCACTGATGGAGAAAAATGGGGTTTTATGAGCGTGACCTATAATGTTATTGTATATTTTTTTAATGTACACGAATGACAATGTTGACGAATTATGAATTAACGTGCGTATTCCTGTATATGTGTATGACTGCCTGTGTATCTGTGTGCCTATGTGTGGCATTCTACTTTCCAAACGGATGGACTGATTTGTACGCGGTATTTTTTAAAGGAAAGTTTGTTTAGTAGGGATGGTTCTTAACTATAGGTATCATTTAATGGAATGTTTGTAATGGTTCTTAACTATAGGTATCATTTAATGGAAGGTATTATTTAAAGGAATGTTTCCTTTCAGTGACATGAGCTAACTAAAGGTTTTAAGCTAGTTCCCCTCCAGGGCCCATAGATTTTTCCACCCTGTATCAATCAGAATATTTAAATAAAGACAATTTTAATGGTCTGGAGTTAAAAAGACGATACTTATGTAGCGTACATCTGCAATTCCTAGTCACCAGGGTCCACACAATCGATGACATACACGACAGCTAAAAAAAAAACTCACACGTGGACGAAAGTATTTCATGTGGGCCAATACCGACCGGTGAAATTACTAGCATAGAGGCATTCCATCTTAGTCCTCAGGGTTGGCAGCGCATTTGAGGTCTTAAGATTATAATCTTGAGAATTCAAATGTCTATGGGTCTCAGATTTCACTTACCATCAGGTGGCCTGAGTGCTCGTGTGCCTTCTCCTTAACATAAAACATACTAAACAACACACTTCCGAATGACTCTTTAATAGTTTAAAATATCCATCAACCATAGTCCAATTAAAATATAGACACGTTCCAATTACATGTTGCCGTATCTACGTCGCCTTGACACCTAGCTCTACATGCATGAAGTTGCTCAATAAGGCAACTATTTATGGCATGTGGTCGTTTCCGTATGCCATTACACTTTTATTTTGCATATATTTGATATATGCTTTTTAAAGCGCTATTTATAAGGGTTATCTGTGCTTTAGCTGTTAAGGTTTCCCTTATAGTGAATGGTTAGTTTAACAAATAACTTAGTCATATATTTCGTTCCTATTGAGAGGTTAGTCTTTCAAAGGCTTTTATCGGTTAACGGGTGGTTTTCCCTGTAAATTTCAGCCCATTAAAGGGAACTGGTTCAAAATTGACTTAGTATAATTTAAATATTGGTGATGAAAAAACACATACTTAAATGATTTTCGTTTTTTAGAGTACGGCAGCAGAATGACAAAAACGGTACCGAAATAATATGTATATTTTTGTTAAGTGTTGTCTTTTTAAAATGTAATTGCAAAAACTCGTAAATTTCTCTCGCGCTATGTGTCGGATAGTGTCGGACATTACACTTGTAACTCCGCACCGTATAAGGTTATATTAATCAATTAAAGAAACCGGTAGCGGGAGTTCCTTTCCACGGTAAGAAAAGACAAGGAGATGTTTAGAAAACACGCCTTTCTTTTTAAATAACCCATTGTTAAAGTGTTTTTCTAGTTATACCTAATTTCATTATCTTCAGATTTCCTTGGCCCCTGTTCTGCTGGGTATTTAAAACCAAATATTGCATTTGAGACGTTACCGTATTGTTTTTAAGTCGGCCACCATTTTACCGTCATAATGTGGTTGGATCGTAGATAATCAATCAGTCTGCCATTTTTTTTTTATATAACGCACTAAACTAAAATAAGGGTTTTTGACAAACGTTAAAAAAATCTTATAAAACTTTGTAAAAAGTTAAAGACTTGTTTCCACCGGTTAAGCATAAACTGCTTTTTTAACATATGCCAAGTGTTGTACAAGTGACACTGATTTTTTTATAACAATAACATAATACCATTGTGTCTGGCGGGTCGTTCTGTCTGCACGAATATTCCTAAATAATTAAAATGTCATTATCACACAAACCGGAAATTAACGACAAAAACTTGCTAATGAGCATGACTTTTTTAAGCTTGGCCTTTTCGACACCTAGGAATATTTTTTTGTTATTTTTTGTGCTTTGATAATCCGATTGAGATTATGTGATTTATTAATGTTTTAATGAAATGCTACCTGATATTCTTAATACTTGAATCAACTATGTTTCGTATAAGAAATAGTAATCGTACTAAAAATTCAGGGTGGTACTAAACTTTATCTTGGGGGGGCACCATTTGCTGATTAATACTACACCTTTTTTGTAGGAGGATTGTGAAGCTAAAAAAAACTTACAAAATGGGGTAAAGTTTATCTCCCACAAAACCTACTTAGTCCGATTTTTTAATTAGTTGCAGATATTACTTATGAAAATTTAGGTCTACTTATACGTTCTCCTTTCCAAAAAAATATTTCCCTGGAAGAGAACAAATTCAAGGAAAAAAGGCAACATACTATCTTGGTTCTTCATAATAACTACAACATTTCAATTGTGGAAATCGGACTTGATTTAGGGGGTAAAAAACGTTATCGCCTGAAGCTAAATTTACATGGAATATTTTTGACAGCAACGTGATTTAAGCGTCGGTTCGGAATCCTCTTAATTATTTTTGCTTAAAAAAATACAAGTGAAAAACAATATATTTCTGTTTGAAGTGTAAAATCGCCAACTGCTTTGTATTTATTAGTCTAGCACTAACAAAATATAATATATATGCGAAAACAGTAATAAATTGCTCGGTGAACGCACATGTGCGTTTGAGGCAGTGCACATGTTAAGGATCAACGTCACCTCCTCACTTCCCTACTCCGTTGTCTTGACGACTTAATAACTTAACTCGTTACGTATCCTACTTATTTAATGATTAATCTAGCGTATTCGTTACTGCCAGGATCTTAACTTACAAAAACAGACTTAAGATGCATCAATAATCACTTTCATTTTCATCCTTATACTTATAAGGTATGATTCAAATTACTATAAATTCTTGTTTAAACTTTTGACTTTTTGGATTTATATGCGAGTTGATGATGTTATAATGATCGGTTACCGCAGGCGCGTAAGCATTTCAATTAGCGATGATATTTTACCGTTTTATTACTATTTTTGTGCAAAATTCTTAGCACACCGTTAAAGGAAATAAATTTGAACTCCATTCTCGTCTAACTCCATAGACGTTTCTAAGTTTAATTTTAGACATAAATATAGGCACTAATTTTAAAACAGCTATTACAGGGCTCCGTATTAATTAATCAACTGATCTTGATTAAGGTGTCCGTTTCAGTAGCTCCAGCGTGTAACTGTACGCTACGATTTCGAATCGCCTCACGTTTACATATTTTATACGCATTACTGATTGATTGATTGACCTTTACAACTGATTGATTGATAGTCACCACAATGCGACTGCGGAGCACACGACCAGACCCTCTCCCGGGTGGTAAGTGATTGCCCACGTCGCTGTTTTCCCAGCGGTATGGAGGAGCTGCATAAATTTACGTCTGCTGAATGGATGCTGCTGTATCTGAAACACCTGGACATTGACGTCTGATCCATGGAGGACGAGTGAAATACGAAATGATGATTGACCCTTACTTCAACGACGAAACGTGAACGTTGATCTTTACATAGTATAAAACATTCCCGCCGTCTGTCCCTCTGTATGTACGCTTAGATCATTCAAACTATACAACAGATTTTAATGCAGTTTGATTGTGGTTCGAGAGGGAGGTTTTACGTATCATGACTGTTGCATTATGTACCGAAGCGAAGCGAAGCGAGGGCGGGTCGCTAGTTAAGCTATAGAAAGAAAAGTTCGTGCTCGAGGGACTGAAAGCGTCAAAGATTACAGTTGTCTATGTGACATTTACATTGACCCGTCTTGAGTCGGACATCGAACTTAGATTAGTTACTTAATGAACCCACTACTATATTATACATTTTTTTAGTTACAATTTACAAAAACCTTCAACGGAAACTTTATCTAAAATAGGTTCATAACTTATCCCACAGATAAGACAGTGTTTAATTAATAAATTAGCATCTATGGTCTATTGGAAGCGTTAAAACGTCAAATTTCCCGCTTTTTCACGCCGCCATATTGGGCAGTGAATCGTGCGCATAGCAACTGGGTACCCTATTAGGATCCAGTAGAGAATTAGTTGCGAGCTGAGTACTTATACCGAAACACATTCACTGCCGCCTAACCTTTAAATGTAAATAATATTGATACATTAGGCGCAATCTCTCCCTACTTCATCATAATTACAGCCTAAAGACGTCCACTGCTGGACATAACCCTACTTACTAATATTGTAAATGCGAAAGTGTGTCTGTTTGTTTGTTAAGTCTTTACGGTTCAACGCCACGACGCCCACAACTGATCAATTAGACACTGGCTCAGAGAGTTTATAGATAAGAGACGGACGTACTATTTGTCCCAAAAAATCAATCAATAGTTCCTATGGAATAGTGATATAAACAACTTCGCGGAGACGCGGGCAAAAATTGGTGAAGATTTATTTATTTATTGATAAATCTACAATTAGTACTTTCAGTCATGCTACAGTTACTATAATTACGTATGTAAATATTTGCGATCCGTATTTTTTTTTTTCCGTACATTGTATTTCGGCCAAATATCGCATATTCACAAAACCACAGAAAAGCGCTAACGACTGCACAGTTAAAGGTCGCATTCAAATCGTTATTAACTATTTATCACCTTTTTGGAGCAACAATGTTTGACATAATTTGTGCAAACATTTGATCGAACGTAATTTTATGTGGTCAATTTTAAATTGTTTTCACTTTGTTCAGTCGAGTTCAAAGATATAAGAGTTATACACTTCTGCACCTTATCACAAGGAAATAAGGTGCAAAAGTGTACACATATCTTTGAACTCTACTGTTCCTATATTTATACTAGTAATTAATAGGAACTAAGTTGTGTTCAAATACAACCCGTCAAGTGCGAATTGGACTTGCACACGAATGGTTCCGTACCATTTTACGGAGGCCTTTAATATTTAATAATTATTTTTATTATTACTTGGTGTTATACATTTCATGCTCTTTGAATTTTGCTACTGTCTATCGTCATGACGTACTTAATGTTCGCAACAAGTGCCTGACACGCTTTGACAGAGAAAGATAACACTATTGCGATTCCTGTAAGAGGAAAAAGAAAAGACTTTCTTGTTTTGTCTCTATCACCGTCCATGCATTTTTTCATAGTCGGATTATAGGCACACTTCAAACTGTAGGCAACAAGGTGTGCCAAATGTAAACCGTTCAAATTGTGTCATTTTGACGTCATTATATCTTTCTCTTACCCCTTGTCGCTCGATGTCAAATCTATACTATATCTATGGTTTACAAGCTACACCCCGCTGACAAAGACAAACGGACGGGCAAGGTTGGCTTAGTAATAGAGTCCCGTTGGCACTTTTTGTACAAACCCGTAAAAAACGATAGGTTATTTATTATGTTTGGCACTCAAGCTATTCCCAAGCCGTCGCGAGGAATACATACTAGATGTAACGTTTTTATTGTCATCGAAATACAAGAACACAGTGGTGCTCAGATTTTTTCGGACGCAACAGGTGCGTCACCGCAGTGAACGTGTTATTTCGTTACGTCACCAAGATTACTGCCACTATCAGCGTCAACACGTATATCGTGATGGATTGCCCGTGCTAGAACATTGCATGATCTCTTGGAAGCTGTGGAGAACATTCCTTAGCATTAAGCGCCAAGAATGAAGACTTAAAGCTCAATAGCATTCTCTACCAGTCAACCAAATAATCGTGGGTAGAAGTACCCTATGTCTTTTTCCAAGGTATCCCAATACCAAATTTCATTGAAATTGGTTCCGCGGATTAGCTGTGAAAGCAAAACAGACGGAGAGAGTTTCGCTTTCATAGTATTAGTACCTACTAGCTGTTGCCCGCGTCTCCGTCCGCGTATAGTCGTTTATTAAGCTTCTTTCGGGAGCAGCCCAGTTTTCTGGGGTAAAAAGTACCCTATTCCGTCTCCAATCTCTGGGTCATAAACATACATCGCAATTTTCGACTGACATTACCCAAAGAGTAGGTATTGACTTAAAAAAACTATATCATAGAGTGTTTATAATTAACAGAGAGGTAGTGAGGTTACAAGCAAGCTAAAGAAACATTTTCTATCACCTCCGTAGTTTTTCTATTATTTCCTTTACTTTTTTCTTTCTTCTATCTCATGCTTCGTCTGTTGTCATTGTTTGGCTGTTTTGGAGGATGTATGAATGTATATAATATATTATATAGATGTATAATTATTTATTAAATTATTTACTTTATGTATTTATAGTTAGTCTATATATAAATAGTTTTAATTTGAAAATTGAAATAATTTAATTGTTTCTTGTAGTTGTTTACTTTGAGTTCTAAACGAATTAGTTTACACCGCCTGCCATGAATTTGTGTCCTCAGTTATTTCTCTTACAAGGTTGTCTGGAAAAGATCGCTATTTAGCGGTAAGACCGCCTGTTGTATACTTATGATTTAAATGTACTGTTCCGTGTTCTGTTTTTTTTTTTTTGTGTTCAATAAAAGGTATTTGTATTGTATTATTATTCATTAGGCATAATATGATTCTTCTCAGACTAAACTATCTGTTTATGTCTGTTCTTTCTCAAATCATTCCCGCACCGAAAATTGCGATGTATGGTTATAAACTATCCGCTTAACAAACTTCAAGTCCATTGGTCGAGATGGCAAACCAACACACTTTTGCATTTTGAAGTAAGTAAGGATATCATTCAATTATACGAGTCAACTATAGTATAATAAAAATTACTTAACAAAAAACATCATTCGTGTGGAACAGTGTAGCTTTAGGTTATTTAATAACGTCAAAACGTATTTTTGTGTTGATTTTTAAATTGTCAGAAAACACTACTACCTACTACTCCTACTACGACTACTTTCAAGTTTTCGTGGTGCAACTGATTTGGCACAAATCGGTCAACATCCGTATTTATCCGTATATCTGTACTGTCAAATTAATAATCATACGAACAAGATACACTTCCGCATTTGTAAAATGACTTAGGGTTATGTTCGTGCTAAATAGAAAGTATAAAGCAAAAAGCTTCTCTGCTACCATTTTGAAATGCCGAAGCGGTAACTTTCATGGAACGTAAAGTCGTATAACAAAGACGGATATGTATTATATGGGCATTCCTTTAAGGATATTTATAGTTCCTAAAGTTCAAATGTGCTATTATTGAAATAAAATGGAAATTCCAACACGCGCTCTTGTAAATTTTACAAGAATTCCAATTCGCATCACTTTGTCTATTGTAAACGAGTAGACTTCCTTATTTGAAACCTGGACACTACGCGACATTTGAAATAACACACATAGAATTTAATGATACAAGAATTCTATGGTTTAGCTATTTAGTTTAGGAACGACCACTTTTAACAGCGCTGCTTCTCTACATTGATGGTACTTTCTGACGCGGGAAAATGGCGCACCAACTGAAGCTGTAAATAAGGGTCATAAGTGACAGCAGCAATATTGTTTTACCGATTAGAATAGAGACCCTGGTTGAACTACAATAAATTCTAAATCAAACTAATCGACGTCATAATTCAAGACATTATACGCGTCTTTCTAGTTAACTACACCATGCAAGATTTATATGTCAAAATGCTAATGCTCATCCCACGTATAAATATTTCACGTGTAAACGGTCGCGAGTCGCCACCAGATCCATTGTCATTAGCCAGTAAAACGCTATAATTTGCATTTTTTATTTGTTATCGCCTGGAATCGAGACAGTTACGTGTATTTATGACGTGTTTTTCTGAAGTTCCTGGGTGTCCTCGTAAATTAAACTAAATTGGCCCTTCGCGGAATTTTAACGTGTCGATTGACTTATCCACGTGTCTTAGCAGTCCGATTTTGTTAAAATAATATGTTTTAATATAATTTGATTGTAAATAACTACAGCGATGATAGTGACAATGTATATTTTTAAGTTTTGGCAAGCATTTATTTTATCTCGTAGTATTATGTATGAGAGTATTTCTATACTTCATTTAGGGTAACCTACTGCAGTACCTACAGAGTAGGTTGAGGCTAGCCTACATTCGAAGTTTATAACCTCGTAAGACCCGGTGTACTATAGAAAGTACATAATCCAGGCAATTCAATTTAAACCTTATCTCAAGGAACATAAAGCTCATTTTTATTCGTTTCAAAATTGAAAATGTCATTTAAGTGCAAAGTTAATTGAACTTTATTTCCTTGCCGGTGGATTCAAATTCCTACTAACAAAAATCTACCGGATTGTAGTATGGTGGGCCTCAAGAGGCTATGGATACATTAAGCTTCTAAACGTGAATAAATTAAAACAATACCAAAACTTAGACGATGAAGCGATAAATGCAGCCCCATTAATTTGTTACGCAGAAACTGAAAATCAATCCGTAAACACCACATCAGCGGTCAAATATCTTTCAAACCGGTTTTGTACAAGTGTCACTCAAAAACCAAAGCCAAAAACAACTCGCAATAGACTCGAACAGCGTCCCATTGCATCCATTTCTGGAATCCGAATGATATCGTATCAAATAACCCGCAACGATCGCGTTAGAGACAACCAACTGTCAACTCCAAAAGAACATAAAGTCAAACAAAGTTTTCATCTTGATTAAAACTTTATTTCCTAGAAGTAAGATGAATTTCACACATTTGAGTGGCTTTAAGAGAAGTGAGATTATTAAACTAAATCACAAATAGACTGCAATCATCAGAAACAAGCATTAAAATGTGTGCATATATTACGTTCTGCTTCGAATGCTCTTTTAGGAGACAATCTCACGCGAATTGATCCAGTCACAAACTAAGCTCTGGGCAACGGTATACAAACCTACTTATATGGAGGATACATACTAAAATACAAAGAAAACATCGAAGCTACAAATACTCACGCTAATCACAAAAATCATCTGAGCTTTGGAGGTACGGTCACAACTCACAACCAACAAAGCTAAACGTATTTTCCTATTGTGGATGTATTGCCTTTACCACTACATTGAAACACCGTAACCCTTTGACTTGCCTATGTGTGTAAGAATCAGTCTGCCGTGTGTCTGTCACATGGCATTTGACACGGTGTGTATAATAATCGCGATGCCAGGGACAGGTTGTCTTGCGCGTCAGCTAATGGCTAGGCGGCAGCGTGGCGAAGTCAGCCGTAACTGTCAGGCGACGGCAGACGGGGATAAATTGACAGTTCTGTCCAAAGGCTCGTTAGGGATGCACTAGTTGTTTTGCATTAGTGTTTTAGTAGAATCTTGGAACGTAGAAATAGCGTAAACAACAAACAAAATTTCTATTTATATTTAAACTCTTCAAAAACATACTGTTTTAATGCTGAGGACAGGTTAATGAAATTTAAGCCATTAAAAAAATCTGCTAACAATTGGAGGAATACATGTATGGGGCTTTTTATGGACACACCGAAAGTTAACGTTTTTAAGGCCTAATTTTCTGGCTAAGCCCATTCCCGCAAAAACGCCGTCAGGACTGCTTTAGACCTATCATCTAAAAACATAACTTTTATGCACACAAGCTATTAAACTATTGGCCACAGGAGAGACAACTTTTGTTTTTAAGAGTGTCTATGACCCGTTTATCGCGTGACTATACGTAGATTCCGCAGTCATTTAGAGGGTAAGGCCAAATTGGCCTCGAAGAAGCTCGGTGTGCTCAACAGATCGAGACAGTATTTCACTCCGGCCCATCGCCTGCAGCTGTACAAGGCGCAGGTTCGGCCACATATGGAATACTGCTCTCATCTGTGGGCTGGGGCTCCCCAATACCAGCTTCTCCCTCTGGACCGCATCCAGCGGAGAGCGACTCGAATTGTCGGCTGCCAGCGTACTTCTGATCGGCTAGACTCTTTGGCGCTGCGTAGAGATGTAGCATCGCTATGCATTCTCTATCGCCTGTATAGCGGGGAGTGCTCCGAGGAGCTGTTCGGATTAATTCCTGCCACATCCTTCCGCCTTCGTCCTACGCGACAGAATTTCCACCACCATCATTTAGATGGTTGGCAGTCCACAACCGTGCGTTTTACTAGGAATTTCCTGCCACGCACAACTAAACTGTGGAATGGTCTGTCGCCTGCGGTATTTCCGGACCATTACAACCTTCAAACCTTCAAGAAAAGAGCGTACTCTCATTTAAAAGGCCGGCAACGTACCTGTAGCTCCTCTGGTGCTGCAGGTGTCTATGGGTGACAATATTCGCTTACCATCAGGCGATCTGTCTGCTCGTTTGCCTCCTATTCCATAAAAAAAAAAAAAAAAAAAAAAGTAGATAAAACATCCGTTACGTTCTGACCAGTACAACGCGAGAGCGACGGATAATTTATCCACCGCGATGAACGCCACCGTAATACGGGCCCAGTACCCTTACCATGAATTACAGTGACCGTACTCGCTAGAGAGTCGATGTTCTGTCCCTCTCATAACTATACTGTAGTATTCCAATATAGTGAGAGACAGAGCATAGCGAGTACGGTAACTGTCACTCATGGTAAGGGTACAGGACAACTAGTAAAACTTCCATATATTGCGGAAACGATTATAAACTACCTTTTTCATTGCCACTCAGTAGCCCACATTATAAAAGTATTAAAGTGTAGCGGTATCACTTAGGGCTTTTAATTATGTTGCAGGCCTAGACAAATTACATTCTACGATAGCTAACGACTTTCGGAGACTGTCAATCCGTATGGAATTGACATAAGCACCCAAAACGACGGTTCGGCAGCTTACGTTTTCTTTGATTTCTTCGTCGTTTTAACATAATGCATCTAGTCTGTCCCGATAACTCATCACTTCATCAAATTTCACTTCATCGAATGTATCATTTCACCGAACGCTATTTTCTGTTCAAACCATAATGTTTTCAGGGTATCTAATACATTAATTACGTAGGTTAGGTTAAGTTAAATGTTTAAGATACCCTGAAAACTTTATGGTTTCAGCAGAAATAGCGTTCGATGAAATGAAATTCGATAAAATGATACACTCGATGAAAGGTGTTTCGATGAAATGATAGACACACATATGGATAATATTATTTAATGCTTAGTCCGAGTAGACATGGGACCTATCGTACTAGTTGCAGGACAATATAACTTCCTGCGGAGCTATTCTGAATTTGTGTCAGGTTCAACTTCCCGCTCACGAACAGTTCCGTCAAGGGTCAGCAGGACTACAGGTTACAAGCGATTGTGATTGTAGTCCTGCTTTAATTCACAACCGAACGCATTTTGTCTCTAATCTAGTCCGAACCCGACTTTTCTACTTCTTTGTATTATTCTGAGTTAGGTACGACCTTGGCGGCTTAACCAAAGTTATGATGCGCGCGAGACAACGCAATTGAAGTTTTGAGATTGCAATCAACTATAGGTATCAGAGCCACGCAAGCCTGAACCACCATCAATGTATGATCGTTAACCTTCTTACTGAAGGGTCGAGTCAAGTTAGGCCTAGGAAAAAAGTAGTTTTCTAAGAAATAAAGTATTTGTTAAGGAGACGGATACTGCAATGTGATCAGACAAGTATTTTAATAGTTCATGGTTGATTGCAATGAAATCACGTTGATCGTTATTCTACTAGAACTCTTTTAAAATCTAGAATTACTTATTTAATCATAACAGAAATATGATGTGACCAACATCTCACAAGATGTTTATGTCTAGTATGTACTAGGTAGTCATTGTATTTTTTCACGCTTTTGCAAAAAACTGATCTAAACCGCTCTTCGCTCGTCTTTTGCGCGGATGCGTAGGCGCAACGGTGAGCGACAGAGACGATACGCGAGATTTAAGGGCTGGCGGGACTACTAGACCCGTGGTTTATTGTCGGAGAGATAGGGCTAGTCTTCCGGTGTTTACTATGGCTGAGCTTACATTCACAATACATTTAAATACTAATAAGAAGCCAGAATTAAATCCTCCGTTTGTAAAATGTTGCATTCTATAGGTAGCATCTATCTGAACGGGAATTGGGAGTCTTCATTTTAACACGGAATTGAAATTTACATGCTCTCGCAGATTAGCTAGACCTCTAAAGCATCAGAATTTGGAGATCAGAGGTAATATCTTCTTTATATATATAAAAATTGAGGTGTGTGTCCCTATATTTCACTTTGTAGCCAAAACTACATATCGCAGACGCATAGTGTTTGTATCTGGCAATAGGTACAAGGCTCCCATTGTGCACTATGGTGGTTGCAAGTCAATAACTATAAGGGTGTGAAAAATACGGGGGTTGAAAAAAGTTAACTTCAAAAATGTGAGACTATCATTGATCTATAATGATCTGGATGGTTCTAGAAAATTTCTAGAATTATCTGGAAAGTTCTCAAATATATCCCTAGATTCTGATTAAAGAGAATGTTCTAGAAAATTCTAAAATGTATTCGATCTGGAATGTTCTAGAAAGTTCTGGAAATGGCTGGAATGATCTAGAAAGTTCTATAACTTTCTGGAATAATCTAGAAAGTTCTATATTGTGTACAATTATATATATGTCGCTCTTTCAAGAGTAACCGCTAAACAAAACATGTGTGTATTGTCTAATGACAAAAATGCTGTAAACGTTGTTTATAAGGACATATAAAATAAAACTTCAGTTATAGTGTCGTAATAGAGCATTATAGAATGGCAGTTGTTTAGAGGTTGTTGAACACCTGAACTACGCAGGCTGCCACAAGTCAAGAACAACAAATAACTCTTTCTCAATTCAATTCTCATTTTTCGAGATAGTTTTTTGTGTTCATGGTAACGACGTCGGAATCCTACACTGAGCATGTTCCGATATGCTCTTGCCCAGTCTTTCCTACTTTCTTCTCCATTTCTCTCTTTTATTTACATCCATTAAATGTGACAAACACAACAACAACTTTAAACAAATGCAAATAGTGGTATTGATACATTTATTACGTAAAAACCTAACATTAATAAAAAAAATGAGTAAATGGCACCAATGCATATAAACAGAAACTATCATCTTAATACACGTTTTATTTTTAAACGAGCGACTACAAAAAGACGTAATTGCAACAGAAGGGCAGTGAATATACTTTATCTGGCAATTTTATTCTGACTCACCGCAGACGAAGTCGCGGGCGGAAAGCTAGTTTATATATAAAAATGCATAAAAACTGAAAGCATTACCCTCTTTCTTGGGAAGTCGTGTAAAAATAATTTCAAGTTTTGCCCGCGTCTCTTGAAACTTTGGCCACGCAGCAGTATTCTCATTGTTGTGTTCTGTTATGGCGGATTATTGGCAATGGGGCATTTAATCTTACTCCTTAGAGATTGCAAGAGCCTTGCCAACCGGCAAAGCGTTTGCAGTCTTAGCATTAGTCTTGAGAATGCGAATGAGTATGATGTGTTCTCAACTCAGATCTTACAATCAGGTGGATTGTGCACTAGCTCGTCTCATGTTTGAAATAAAAAAGCCTTTTAATAATCAACAAGTTTCTACGTAAAACTCTCCAGACTTCAATTCCTCAGCATTGAACAAGTAAACGTTTCAATAAATCGAAGCAGTAAATGTTATTAGTTGTTCTGGAGCAGTAAATCATCGGTACAAATGAGTTCTGCAGAATAGCTGTATGAGCTGACCCACTTCGGTTAGCATCTTGGAGGTGATTTAATGAATTCCTGAGTAATGCGTTGTCTAGATATAAAGTAAACTAAACTTACTAAATAAAATATACAAGAGATAGAAAAAGAGGTAAGGATTGGAGGAGGGTAGATAGGATAAGGATCATTGCTAAAACGAGCACACAAGCCACCTGGGGCTCTATTTTACTCTATAAAATCATATTGCTTTTGACATGTTATCAAATTTTCATCGTTATGATAGATCTTATTTTCTTGACGGTAACGGTGGCCCAGTTAAAAAAACACGTTTCAAAGAGTATACTTAATAGAGTTTCTGATGGTGAGTGCTGAGCCCCTGTAATCAAGTGCAGGAAAATCCTATAATACTTTTGAGCTGGGTCATAGGTACTTGATTTTAAAATTTTAAGTATAGTTTACGACTGTTCAAATCATTTTTGCTTGACTGGATTAGGACCAGCTCCTAGTGCTATTAAAAGAAGGTTACCTACGTAATCTGAAGACCTTCTTCATGAATTCTTTGCAAAGCAGGATCTAAAAAAAAAAATAAGTCATAAGTAATCGACACGCTAACCTAGTTGGTAGTGACCCTGCTTTCGAAGGGCAGATATTTATGTGATGAGCACGAGTATTTGTTCCTGAGTTTTGGATGTTTTCTATGTATCTAAGTATATATTTCTTTATATAAGTAAGTTTATCGTTGTCTAGTACCCATAGTACAAGCCTAGAAGTTAGTTTGGGACTAGGTCAATTCGCGTGGCAATGTCCTGTGATATTTATTTATTTTAATATAAATAAATACTGTATAACACACAAGTTTCCACGCCCAGCGGCAGAACATGGCAAGACCCTTTGTTTCCGTCACCAACTGTATGTATTACCTATAAATAATAAAATAAATAAATAAATAATCACAGGACAATGTCACACAAATTGACCTAGTCCCAATTTAAGCTCTAGGCTTGTACTATGGGTACTAGACAACGCTAAACTTACTTATATAGAGAAATATATACTTAAATACATACAAAACATCAAAGACTCAGGAACGAATACTCGTGCTCATCACACAAATATCTGCCCGTACCGGGATTCGAACCCAGGACCCCTAGATTCGAAGGCAGGGTCACTCCCAACTAGGCTAGCGTGTCGTCAACCTACCTACCTACCTATGTTCAGCAATATTTTTTTTCTCTCTATTTTCGGGACAATTGGGAAGCAGTTAAAAAACTAATAGTATGTTCGAGTACTGAACATCGAAGGAGATTTGTGATCTTCCGGACTGCTTAAACTTTCCTGACGTACCTTACGAGTACAAGGCAAGTTGAATTCGACATTTGAGCCGTGACTATTATTTATTTCCCTTCCTGAGACTAATGTAAAATGGCATAAACCTAATAAAACATTGAACAAGTTGATACTTCTCATGACTTAACAGTCATGTTAAAGTGGCAAATAAATGTGGTAGACCCATGTTCGCAGGGCCTTTTAGTCGGTGGGTGTTTATGGTCCATTACGATAAGGCAGTGCCCGGCTGCGTCGTAAAAAATACGGCCAAGTTTCTGTTAATGTCTAGAACCAGGTGGGTTTCCTTCCTGAGATCTATTTAGATGTTTTCTGACCTGATGTTCGCTTAAAAGGCAACGAAACCCACGTTTGGTCCCACCGTTAATTGATTCTATTCTAACAAATTTTTGTGTGAGTTTAATGTGTATTTGTTCCCGAGTCTTGGTTGTTTTTTAGGTATTTATAAGTATTTCTCTATATAACTAAGGGTGTCTATCATTTCATCGAATGTATCATTTCATCGAATTTAATTTCATCGAACGCTATTTTCTGCTGAAACCATGATGTTTTCAGGGTATCTTATACATCTTACCTAACCTAACCTACGTGATTAATGTTTAACATACATTTAAAACATTATGGAAATGAAATTCGATGAAATGATACATTCGATGAAGTGATAAGTTACCATATAACTAGGAAAGTATGTTTTTATCTAATATAGTCGGCCTTATATATTCAAGTTTTGGCACCTTGTCATTTTAACACCTTTGACAGATTAGTGCAGCAGTTCAAGCATAATGTTAAAGTGACAAAGCACTAAAGTGTGCAGGTACTTATTATAAGGCTGACCGTAACCACAGTACAAGCCTAGGCCTAAGCTCTAGAGCTTAGAGCTTCGTTTGGGACCAAGTTACTTTGTGTGAGATTGTGCGTTGATAATGTTTGTATGTTCACGGTGTAAGCCTTGTGGGCTACGCAATTAAAGTGCAGCTAACCATGGCATTGTTAGGGTGAACCCAGACGAGCGTCATTTTTCGAGTTGTGAGCTGCGTATTTTCGATCGCGCAATTTCTACTACATTCGGTTTCATACAAAACTACTGTTTTGTTCACACGGCGACGCAAAATGAGTTGGACTATTGTATGAGGCTGAAATAACGCAACCGAAATTACGCGACTCACAACTCAAAAAATTACGCTCGTCTGGCTTCACCCTTATTCAATTCAGTTTACAGTGAGCGAAAGTGACAGGGCCATATAACTGCTATAGCAATGAATAAATATGATTTGATGTGATAGCTGATACACAGATTTAGGTTACCGTCTCTCCTGTGGGCACACCGAAATTTAACGTTTTTAAGTCCTAATTTTCTAGCTTAGCCCATTCCCGCAAAAACGCCGTCAGGACTGCTTTAGACCTATCATATAAAAACATAACTTATATGCACACAAGCTTTGAACTATTGACCACAGGAGAGACAACTTTTGTTTTTAAAAATGTGTATGACCCAGCTCCCCCTGTCCCTTACACTCGTCCTGAACTGAATTGCTTAGCCATGTCATGGAATACCCCCTGAACCGCCATAGCCTAGCCTGAACCGAATAATGTGGTATAGTGATAGTTTTTATCTTGGAGCCGGACAATAAAGTACCAACTTATGACAGGGTTCTTGAGATAGTAAAAATATAGATAAAAAATACATAGAAATAATAGAAAACATCCAAGACTCAGGAACCAATTTTACACACATAAAAATGTATATCTTGTTTATGAATCAAGTAGGCAAGCTCGCTACTCTCGCTTCTAACTATACCTAACCGCGCTGACAGAGAAAACATTTCAAAATACTTTATCGGCAGGAAATATAACTTCACGCTGGTTCGGAATTAAGGTACTTAAACAGTTTCGTATGCACAGTTGCCCATGCGCAAATATAAGCCAGACTAAGTGCCGTGTAGGTTTCTGTATTGTGTTCTGAGGCATTTCGTTCCGGCGTGCTTGGGACACTCTCAGGAACTGTTATATTATAATATGCATCTTTTCCACTGTTTTTAATTTTAATCATCGTTATCAACTTGTTAAAGTTAAGGTAGCTTGTATTTCTTTGACGTTGATATCGCAAATATCAATAAGGTTTTAAAGGCTAGACGGTTTTTATAAATGTGGAGCCTATAGATTTTTAAATTATTTTATTAAGTATTGACCAAAAGTATATCTTACACTAAATGACCTAGCTTTAGCCTTATAGTATAAGTACTAGACAGCGATAAACATAACTATATTAAGAAAAATATACTTAAATACGTATAAAACATTAAACTACATAATAATATTAATAATATTTTATTCAATTTACCCTTCAATCACCGACACAACGATTTTCATTACATCGACTGCTTATTTCTGCTGAAACCTATTTGTTACGTAGGTTATGTTAGGTTAGATTTGTGTCCATCAAAAAATTATACCATTTATAACATTGCACGTGGAAATGCTTGTCGATGGATTGAAAATTCGGCGACGTAAATATTATATTATATTATTCTGTGCGCTCGTTTGCTTTCACAATGCCAGAAAAAAAATAGCCTCGGTGATTTAAGGGTAAACCACACATTTAAGAGGAGCTAATTCTCGTGCTCATCACGCAATTATTTGCCCTTTCGGGGAATCGAACCCGGGACCTCTATCTTCTAAGGCAGGGTTACTACCAACTAGATTAGCCGTTGTCAAATTTAATGTCAATTGCATATACATGCAATGAAACACACACGTAACATTTAAGACCAAAGCGATTTTGTATGTTTGACCGTCCTCTCACTCATGTAAAATGCCGTGTTGGTCAGCGAGCGTGCCATCAATGGACTTTCTCGTACTCTAAGCCTCGCTTACATTTACATATATTCACACGTGACTGTGCTTATTGACTGAAACTGGCAACAGACAACGGTCCCAATGCTACGTTTGACTACCTAATTATAAGAGTTTAAACATATAATAGAATTAATATAATCTAGAAAAAAACAATAGTCGTTACAAACTCCAACGAACTGCATTTTAAAGCAAACACGCAATTCGCCCAAATTAAATAAAAAATGTAAAATCCATTAAAAAAACTATGAGAATGTAATTTTATTGATTATTTATTTAGATAATATCTCAAGCTTAAAAAAACACCTTGTATAAATAATCAGAACTGATATTTTAGTAACACCCTAAAAATTGAATTTACCTCTCCGACGTCCACACAGATAACGTTTTCACACCCCGACACGGTCGGTCCATGACCTTAGCCTTGGCAGTAACGGCGGTAGCCCACTGGCCCATAGATAGCACGCCGTCATAAAACGATACAGGTGTCATATAACGTGATATGAGATTCCGGGAGATACGTCATATTTTTAGAATACAGTGTGATGTTCAATTTCGGTTGGGTTAGATTAGGTTTTGAATGGTTTTGTTAATTTTTTTACTGTGTTACAAATACAAAAAAACAAGTATATTTTAAGACTATGACAGGATTGTGTGTCGATAAGGTAAATATAAGATAATTGTAGTGTCAACCGTGTCTATATTTTATTTTTAGAGATAGCTCTGCTATCTTCTGTATAAATTAATAATCGTGTACAATGCCTGCATGTCAAAAGTTATCACATAGAACATCCAATGTCGTCTTAGCATACAGAATTAATATCTTAAAAGGTAAAATGTTCCTTAGTTCGATACTTATTTGTTGTTAGTAAGTTAGTATACTTGTTCGTAACACTAAAATAAAAACGTGTAGGTAAAGATATACCCAGGACTATTTATTCTAATTAAGGCTTTAAATAAAACAACAGTTAACCTTAAGTGAAGAAACTCATTGTCTTAAATTACTTACTTTAAAAAAAAAACCTTTTTGATTATACCATCATAGGTTTTAGGAACATATTGAAAATTTCGGCCCATTTCAATAGCAAGAAACATGACTTGCAAAATTTAAAGTAAAATAAGTGATCAGGCTTAGAATAATATCATCCTAGTTTAATCCCCAGGCTCCTTAAAGTGACCGCCCTGTACCAGATTCCACGGAACAGCCGTATCATCTCACTAACAACACTTTTGTCGGCAGGATTGGGTTTCAAACGCAGTGAATTAATTAACATTGTTGACAGTTAGAATCTCTTCTTTATGCGGGTACACGAAGTTATATGAATCATGTGGGAAATTACCTGGTAGATTGTCTTAACTAACTCACTTTACAACTGGACTGACAAATTAGCCGGCTAGTTTAAGTTGTCCCGTCATAGCGTATATATACAGACAACATTTTAGTACATTCATTCTTAATTAGGTAACCTAAAACTCACTCGTATGACTTCGCTCGCTCGATTGACCGACAAGACAAGGGGCCCTAGCCAAGATGCAAACGCTCCTAACGTTTTTCTTTTCTATCGCTCAAAATGTATGGGATGACAGTCGACCACGTGCTTTATCGAAATGGAGGAGAATGTCATCCCATACATTTTTTGAGCGATAGAAAAGAAAAACGTTAGGAGCGTTTGCATCTTGGCTAGGGCCCAAGAAAGCATTTCAAAGAAAATAACAGCTTTGGGTTTGTACCGTCAACGTTATAAGTTAGTGACCGGGTTTGTACTCTGTCGCTCTAATGTCTGGTTTGAACTTCAATACAATTATTTCGAACGAATGAAAGCGAGAAGGTACAAACGTGATCATGAACTTATAAAGTTGATAATACCATCTCGAACTTTAATTGTTGACACTTCATAGAAATATATTGTAAGGACACGTCACGAAAAAAAAATTCCTTCTAGATAAGTTCTTAACTACTAGGATTTTATTATGATGCATTTTTGTCTGTGAGGAACTGAATTGTGTATGGTGTGGGTGCAATTTAAACGTCAGACATGAGACTCAGTCACACGTACCTAATGCGTGTTCAAAACACCCAAATATTATCAAATTGGTATGACGTCACAGCTATGAAACAAATGACTGAATAAATATATAGGTCGTTTTAAAAAAATCTACTTAGTTAAAGGCTTAATGAAAACAAAATCATGATCGCGTCCTTTGTGTAACGAAAGTTAGTCATACAAACTATATGGGTAACTTTCGTTACGCAAAGGAATCAATTAAGTTTTGTTTTAATTAAAGCCCTTACTATTTTATTTTTTTAAAACGTTCTTATATGGTGAAACAAGTAATTAATAATTTTGGTTTTTAAAATCTATCTTCCTTTACTTTTTTATTCGTAATTTAAACTTAAGGATTCTGAATGCAGCTTAGTAATTGTTTATTATTTTTCATTTTCATGTCGAATACCACAAAAGTTGCAAATATTTAACGACCCGTATTTTTATATTTTACATGCATACATGTAAAATATAAAAATACATATTGTACATGCAAAGCGTTCGGCGGTTCTTGTTAAATATTCTGATAATTTTCAACCATTTTTATGAATTATGATGACACAGGGCAAAAGCTTTACAATTATTTACAATATTTATTATGTTTTAGTAATCATACGGTATATCAATTTTATTAAAAGCCATGTGTTTTATTAGATGTATTAGTAACATTCTTTATTGTTTTCAGGTAAGTATGGAATTTCATTATCATCGCTGCAACAAGTAGGTACCCGGTATCAATATAAAAGAGTAAGTCATATAAAAAAAAAACACAAAGTTTAAATACAGTAACTACGTTTTTTTTGGAAATTTCACTTCAAATTATCTAATAGTTGATTGTATAGGCTGATCTAAGAATTTTCTTGGGAATGTTTTTTTAGTCAACTTGCATACTGCCTAGTTTATCATTGTCGAAAATGTATAGGATTGACGTAAGTTGCCGAATGGTCGCGTCGAGCGCTTATGTCAATTCCATACATTTTGACAGTTTTCGATAATTGTTTACCTTCACATTATGCATCTTGTCTTAGGCTTTTTTTTTGTTGCTCCAGTTCAAAACTGTTTGTCAGACATACAGGCTGCTACAAAAAACTTAACCTTGTGAACCGATCCCAACTTTATTTGTAAACTGAACTATAAAGAAACCTATCCAGGGGCCGGTGGTCCGCATGCCCCGTCCTAATGAAGACGGTTTACGTCGCCTAACAAACGTTTAGACGTTTGTCAGCAAGAGCGTGTTTGCATTGGCTCACGACAAGTCATGAAATTGGAATTCCGTTTGTTTCCGAAGAGCACATTATTTTTCTTCAAAAAAAAGTACACGATGTGTACGGCTATAGGTATATGTTCACAACCATATGAACTCGATCCCTATTATACTATATTGTTTTTCGTCAAAATTTCAATTCACAGTGTTAGCGTTGATCGACAGCTTCAACACTTGTAACTACACAAATCAATCTACTTGATTGCTCAATTGGTCACTGATCAACAGTCGATCGACGAATGATCACCATTGACGGCGATCGCATCAAGCCCACATAAGGAGGTTAAACTTGAAATTTACTTCCTAGTTTTATTTATATTTAGCCAAGTACAGTCAACCAATTTGAAAAATATGCCACTAAGCAAACTATGTCAAAATGAATCGTAAGATATCATAGCGGCTTATAAATCAAATTGGTTGAGTGTACTATAGAAACTTTTTTTTTAAACTAAGTTAAAACAGTCTAGAAATAGTCTGTAGGTGTAATGTCCACCCATACAAGATCTCGTGAGTTTTTTTTACAAGCTCACACATGTGCAAACGCTAGGCTGAACTGATTAACTATAAGTATCACTTACGTCCTTATTTAGATACGTCAAGTCCAAATGCCGGATGTGCTCCAGAAGTGAGCCCACGCGGCGCTGCAGAAACCATGTAATAGTGGCCGTTGTCAGCGCCCCGCTGGCTTAAGTAAGTCTTCTGTCGAGTACTAGGCGTTTAGTGCTGGCGCGAGTTACTGGCTCTAGCGGAGTATTTTAATTGTTGAATAAAGTTTATACTTTTATCTCGCTATTTTTTTGTGATTCACTTTTTACTGTAAAATTACCATATTAACTAATATTCGTTTAGAGTGATACCTCCTAAGGACCAAGGTCCTACCCATAGTACTTACTAACTTTGTCATTCAGACCCAGCTCCTTCGACAGTTGTGTAGTCATAGCGTACCAATGTCCTACCAGTAGGACTTACTAGAAATCCTACTGGTAAGACCGTGGTATGCTATGATTACACAAGCACATTAACTTGAAAAAAAAAGTTTTTAAGTACTTGGGTCTGAATGAGTATAAAACAATAGTACTACTGGTAGGACTACGGGTTGTAGTGACTTAATGCTGAATTTTTCGTTGGACCTTAGGAGGAAAAATGAATATCTCTAGGTCATGGCATGCTGCTAATGTTGTCACCAGCATTTCCTCGCTCATTAACAAAGCTATTTCGCTGAGCGAGAATGCTCGAAAGTCGTTAAATGCTTGGGAAGGCTGTGTATCTAAGTTGCTTCACTGACGTGAACGTTAAGAGCAACTTGCGTCACAATGATTAATCTAGTTTTTCAGTTCCATACATTTTGACATAGTTCTAATGGTATCGTATTTAGTATTTACAGTCTTAGGTCCATACGGACTGATCTGATCTTGACTGTGATACCCGTTTTATAGAACACGTCAGAGAATGACAGTTTTATATGGATTGACGTTTACCTTGACGTGACGTACCTTGGTCAAAAGACGATAGGCGATGAGACCAAGGTATAAAGGGATAAGTTCGCTTTGTACATTCCTATTTTGTAAATATTGTACAAATACAAAGTATAACAAAGTGATTGCATACTGTTATATATCTAGAACAGGACTTATCGCATAAAATCATTATATATACCTCGACGTTTCGATCGTGTTGCAAGTATTGCAACGGTAGTGGTGTAGAGCAGACTGACACGGTGGTGACGTCAAGATAGTTAATATTGTTCCGCGATACAGTTCCGTTTTAGATTTTTAACAGTATATCAAAATAATCAAGAGATATACCCGTGGACATTTATGATGTGAAAAATTTCTCAGTGGACTGTGAAGCAAATAATTTCCATACAAAATGCGATAAAGTTTTTCTCCCCTTAAACGTTGTCCGATTTTTACGACTTCTGAATATGTTGTAGATATTATGAAAATCTAAGTCTGTACGTTTACCTTTCCAAGAAAATATTTATTGGAAAGGAAAAAATCAAAAGCGGAAATTTTCATAATATCTACAACAGGGGGTGAGAAACGTTATTTTTGACAGCTACTCGATTTTAGCAACACTTCACAATCCTCTTGATGTTTAACTCTGTGAATTCTGCGACCACAGTAAGCCTCGCTGCTCTCCTGCCTTGACCCCCGTGCCCTACACCGCGGGTCGTTTATTTTGCATCACATTGTTTACGCTCGCACTATGTCGCAAAATCGTTCCTTTGAACAACTCCGACAGTTCTGGCCCCTATAACTTTATACGTCTCAATACAGTTTAAGGATAGGATCGAGATAAAATGGAAACTGTGTTTTATTTTTATTAGGATGCAACCCAGTAAAACAAAAAGAGCAGGGGAACCCGTGACCTAGGGCACAATACTTTCGTTTTCGATATGAGAAACAATTTTCTCAGAATTGACTTTGGCTATTGACTATATCTCATATGCGGCTTTAGGATAAACATAATTCGGACAAATGCCGACTCGGGCTGCCACAGGGGAACCCTTTTGCAAGCCGTAAAAAGCCTTGTACTTACTTGAGCATTCTCAAATCATAATTATAGTAGATAATTGTGCGCGCGAGTTGTAATTAACTGTAATTACCTTTTTGTACCGTTGTAATTGCTATTGTTGTTTTGTGATCGTATTGGTATCGCGATAATGGTTCGCGCCTAATGGGAGTAATTTGGGGATTTAGAACGGTTAATTGCGGTGTGTTATTACACTTAGAAGCTTATTTGAGATGAGGCTACTTATTGTAGTAACATTATTACTCTTACTTATAATTCTTATTAGTCTAGTCAATATATCGTGGCGTATCTATTAATTTATATTTTCCTTCACCGTAAGAGCATCGGGTAAAGTACTTAAGTTAGAAAAACTAATTGGGTACATGGTGACCGCGGGGATTCGAACTCGGTACCTTACGATCACGAGTCGACCCCCTAAGCCACTAGGCCACCGATGCTCTCAACATAAAGGGGCAGCCTGGTGGGGCCGGCCGTACCCATTCAGTCGCTATACATTTTGTGTTACCAACTGGTGATACGAGTGTTATTTGCAACCTTACTCCCACGATTCTTCTTCCACTAATGAGTAACTTTATACAGCTCTGTACAAAGAAAGAGTACTTGTCATAAATAGGTTTTTTGTTGCGTTAATTGGTATTTTTTTATATTAAACCAAAGTCCGAGAGCGATGTGGATTGAAAGAAGATGTAGTGACGAAGATGGATAGTATGCTAAGATGGTTGGGTCATTTAGAAATGTGGATGATAGAAGAGTTTCGAAAGAGGTATGGCAAGCGAGAGTGAGTGAGTGGAGATGTCGGTAGGGGACGCCCTAGACGCACATACAGTGAACAGATTCGCGATGCACTTAAATAGGGCCCTAAACTTGCATGAAGAGGTTGATGAATGAGGAAGCAAAAGTTGCATGTTTAGACCGTTGCGCCTGGCATTCCATAGTCTCTACCTACCCCTTTGGGAGACAATGTAAAGTATGTATGTATACTAAAGTTAATAAAACAGTTTTCACCGCGGTCGGGACGTAACAAACTTAACCTTAGTATTGTAGCGACACGCAGATGTCGCTAAGTTGCCGTATACTGCATCTTGCTTATTGCGCTTGTGGCGACAGTTGGTTTCTCTGCCTTTTTGCCGACAAATCTTTGACAAATGCATCGTTTCGCAACCTATTCATTTGCCAACCCGCTTTTTTCTGTAACTACAAATATTTCAGGATTTTTATAAAACTAACCTTATCTAACCTATAGGGTTCTACACGATAGTCTTGAAATAAATCCAGAATTATTTGGAGTTTCGGAAAAAAACGCGGGTTGTCAAATGATATGTTTGTGAAATGAATCATTTGTGAAACATTGGTTATGAAATGATATGATCCCAGATAGTTGTCACAGCGTTACTATACTTATTTGGATAAAGCTGTAAAAAACAGTGAAGGGTTGGATATGGAAACAGGCGAGTGTGCGGCCTAGCGCAGCAGCGCGCGCGCTCCCCGCGCCGCAGGTTCATGCGCCAGCGGCTGGTTATGTATAGTTTCAGTGTTGTGTTTTGTGAAGTGAACTAGGTTACGGTAATACTTCTGTAGCGACCCATATGCATACCTGGGTCATACACACTCTTAAAAACAAAAGTTGTCTTTCCTGTAGCCAATAGTTAAAAGCTTGTGTGCATATAAGTTTTGTTCTTATATGATAGGATTGATAGCTCTAAAGCAGTCCTGACGCCGTTTATGCGGTAATGGGCTTAGCCAGAAAATTAGGCCTTAAAAAGATTAACCTCCGGCGTGTCCACAGGAAAGACGCTAACCTAAATTTGTGTATGCCCCAGCTACACGTCATGTGCTATACTAAAGTATCACGAATAATAACCGCATAAGCCGCGACAACTATGAGTTCTTTCTTCCTAAAATCATCGGTTATCTGCACGGTAGAGTGCTCGCCAAGTTCGCCACCAAATCCGCCACCAAATCTTAACTCAACATCAAAAATAATAAACCTCGCGTTCTTTTATTAAATATCTCAATTCGGCGATTATCTTGATCGTAATAAAGTTGTACAAATGGCATAACAAGGCGTCATAATGCATTTTATCGCGCCATCTTGTTTTATCCGCCTCATCTGGTACAAAATGCATTTTGGGTGTAGTTTTGCCGTGATTTATTAATCCATTCGCCTTATTACACGGTTGGTGTGTTGCCAAATAATATTTCATACGAAGTTTTGGGGAAACGACACAATTACGTCGTATACTGTAATAGCGGTATGACACAGGAATTTTCAGTTGAAAAAGTACCTATTTTATGAGCATTTTCGTTTTTAAGTTACTTTAGTTGAATACAAACTTTACAGAGAATAATATACGGGTCAACAACAGGCGGTATTAGGCGGTTGATTGGCGATCTGGTCATGACAACATTAGAAGCGATATGACGATAAATTTACACATTTCACACAGATGGTGCAGACTTCTCGCGGAAAATAACAAGAAAGTATGTTAGTTACTAGCGACCCGTCCTGGCCGGTTATTGGAGACGTTAACTACATATAAACCTTTCTCTTGAATCACTCTATCTATTAAAAAAACACATCAAAATCCGTTGCGTAGTTTTAAAGATCTAAGCATACATAGGACAGACAGCGGCAAGCGACTTTGTTTTATACTATGTAGTGATTAACGCGAACACTATAACAACTACGAAAAGTAATGAATATATCTATGCTTAGCAAACCAGTAAATAGATAAGTCTATTAACAATAATACTACTACTAATAATATGAATGTTTTTGTTTTCTTATTACGGTTAATTTAAATGAAATACATACTAAAATGTCCATTGCTATTGCAAACAGTAATGGTGCTTAGTTGTAATTAAAACGAGATATGCATACTGTCATCACCAAAAAATAGGTTAACAATAATTCGCACCTAATTATTTTTGTTTACTTGACTTCTTTTAAGCTAGCATAGCAGTCACAGCCCTTTGTTTTCAAACTAAAAACACCGTATAATATTTGTAAAACGTATGATAATAAAGACGGAATCAGCGAATATTCGAGAGGCGTTATGTTTGTTTTCATTCGACATTCAACACTTCCAAATGCCCTTATTTGAATGAATAAGAGCGGTCTCAATGGACTTAACGCCGTTTAAGTGACCAACAAACAACTTACGGATTCAATTGACACTCGTAAAAGCATTCAGAAATAGTGCATTACCATACGATATAAAACGTCGTATCTCCATTGAAAATAAGATGATATGCGTCTATTTGAAAGAGAACAGTATAAATACGACCGCGAAACGCAGGTATAGATGGAAAGTAAATATTTGTGAGTTAGCACGCTAGCTTAAAACAAGAGGACAGGTTCAACGGACTTGTTGCATAAGCAACTGCGTCAAACAAAACTCGATCAAGGTGATTCATCATCCGATACTGTGCACATAAATCGCCAGCTATTTATGAATGAAAAGCAAACTTAATTTAACGAAGTAAAGACTCATTTTGAACAAATTAAAACACGTTTGTCACGTTCTAGAATACGGCGGAGCTAACGACAGCTTTGTGAATTTAAAGATCGGTTTTCAAATAAAACGCGCCCGTTTGAAACATCGAACGTTTATTTTTGATCGTTTGTCGATGGCCGCGAAAGGTTGTGAGTTTTTTTTTATCGGTTCGATTCCGGTTCGGAACGGCATTTGAGTAATTCGAAAAACAAATTACGGGATGGTATCTAACTGCCGTAAATCATAATTCATTAATTTGTATGGAATGAACTGGTGCAGCCCCTTTTGATGGGATTAAACAAATATATTAGGATAATGTATCTAGATTGGGGTATTTGTCAAAATTACATTGATTTACAGGTTTTGTTTAATGAGTTTTTGTCACGCGATGGGGTGAAAAATAGAGCTAAAAATGCCTTTTAAAATGATCAGTAGCTATAAGTACGATATTTGCCCTCTACCGAATCGAGTTTTTATGTGTTTTTTATAACGTTTTTAGTAGACAAGGAAACTTTGCTCTTTAGCCAAATAACTTAATAATTAAGTCATTCAGAGTTTTTAATATTTAATTGAAGTTTTTACTTATTTTCTATGGGGCACTCTCGCCTTTCTTTTTAATTCCGTCATTACTTATTCAAACAAATTAATGGATTTTTAGACTGTTTAATTTGTAATCAAATCCTAATGAGGTTTTATAATTATGGCTTCTTAAATTGAAATTCTTGATAGTAGTTACGAATTAAATGATTGGTCTTGGGTAAAATGTCTTCATTTTCATAATATTATACGGGATGGTGAAATTTGTAATTGATAATCAAGTTTTACGATTGAACGGCTCGACACTCAAAAATTGTACTTAAGTCAACGGACATTAAATTGGTAGTCAAAGCTAATCATCAATTCGGTATTGCTTCATTAATGTATACCATCATCGCAATGGCAAATTAGTTAACCTACTTAAGTCGATAATGATTCCGAGAAACAGCAACACCATTTTACAACAATTACAGATTATTATAAAAAACTTTAGATTTCCAACTAATTCCGCGTAGAAAAACTAAATAAAGTTTAAAATATTCTCTCTTCGTGGCTTGTCTGCTCCGTTATTGACGAAACACAATTCGAACATGATTGCTAATTAATTCCCCATAAAAAAAACTTATGAAATTGACTCCAATGTCATTCATACATTTTAAAACTGATCTTTGGATTCAATTAGGGTTTCTCAAAGTAGGGTAAGTGCCCAGGGCTTCGCCAGTGTTTGTTCTGGGTGTGCGACAAGATTTACTGAACTTTTAAGCCCATTTCTAACACATTTACTTAAGACGTTCACAGTCGCCTTGGAAATTTAATAGGGGTATAAGTTTGAATTACCCAGTTATTTTAAACAAACTATATGACAACACAGACTATTCAATATGACCACCTGCTTCCAGTTGCTAATTTCGGAAGCGAAAGAGTGTTCCCCGAGCATCATCGCGGTGTAAATCAATTGTATATATTTGTCTATTTCGGGCGTTTGTTTAGACTTGGCCCGTTTTTACCGGGTGCGTTGTTGGTAGCAATATTCCTATATTGTTGATCTTCAGTTCATTATAACGTGTATTACGTGTAATGGGTTATTAATAATCAATCACCTAGTAAGTTTATTATTTTTTTAGTTTTCTAACTGTAACAAGTAAAGTCAATGGCATTAATATCTATACAGCCATCGCGTCGAATATATGTATACATGGACCTTATTGCCAGTTGCATAAAAGTGTATAGAGATTGTTGACGTCTTAGAGCGTATATATATGTATGTACGTACGCCCTTGACTGTACCTATGCCAATTCAGAAAACAAGCCCTTCCTCACCTTAATCGCGAAAAATCCAGCAGTCTTGTATCTTTTTTGGTGCAAAAGATGATAAATCGGTTTTTTTAGTCTCATTTGGTGCAATGTCCAATACCTATAGTCTCATACTAAAAATACCCCTATGTTTTAATTCTACAGTCAGAGAAAAAACTGTTTGTTTACGTAACCTTACAAAATAATTTAGAACTGAAGTTGTTTACGTATTTTACCCGCTATTTTATACCAAATAAAACTACTGTTTACACATTTATCTGTTGAACTTAATTCACTGATCCAGTGATACTTCGCAGTGTTTGCGGAAGACCCGAAGCGTGATTTGACAGTTTGACAGAACCAGGTTACTTGCGATTCCGGGTTGTTAAAATTTACCGGTGGTGTTTAACTTTGATAGCCACACATTAGAAATTCTGAAGCGTTTATTTCCAATGCTAATAAATCAAGGCAATTCATAGGTGCGGAAGTTTATGAACTTGGCGTACATTCGTTAAGTACCGCATATAAATGCAAACCTCTTTATATAATAGCACCGTAGATTTATTAATACAAAAAAGACGGTGGAAGCGTATGAGTATGTTTTATTTGTAATCTTCGACTTTTACCAGAGAGAACCATCAAATTTGACAACCGCTTAAATAAATTGTGCAGTAATTTGACGCAAAAGATTACAATTCAAGCAATTGTGTGACGGTAGGACCCTGTGCAGGGTCCGTCCGGATCGCTACCACCATCTTATCCATTAACCACCCGCCAAGCAGCAGTTTTCGCATTGCTTCGTTCTGGACAGCCGCTCTTATTACTAGCATAGAGGCATTCCATCTTAGTCCTCAGGGGATTGCAGTCGTGAGAATAATCTCAAGACTGCAATCCCCTGACATTTTAATTCTCAAGACTATCAAGTCTTGAGAATTCAATTTTCTATGAGTCTCAAATTCCACTTACCATTAGGTGGCCTGAGTGCTAAAAACACAACAGCATGTAAACAAATAATTTGCCGTATCTTATTTAAACATTGACCATACCGAAGCCTAAAATACAATGACACAACGTTTTCGTAGTGACGTTTTTAATGCGGCTCTTACGCCGCCCGGTGTTGGTCACGTCCGAAATAACGCCATGTAATAACTTTTTACGTATTTGACGCAGCTTCAGCGTATTTCAAGCCTCGGTATGGTCTTCTAAGTCTATGGTCACCCACTGGCGAGTGTAGGCCTCCTCATTAACATGCCACTTATGGTCACCTTTATTATGCCACATTCTGTCCGCTTGACCCCGTGACACAGTCATCGCTGCCCAACAAGTGGGCGGTGAAACAATCCGAGAATCAACCTCCTTTACACACAATATAGATAAAACTATCGCAACATCCTTAACACATGCTCAACCCTATTTAATTTTCCTTAAATAAAATATCCATAAAGGCACTTATCGCTTTCCTCTCAAGCCATAAAATAGTGATGGGAAAACAGTCGATAACACTGCTCTAAATTTGTCGATGGTCCTTTAATTCGGCCCTCGTAAAATATTTAATGCCTTATAAGGTGCTTAAAAAGCTGTCTATTGAAGTGCCGACTGGACTGGGACTGTGCGACTAAGGGATTTTATGCGCTCTAGTTATTTTGAAATTTTACTATATCCATCCTACGAGTTAAGCGGTCACTTACACATTTAACCTTTCTTCTAAAACCTTTGTGGTATATTTTTAATTTAACTATGTGCCAAACGTTAATTTTGTTTCGGTTATTGCATTGATTTTTTAACTTTAAGTTTATATTATCAACTAGCCGTTGCCTGCGGCTCTGTCCGCATTGTCCGTAAATAAAGGTCTTTTGTGGCTTTTCTTTCGTATTTCTCACACTTCTAGAGGTTGTTTATACGTTGTCTCTCTCGTGGTGGTCCTGTTAAGGATGTTTGTGACCAAATTTAGCCTCCGATATCAAAATAAAATAAACTCACTTAAGTAAAAGTAAAATATACACATTAAAACAAATTAAGTAGCTAATAACACAGCCGACCGTGCTTAAAGCCACCGAGGTCGCAATAACATTTTTACTGCCCCAAATACAATTTTAATCGTCATTGAATGGTGCCCCTTATAATTAAGAGCGAATCCAGGCGAAATTTCAGATTAGGAGGTTGTAAAACTTTTAACGACTTGAGATTGGCGTTTGGGAACCTTTGATATAAATAACTAATAAAAGTTATCGATGTCGGTATGTTTGTTGTCGACATTTTAATCGTAAATAAATGGAGTTTATGGGTTGTCTATCTGTGTGTGAGATTGTTGCGTGCTTGAGAACTGGTTAATGTGTTCTAATTTCTGTATTTATTACTGTAATCGACCGAAATACAGTAAATATAGTAAAAATCTAAACCTAGATTGTGACATTTGGGATTTTAGCCACTGTATAGTCATTTGATATTTATATGGTCGATTATTTTCGATTCCCGGTAAGGGCACATAATGAGTCTTGAATTTTTAGTATCTACTTCTCTACCTATAGTTGCAAAGTACTTGTCACCATACTTTGAACTGCGATAGATAAAATAAGATCAACATTAGGTAGGTACTTTTATCACCACCTCATTTACGTATAAATGAACGTTATATCACGACGCAAATAAATATTTTCTTATGACATGTCGAGCACTCGGAAGTCTACATTAATACAAGTTTAAAGCTCAATTTGTGTCAAATAGCCCCTTGATATTTATTAATTGAGATGAACGGCGTAATTATGTACCTATGCGTTACAACAGTAACAATGCATTACCATGGCAACATAGAGTTTGTCTTCCAATGGATCTTGAAATGTCTGTGTTCCGATTTGCCTCTATGGTTAGTGTAAAAAGGCAAAAAGTCGGCAGAAAAGGTTGAATCTTCAATTTTGATCAAACGCTTATTTCGAACTTGTAAAGTCCGGGGCGCTCTCTATTGTATAACACATTGAAACAAACAACAACAGATCCTTATTCCCAAGTAATTAGTGACTTAATTGGGAATAATGCCATATTTATATTATTATCTGAGGTCAAGAATGTCGTTTTTCTTTAAATTAGCGTCAAAGAAGCTTTCGTTATTTGAAAGATAATGTTCCGCTTATACAAGTAACACTGCCAAATTAAACGGTCATTTCATAAAAGTTGTTTATTCAGTAAGTAGGCTGCACGGGCACTTTTACACGTCAAAAGTTTGAAAGTGATTGTGCTGTGAATATGACAAGTGGGTTTAAACATTACAACCATAACGACTAAAGTAACACTATTGACCTAACATCTAAACATCCAAAGCAAACACGAATTGACCTAGTCACAAACTATAAACTCTTACCCCCTTTACTTATAAACGTGGAATAACCGTAGGGTAGCTTACGTCATGCTTTGTCACTTTCTGTCAGATGCAAATATCACAATTACGGGGGTGTTATTCTCTTAACAGCGCTGGGTCGAACGCAAAGATAAACGTTTATCCGGCAAGTTTAAGTAGTCTCGTCGGAGCGTACAAAACACATTTTGGCGCGTGCCTTCTCAATTAGGCAGCTTTATACGACACTGAACTCGACCCACCTGTCAAATCACGGTAATCTGATGCCAGATAAGGACAAAGCATGGCATAAGCGGCTCAGCCGTGAAAGAAGAACAAACAAACACACTTTCGCAATTTCGCATTTGTAATATTAGTACGCATATAGGTAAATATTTAAAAACATAAAGTTCTCAGAGGCCAACTTAATTTAACGTTGCATGATTGCGTCGATATTTAACTTAAATAATAGATATGGCACGCCTTTGATACAACACGACTAAGCAGGGACAGTATAGTCAGCGTCAAAAGTAACTGGTCACTTCAAGCGACTTGTACTTGATCACATTAAAACATTATACTATCTTGTTTCACATTGCTTATGTGACAGTAAAGCGACAAGGTACTAAAGTGATCAGTTACTTTTGACGCTGACTGTACCAACTACGCGAAGGCTAATTAATTCACCGGTGTGAAGTTAGCGGCCAAAGTTAGCGGCCAGCGATAAACCAACCAAATTGAGAAGTCATCACATTTGAAACGAAAGTCTGGTTCAAATTATGCGCAAACGCTAGTATTTGTGTAAAAGCAAGTTCCATGAACCCATCTACAACACAATAGGAGGAGATAATACGATGCAGCGCTGATTACATCGGCCGCTCAGCAGCCAAACTTTATTATCTTGAAAACTAAAAAAAAAAATTTTTTTTTCAAGAACGGCAAGCACGAAACTTTAAAAGCGATTAAGGTAAAGCTTAAATTAAAAGCTTTTTGAAAAATATACATTGAACGTCGACGTCAACCGACGGAGCTCTTGAACGCAAACAAAACGGAGTCGATGGTATGGGATTACGGTATCTCACTTTATTCACTTTTTAAACAAGAAAGCCGGACACATTTACTTTTACTTCAATAACATTAACCTTATTATAATGCCTAAAAAAGAAATTATACTCAGGTTGGCATAAAACAGTAAACGGACCCTTAAAAGGAAGGCAAGGAACAATAGAAAATAAATAGAGGGTTTCATAGATATCCAAGGATTTTACTTAAAAAAAACGAAAGCAAGAAACTTTAATCATAGTTCAGTTTAAGCTTATGATTAAAGCTTTACGAAAAACAAACACTCAAACTGGCACTCAAACGATAAGTCCCCCTTTGGAGCCTTTGAACGCAAACAAAACAGTGACGACGTTATCGGATGACGGTATCGAACTTTTTTAGTTTTTGACCAGGAAGGACGGCAAGCAAGAAAATTTAACTTTTAGGAACGTATAGCTTATTACGTTTGCCTTCAAAAAAAAGTATAATCAAGTTGGCACTCAGTCGATAAGACAGTCAACGGACCCTTAATCGGAAGGAAAATATCACCGAAAATGGATGTCATAGTATTCATAGCTTATTACTATGAAGAACGGCAAGCAAGAAACTTTCATCGTGGTTTAGTTAAAGCTTATGATTAAAACTTTACAAAAAACATAACTTAAACTGGCACTCAAACGATTAGTCCCCCTATGGAGCTTTTGAACGCAAACAAAACAGCGACGATGTTATCGGATGACGGTATCGAACTTTTTTCAGTTTTTGACCAGGAAGGACGGCAAGCAAGAAAATTTTACTTTTAGGAACGTATAGCTTATTACATTTGCCTTCAAAAAAAAGTACAATCAAGTTGGCACTCAGTCGATAAGACAGTCAACGGACCCTTAAACGGAAGGCAAATATGACATAAAAAGGATGTCATAGTATTCATAGCTTATTACTATGAAAAACGGCAAGCAAGAAACTTTCATCGTGGTTTAAGTAAAGCCTATGATTAAAACTTAACGAAAAACATACACTCAAACTGGCACTCAAACGATTAGTCCCCTTTGGAGCCTTTGAACGCAAACAAAACAGCGACAATGTTAACGGATGACGGTATCGAACTTTTTTTAATTTTTGACCAGGAAGGACGGCAAGCAAGAAAATTTTACTTTATTGAACGTATAGCTTATTACATTTGCCTTCAAAACAAAGTATAATCAAGTTGGCACTCAGTCGATAAGACAGTCAACGGACCCTTAAACGGAAGGAAAATATCACCTAAAAAGGATGTCATAGTATTCATAGCTTATTACTATGAAGAACGGCAAGCAAGAAACTTTCATCGTGGTTTAGGTAAAGCTTATGATTAAAGCTTTACGAAAAACATACACTCAAACTGGCACTCAAACGATAAGTCCCCCTTTGGAGCCTTTGAACGCAAACAAAACAGCGACGATGTTATCGGATGACGGGATCGAACTTTTTTCAGTTTTTGACCAGGAAGGACGGCAAGCAAGAAAATTTTACTTTTAAGAACGTATAGCTTATTACATTTGACTTCAAAAAAAAGTATAATCAAGTTGGCACTCAATCGATAAGACAGTCAACGGAACCTTAATCGGAAGGAAAATATCACCTAAAAAGGATGTCATAGTATTCATAGCTTATTACTATGAAGAACGGCAAGCAAGAAACTTTCATCGTGGTTTAGGTAAAGCTTATGATTAAAGCTTTACGAAAAACATACACTCAAACTGGCACTCAAACGATAAGTCCCCCTATGAGGCTTTCGAACGCAAACAAAACAGCGACGATGTTATCGGATGACGGTATCGAACTTTTTTCAGTTTTCGACCAGGAAGGACGGCAAGCAAGAAAATTTTACTTTATTGAACGTATAGCTTATTACATTTGACTTCAAAAAAAAATATAATCAAGTTGGCACTCAATCGATAAGACAGTCAACGGACACTTAATCGGAAGGAAAATATCACCTAAAAAGGATGTCATAGTATTCATAGCTTATTACTATGAAGAACGGCAAGCAAGAAACTTTCATCGTGGTTTAGTTAAAGCTTTACGAAAAACATACACTCAAACTGGCACTCAAACGATAAGTCCCCCTTTGGAGCCTTTGAACGCAAACAAAACAGTGATGATGTTATCGGATGACGGTATCGAACTTTTTTCAGTTTTTGACCAGGAAGGACAGCAAGCAAGAAAATTTTACCTTATTAAACGTATAGCTTATTACATTTGACTTCAAAAAAAAGTATAATCAAGTTGGCACTCAATCGATAAGACAGTCAACGGACCCTTAATCGGAAGGAAAATATCACCTAAAAAGGATGTCATAGTATTCATAGCTTATTACTATGAAGAACGGCAAGCAAGAAACTTTCATCGTGGTTTAGGTAAAGCTTATGATTAAAGCTTTACGAAAAACATACACTCAAACTGGCACTCAAACGATAAGTCCCCCTATGAGGCTTTCGAACGCAAACAAAACAGCGACGATGTTATCGGATGACGGTATCGAACTTTTTTCAGTTTTTGACCAGGAAGGACGGCAAGCAAGAAAATTTTACCTTATTGAACGTATAGCTTATTACATTTGACTTCAAAAAAAAGTATAATCAAGTTGGCACTCAATCGATAAGACAGTCAACGGACCCTTAATCGGAAGGAAAATATCACCTAAAAAGGATGTCATAGTATTCATAGCTTATTACTATGAAGAACGGCAAGCAAGAAACTTTCATCGTGGTTTAGGTAAAGCTTATGATTAAAGCTTTACGAAAAACATACACTCAAACTGGCACTCAAACGATAAGTCCCCCTATGAGGCTTTCGAACGCAAACAAAACAGCGACGATGTTATCGGATGACGGTATCGAACTTTTTTCAGTTTTTGACCAGGAAGGACGGCAAGCAAGAAAATTTTACCTTATTGAACGTATAGCTTATTACATTTGACTTCAAAAAAAAGTATAATCAAGTTGGCACTCAATCGATAAGACAGTCAACGGACCCTTAATCGGAAGGAAAATATCACCTAAAAAGGATGTCATAGTATTCATAGCTTATTACTATGAAGAACGGCAAGCAAGAAACTTTCATCGTGGTTTAGGTAAAGCTTATGATTAAAGCTTTACGAAAAACATACACTCAAACTGGCACTCAAACGATAAGTCCCCCTATGAGGCTTTCGAACGCAAACAAAACAGCGACGATGTTATCGGATGACGGTATCGAACTTTTTTCAGTTTTTGACCAGGAAGGACGGCAAGCAAGAAAATTTTACCTTATTGAACGTATAGCTTATTACATTTGACTTCAAAAAAAAGTATAATCAAGTTGGCACTCAATCGATAAGACAGTCAACGGACCCTTAATCGGAAGGAAAATATCACCTAAAAAGGATGTCATAGTATTCATAGCTTATTACTATGAAGAACGGCAAGCAAGAAACTTTCATCGTGGTTTAGGTAAAGCTTATGATTAAAGCTTTACGAAAAACATACACTCAAACTGGCACTCAAACGATAAGTCCCCCTATGAGGCTTTCGAACGCAAACAAAACAGCGACGATGTTATCGGATGACGGTATCGAACTTTTTTCAGTTTTCGACCAGGAAGGACGGCAAGCAAGAAAATTTTACCTTATTAAACGTATAGCTTATTACATTTGACTTCAAAAAAAAGTATAATCAAGTTGGCACTCAATCGATAAGACAGTCAACGGACCCTTAATCGGAAGGAAAATATCACCTAAAAAGGATGTCATAGTATTCATAGCTTATTACTATGAAGAACGGCAAGCAAGAAACTTTCATCGTGGTTTAAGTAAAGCTTATGATTAAAACTTTACGAAAAACATACACTCAAACTGGCACTCAAACGATGAGTCCCCCTATGGAGCTTTTGAACGCAAACGAAACAGTGACGATGTTATCGGATGACGGTATCGAACTTTTTTCAGTTTTTGACCAGGAAGGACGGCAAGCAAGAAAATTTTACTTTATTGAACGTATAGCTTATTAAATTTGACTTAAAAAAAAAGTATAATCAAGTTGGCACTCAATCGATAAGACAGTCAACGGACCCTTAATCGGAAGGAAAATATCACCTAAAAAGGATGTCATAGTATTCATAGCTTATTACTATGAAGAACGGCAAGCAAGAAACTTTCATCGTGGTTTAGGTAAAGCTTATGATTAAAGCTTTACGAAAAACATACACTCAAACTGGCACTCAAACGATAAGTCCCCCTTTGGAGCCTTTGAACGCAAACAAAACAGCGACAATGTTAACGGATGACGGTATCGAACTTTTTTTAATTTTTGACCAGGAAGGACGGCAAGCAAGAAAATTTTACTTTATTGAACGTATAGCTTATTACATTTGCCTTCAAAACAAAGTATAATCAAGTTGGCACTCAATCGATAAGACAGTCAACGGACACTTAATCTGAAGGAAAATATAACATAAAAAGGATGTCATAGTATTCATAGCTTATTACTATGAAGAACGGCAAGCAAGAAACTTTCATCGTGGTTTAGGTAAAGCTTATGATTAAAACTTTACAAAAAACATACACTCAAACTGGCACTCAAACGATTAGTCCCCCTATGGAGCTTTTGAACGCAAACAAAACAGCGACGATGTTATCGGATGACGGTATCGAACTTTTTTCAGTTTTTGACCAGGAAGGACGGCAAGCAAGAAAATTTTACTTTTAGGAACGTATAGCTTTTCACATTTGCTTTCAAAAAAAAGTACAATCAAGTTGGCACTCAGTCGATAAGACAGTCAACGGACCCTTAAACGGAAGGCAAATATGACATAAAAAGGATGTCATAGTATTCATAGCTTATTACTATGAAAAACGGCAAGCAAGAAACTTTCATCGTGGTTTAAGTAAAGCCTATGATTAAAACTTTACGAAAAACATACACTCAAACTGGCACTCAAACGATTAGTCCCCCTATGGAGCTTTTGAACGCATTAAAACAATGACGATGTTATCGGATGACGGTATCGAACTTTTTTCAGTTTTTGTCCAGGAAGGACGGCAAGCAAGAAAATTTTACTTTATTGAACATATAGCTTATTACATTTGCCTTCAAAAAAAGTATAATGAAGTTGGCACTCAGTCGATAAGACAGTCAACGGACCCTTAATCGGAAGGAAAATATCACCTAAAAAGGATGTCATAGTATTCATAGCTTATTACTATGAAGAACGGCAAGCAAGAAACTTTCATCGTGGTTTAAGTAAAGCTTATGATTAAAACTTTACGAAAAACATACACTCAAACTGACACTCAAACGATAAGTCCCCCTTTGGAGCCTTTGAACGCAAACAAAACAGTGACGATGTTATCGGATGACGGTATCGAACTTTTTTCAGTTTTTGACCAGGAAGGACGGCAAGCAAGAACATTTTACTTTTAGGAACGTATAGCTTATTACATTTGACTTCAAAAAAAAGTATAATCAAGTTGGCACTCAATCGATAAGACAGTCAACGGACCCTTAATCGGAAGGAAAATATCACCTAAAAAGGATGTCATAGTATTCATAGCTTATTACTATGAAGAACGGCAAGCAAGAAACTTTCATCGTGGTTTAGGTAAAGCTTATGATTAAAGCTTTACGAAAAACATACACTTAAACTGGCACTCAAACGATTAGTCCCCCTATGGAGCTTTTGAACGCATTAAAACAGTGACGATGTTATCGGATGACGGTATCGAACTTTTTTCAGTTTTTGACCAGGAAGGACGGCAAGCAAGAAAATTTTACTTTTAGGAACGTATAGTTTATTACATTTGACTTCAAAAAAAAGTGTAATCAAGTTGGCACTCAATCGATAAGACAGTCAACGGACCCTTAATCGGAAGGAAAATATCACCTAAAAAGGATGTCATAGTATTCATAGCTTATTACTATGAAGAACGGCAAGCAAGAAACTTTCATCGTGGTTTAGGTAAAGCTTATGATTAAAGCTTTACGAAAAACATACACTCAAACTGGCACTCAAACGATAAGTCCCCCTTTGGAGCCTTTGAACGCAAACAAAACAGCGACAATGTTAACGGATGACGGTATCGAACTTTTTTTAATTTTTGACCAGGAAGGACGGCAAGCAAGAAAATTTTACTTTATTGAACGTATAGCTTATTACATTTGCCTTCAAAACAAAGTATAATCAAGTTGGCACTCTATCGATAAGACAGTCAACGGACACTTAATCGGAAGGAAAATATCACATAAAAAGGATGTCATAGTATTCATAGCTTATTACTATGAAGAACGGCAAGCAAGAAACTTTCATCGTGGTTTAGGAAAAGCTTATTATTATAGCTTTACGAAAGAAATACATTCAAACTGGTACTCAAACAATAAGTCCCCCTTTGGAGCCTTTGAACGAAAACAAAACAGTGACGATGTTATCGGATGACGGTATCGAACTTTTTTCAGTTTTCGACCAGGAAGGACGGCAAGCAAGAAAATTTTACTTTATTAAACGTATAGCTTATTACATTTGACTTCAAAAAAAAGTATAATCAAGTTGGCACTCAGTCGATAAGACAGTCAACGGACACTTAATCGGAAGGAAAATATCACCGAAAATGGATGTCATAGTATTCATAGCTTATTACTATGAAGAACGGCAAGCAAGAAACTTTCATCGTGGTTTAGTTAAAGCTTATGATTAAAACTTTACAAAAAACATACACTCAAACTGGCACTCAAACGATTAGTCCCCCTATGGAGCTTTTGAACGCAAACAAAACAGCGACGATGTTATCGGATGACGGTATCGAACTTTTTTCAGTTTTTGACCAGGAAGGACGGCAAGCAAGAAAATTTTACTTTATTGATCATATAGCTTATTACATTTGCCTTCAAAAAAAAGTATAATCAAGTTGGCACTCAGTCGATAAGACAGTCAACGGACCCTTAAACGGAAGGAAAATATGACATAAAAAGGATGTCATAGTATTCATAGCTTATTACTATGAAGAACGGTAAGCAAGAAACTTTCATCGTGGTTTAGGTAAAGCTTATGATTAAAGCTTTACGAAAAACATACACTCAAACTGGCACTCAAACGATAAGTCCCCCTTTGGAGCCTTTGAACGCGAACAAAACAGTGACGATGTTATCGGATGACGGTACCGAACTTTTTTCAGTTTTTGACCAGGAAGGACGGCAAGCAAGAAAATTTTACTTTTAGAAACGTATAGCTTATTACATTTGACTTCAAAAAAAAGTATAATCAAGTGGGCACTCAATCAATAAGACAGTCAACGGACCCTTAAACGGAAGGAAAATATGACATAAAAAGGATGTCATAGTATTCATAGCTTATTACTATGAAGAACGGCAAGCAAGAAACTATTATCGTGGTTTAGGTAAAGCTTATGATTAAAGCTTTACAAAAAACATACACTTAAACTGGCACTCAAACGATTAGTCCCCCTATGGAGCTTTTGAACGCATTAAAACAGTGACGATGTTATCGGATGACGGTATCGAACTTTTTTCAGTTTTTGACCAGGAAGGACGGCAAAAATTGCCTTCAAAAAAAATGTAGAGTCAAGTTGGCACTCAGTCGTTAGGATGTTATGGGATTACTTTTTCTCAGGTGTTTTGGTTTTTAACTAGAAAAACGGTAGGCAACAAAATTTTACTGGTTAGTCATTTTTGTCTAGTTTTTCAAGACGGTGGATGGTGAAAAAAATTAAGTTTAAGTGGGTATAGATTTTATGCTGTAGCACAAATCACAAAGATTGTTAAACAGTTTTATTTTTTTATTTATAGTTAAACCACTGTTTTGTTCATTACGGCTCCTGAAGCACACAAGATGGATAGACCTTTTGCAGCAACGACATTTAAATTCGCACTGTTTTAATGTTTGACCACAAAACAAGCATATATTTTCCATGTTGTCGCTGTATTTTAGCAACCTGCTTTTTAACTCGTCACGATAAAGATTGAAATCTTTCTCTTGCATGAGAGTCTGCTTTTGAACCATTTGGTTAAAAATATGAATTAAAATGGGTCCACAATTGTAGCCATCTTTTTGTAAAACATGGCGAGGCGATTTAGTATTTTGAACACTAGCTTTAATTCTTTTTAGTGCGAGAAATTCGTTGACCTTCTTCTTATAGAACCGTTTTATATTACTTTCCCTTCCCTGGGGATCTAAAATCATTAAAGAATTATCCTGTATCGATAAAATTGCCATAGTGAAATGATTATTTATGCATAAGGGGAAAACCGTATCCTTTTCCTGCGAGATATAAATGGAGTCGATAAATGAATGATTCTTTTCAGCATCATCAAATATGCAGGTAGATTTAGCCACGCTAATTAAATTATATGTGTCTTTTGAATTATAGGTGTGCAGGAGATGGTCGACGACGAAATTCGTCAAATAATTAGGAGAGTCTAAACTTTTAAAGTCTTCGATCAAAAGTTCATTACACCGATGTGGCAGAGACATTCGGGTTACAATGTATCCTCTCCCATTGGGTAAAAAGCCGTACAAATTTGCATCTTTAAAAAGACCGTTGGTATGGCGTGGGATATTGACAAATTTGATTTCATCCTTGTATGTAATCTCCTGGGTTTCGGTTGTTACTTTCTCCAGTGATAGCAAATTGCAAATATCGCAGATAAAATTTTCATTTTGCATCAATGCTTCTGGATCCTTGGTGTTTGTACATTTTAAATGTACCCATTTGTCACATTTATCACAAGAGACCCAAGTTGTGGTTTCACCTGGTCCTAATCCCGTTCCATGACCACAATAAAAACAATTAATGATGTCATCTTCATCTTCAACCAGCATTTGAGCTGGTTGAGGTGAGAGGATGACGCTCGCTGGTTTCTGGCTTTTCGCATTTAAGTATGGTGTTTTTAAAAAACGCCCAATGAAATGAGATTGGTCTATTTTCTTTCGTTTACTCCATACTTCCGATGGAGGTTCCATTGGCTCTTGGTGGTCTAGCCTTTTAGTTTTGGTTAACCTTGTTTTTGGTATTTTCAAAAGTATTTCTTTACCTTTGGAAATGGTCTCAGCTCTTAATTTTCTGATAAATTGGGAGCATTTCAGGTTTTTTTGCCCCATCAAAACATTGTTTTTTAAGTGGCCAAAGTAGTTTTCCACAGGAGCGTTACTTACTCTTTGTTTTTTTAGAAGGTTTGTCCACATAGGCAAGAAAGGTATATATTTTATTAGAATGGCTTGAAAAAGCTCAGGGTCGTAGAACAGATTTTTACTTTTACCAACGTCTGTGAAAATTATATTGTTTATAGTCTCCAATACACGTTTATAGAAAGGACTATTTTTATACGTGACCTTACGTATATTGTCCTCTTTAAATACAGAGGTAATCGTTGTTCCCATATTAATTAGCGATTCCACAGAAGACAAATTTGTACGACATAGCGACACTACATCCTCTTGCGCTTTCGTAGCATCAGGTGATGCATATTCGCTGTGCAGTAGAACAAATATGCATCGAATGAAACTATCAATCTGTTCTAAAGAAGATGTCATTACTAGATTCGCTAAGATATCTTTAAGCATTTTCTTCTCCTTAACTTGGCTCCGGTCGACGTCTTTGCAGAAATTTTTCATTAAATGGGCGCAGCATAGAAAAATCGGTGTAAGGTTTTCCTTTTCGCTTTCTCCATGGATAAGAATATCATAAACCTTTATTAAATATTCCAACAAACCACAATTATTAAAAGCTTGACAGCTTGCGTTTATGAGTACAAAGCTCATATCAGTAACAATACCAGAAAACATTGGCCAAATATTATTTTCATTACAATGCCTTTTGAAGTCAGTCAATAATTTAAACACTGAATTTGTGTCATGGCATGATGTTATCATATCAAACACGCTAAAAATTCTTTTATTCGATTCTATTTGAATGACACCAGAATAGAGGTAAACCCGCTTGCATTTTATCAACTGATCCCCACAAACTGGCTTCCTCACAACACTGCCTGTAGCGTCTAAATGTAACAAGGGCGTGTTTCCTTTTTGAGACTTCAGAACTAAAATCTGTTCTTGGCTATATATTTTGACCGTAAATGGAAAAGAAACTTCTCGGACGTAGTTTGGGTGGTCTTGTTGGAAAATTATTAAATCGACCACATCATTTTTTGATCGATCGTTGAGGCATAGCGCTTCGGATTTAATTTTGCGCATAGTACTGTCAGATTTTACATTTTGTAAAGATTTGGTTGAGGTCACCCGGTCTATATTTAAATTAATAAGGTCTTGTTTTTTGGCAGCAGATGGATTAATGTCATGCATTTTGTTTCTTCGGATAACCCTTTCCATTCCACGAACCTGAGACGTAATCGGAAGAAAATGCGCATAGTCAATTTTTTGACTATAGACGAAGACATTTTTATCGGACTTAATTATAACTTTGAACTTTTTACAAGTTTCGTGCTTGCATTTAGCGTTAATGATTATGTCTCTATTATGTTTATATTTTACATAATTTATAATTAAGATGCAGGTATTGTTTATGTGTTTTTTTATCAATGTTTTTAACACATAGGGATATGTGAAGATATTTAATTTTTTATCCGCGTTAAAAAGGTGTGTCCATGTCTTTTCATCAATACGGGTACTTCCCTCTAAAATAGTACATTTTATTTTTTTGTCAATGCCTGAAACGTTTTGGGCATTTGCTGGAAGAGTTGGTACGCTTTCCCCAGGGCTGGAAAGGTTTAATAGTTCTTTCGGTAATTTTACTATTTCCGGCGACACGTCACAATTGGCCAAGATTAAACTCGGTTCCAAATGCTCTTTTTTGGTCGAGATAACAGGAAATTTCTCTATGACCGCATTTGGTGATAATATACCCTTGTCACCCCTTATCGTGACTTCTGGCAGTGACGAGTCGCTAGACGCCTGCACTTCAGCTTTAGTATCTGACAAGCAGTCTGGAGTCGGTGGTCGGCTGTTATGGTCTGGCGAATAAGCGTCATATTCGTCAGAAGGCTCATAGACCGGGCTTTCCGGCATAATTTGGGGTAAAGACTTGATACCATCTGCCAGTTTAATTTCATTATTCGACTGGTTCTGTGTTCTATTTGATTCATCTTTGTATGCCACTGCCCAATATTTGTAAATACACTTTCTGTTAAGCAAACTGTTTTTCCTTTTTAACTTTTTACATATTTGCTCGTAATATTGGTCCGATTTTCTGTATGAAGTAGGTTTAGCCGGACACTTGATTTCGGCCAAAACTGATTTCAATTTCGACATATTGCATTCATTTCAAGGAATATTTAAGAATTTGTTAGTTTTTGTAATTTTTTTTATCGTGCTTGCATAACCATATTTTGTCTTTTTTAACGAAGATACAATTTTGCTAATTGCAATTTCATTACCATGAATGTTGTTTAAAATTATACTATACAATTTTTTTTTCGATATCATCTTTCCGTACAATCCCAATCAATCAAATATAAAAACCGACTCCAATTTTAGAGCAACGACTTGTTTATTTTAAGCAACGAAAGATATTTGTTGCAATATCTGATTTGCAATCCCAGTCTCAGACAGAATGAGCAAAATTAACCATCAAAGAAAAAAAGCAATCCCAATTCCTATTCCAGACAAATTCTGAATTATACCCAAAAATGGTGACGATGATGTTTCCCTAACAAATCAAATTACAGACAGCAACGGTGACTAAAATTTTCCCTATCCCCTATCCCAGAAAAAATTAATTAACAAAAAACTACGACGACAATTTTTTTCCCTAATCCAGTCCCAAAAAAAACGAAATGACAGTGATTATTTCCGAAACCTATTCGAAACAATCCGAAACAAGATCCGTAGATCCGGATATTAACTTTATATTTATAATCTCCCAGTAAGTCTCAAGTAGCAAGAGTAAATCGACAAGCGAACGAACGTCAAGCTGAGTGAGACAATCAAGAGCTAATGACGAAATACCGCGAATCCCTCCAACATGTCGGGCTAAAAAAAATGTGCAAGCTACCAACCTGCACAAACAAAACGGCGGATGTACAGTGGCGCTCTCATTTATTCTTATGTTTCCTAATAACCTAAAGCATTTTTTTTACAGTTAATTATGGGCCATTTAATGATAGAACAAATAGACAATTAACTTAGTTATTTTTTCAACATTACATTGTATTTTTTATTATTCTCTCTCTCACTCTCACCATGTCGAGTTCAGAAAGTCAGCAGCTACCAACCTTACGAATTGTGTTCATAGCACAGATCAAACACCGGATGCACAGTGGCACCATCATTTTCCTGTTTGTTTGATTAAGGTAAACTGTTGTCAGCTATGAAGTACATACGCTGCTTTTATGCAATAGTGCTACAAATCAAAAACAAATACAATTTGGTTTAAAACTTTATTGCGTTCCGAATTAAAATGCAACAATGACTCATTTTGATTTGTGGCACTATTGCATAAAAGCAGCGAATAGGGTCCAATGATAAAGAAACAGAATGGATCCGACATACCTACAGAATAAACGTGCCTACCTAAACTACCATAGCAAACATAAAATGACGGACTGTCACATGTTTAAGTGCTGCTCCGATTCGATAGTAATAATAAAGTTATCAATAAAAAAACCATATAGGTGGGAGGTTCTCAACTCGTCTGTTCTGTACGTTCAGTACTTCGCATGTCCTGTATAAAGATGCAGTAGCAGTAGGATACCTGAGGGGCTTGCAAAACGTCGTCTTGAGCACAACCAACACGGTGGGCCCTTTCCACCGTAAAGGAAAGGAAAGGTCGGAAATGGTCCCATAGAAAAGTTGGAGTGATCTGATAATGGAATCCATGAGTTAACGACGGAACTCCTCAAAAATTGCGCGCATATTTTGCTATTTTCAGCATTTGCATACCAAAAGTATTCGACTATTCGCTATAACCACTATTCGCGGCAACTCTAGTATTTACATAACTGATTATTTGTATACGTCAACGTGTCACATCCATTCTCTCCTTTATCTATGATAGGGCTCAATTCGGATTACCATTGTCTAATTTTAAACGTCTGTAAATTTAAATTTATAAACGTCAAACGCATACACAACTGTCAAACTCGATTTAAACGCCATCGGTATTCGGAAATGCTCTTCCTAAATTTAAACTAATCTGACAGAGGCTTTTAAATTAAACAGCGATCTATGCATTGCCACCTCATAAAATAATTACCGGCGAAATTGACGACTTTTTATAAAATAAAACAAAAGTGATTATAATTACTTTTAAATGTTTGTTTTTATTAAATCATTTTGAATAATATCTTTACTTAATATCTTAATTCAAGTAAAAAGTTAGAAACTAAAATCAGAACTTATATTTTATGTACCATTTTTTTGCAAATATCAACATTAGTAATTAAAAAGAAAGTCTAAGTTTGTACATCGATTTAAACAAACAAATCGAACCAATACGATACGAGTACAGAGTGGTCCTGATATCCGTGTTACACGCGGAACCGTAGCTCCGTGATCTTAGCACCGGCGGCGGTGCTAAGTTCCCGAATTACACGGTCACGCCAAGATACGTATCCGAGTCTGCGTTCGGCTACGTATCTGCGGATCTCGGCTCCGGCTCCGCTCCGCACGGTATTGAATGAAAGCTTGTCGAACGGAGCCTTATTAGATACGTGATATGATATGTGTTCTAGTTTATTTTTATTTGTCAAGCTTTAGTAATATTTTTCTTTTTTGTAATTAGTGGTATTGTTCTGTTTTCTACATAACCAGCCATTATGAGTTTAGACAAAAACAAAACCAAGGACTTGCCGAATGCATTGCATGAATATGAAAATGGACCCAAAAATAATAATATTTCTTTATTATTTATTAACTCCCTGGTAAGAAACGAAACAGGTCGACCAACGCAACATTTTAAAAGTTTGTCAAGTGAAATAATCATTTACTTTGTTATTCATTATCATTACTGACTGGACAACCCTTCGTCGGTAAGAATAAAAAGAAGTAGTTGCACGTGCAGATAAAGATAACAATAGTTTGCGGGCAATTAATAATCTTTATAAGCAGCTTTGGGTTTACCTGTAAAGTACCATATGTATCTATTGTTCGTGAAGTCGAGTGAAAGAAAGAAGTGGCCGTGTTATTTTGTTTGATTTGAAACAAACACTCAGGTATTTTTGCTATTTTGGTGGGGGCTGTTTCGAACTTGAATTCATAGGATATGTACTCATAGGTCATTATTAAGTAAGACACAGTCAGTGAACCTTGCGAGACATACTATCGCCTGCGTTCGCGGTGTTCCACCTTTAGGCGATAATCGCTTGCACGTAACCACGGGCCCAAAAGCGATAACACGCAGCACTGGCCAATAGAATGCGGCTTCTAAATGTGTTTGTTTGTGTGCAACCAAAAGGGTTCGTTCAGGTAAAAAAAATGTTTATTGTTCAGATTACCCACTCCTGCGTCCACCAGCAAAAACCACGTTAGGAACAGATCGTATTATAGTCTTTATTATTTCTAGAGAGCCGATCTTCTACACAAAGGCCATTGTTTGTGTACAATACTATTATCTTTCTTTGTGTCCGTAACCGCAAGCCGATTACATACAAAAAAGTTAGAACTACATTGAATGTCCATAGAATTATCAACCCTATCCTCTTAGTCAGTAGGTTTAAAATGTAAAATGTCAGGATACAGATATGTCTTTATTATTTGAACCGGTTCTATTCCCTACACAATATTACCATCTTCTGTTTCCAGGGTTGTACTCGCGTTGTTTAAAATATTACTTCAAATAAAACAATGGATAACTCGATATTTTGGAGCAAAACGTGTTAATGCCACCTTTTAGGACTTTATAGGATAGGTACCAAAATCCAATCAGGAAGCAAGAAAAGTCCAATAAAACGTAGCCGGGTTGCGAAAAAGTGCACTATAGAGGATGAAAAATAACGCATGTACTAAAAGAGCAAAAGCCAGTTAGACACTATAATATAATTAAATAACTAAAAAAAGAATAAACCTAAGCCCTGCCTTAGTGTCCCCACCAATTGATAACAGAGCAGTTAGACAAAAGAAACCTTCTAGTTATATTGCTATCTCGCTCGCTCGAAGAATTTTACCTGAACCTGCGGGATACTAGTTGCATTGTAATTATTGTTTCTTTAAATTTGTCATTAGGATGCGGAATTTGTTATATCTTGGATTCATCACACTATAATGGTGGTTAAAATGCAAGTTGATCGAAAGTCCTAAAAGGTGGCATTAACATGTTTTGCTCCAAATTATCGAGTTATTCATAGTTTTATTTGAAGTAATATTTTAAACAACGCGAGTACAACCCTGGCGACAGAAGACGGTAATATTGTGTAGGGAATAAGACCGGTTCAAATAATAAAGACATATCTGTATCCTGACACTTTACATTGTAAACCTACTGACTAAGAGGATAGGGTTGATAATTCTATGGACATTCAATGTAGTTCTAACTTTTTTGTATGTAATCGGCTTGCGGTTACGGACACAAAGAAAGATAATAGTATTGTACGCAAACAATGGCCTTTGTGTAGAAGATCGGCTCGCTAGAAATAATAAAGACTATACACTTCAATGTAACTTCTCTCGCGACGGAAAAGGCTAGCGAAGTGTTATTTTATTTATATTTCGCACCCCCAGAACAGCAATGTAATGTCGAAAAAATCTCAAAATCGACTTTTGTATTATTTGAATAGCCAAAAATTTGCAACGCAACAAATTTTAAGTATTGCTTATACTTAATATATTTGTGAAAATTATATGAATATAGAATTACTGAATAATGGTAAATTAAAAAAGAAAAAAAAAAGAATGATTCTTTACAAATTTTTGACCATATTTCGGTAGCAATTCAGCAACAGTTAGCGATTTTATGAGATAATTAGGTTTTCTGTAAAATTAAACTTTTAATCATGCATTATGCAGGTAATTTCTCTAAACTTTTAATCTTGCATTATGCAGGTAATTTCTCAGAACTCCGTTTTTTAAGTAAATTGTAGAATTTGCGTAGAGCCCGATCAATAAATATTAAACCAACGGACAGGGAGCGAAATATTTTTTTTTCATTAATTTGGAGAATGTGAAGTTGAAATAAGTTCAAAGTTCCAATTGTTGTCAATAAACGGTTGCAAGCCGATGCCGATATCAAAGCAAACAATAATTAAATTAGGAATGGTTTAAGCCGGAGCAAACTTGAACAAGGTGTCGCACAGGTGTTTTATTGCAGGTAAAATCCCATTTCCCATTGGAAATCGTTATCAGTAAATATAGGTCGCAAATAGGGTTTTTTTATCATCGCCGCTTTCGCACCCACATTTTGGTTATAAAATAAAACAATGCATGTGCCCAACTTTATCGACACCTGCAAAACTTACAAAAGGATCTAATCCACCACATAGTCATAAATAACGAGTATCATGTCTTTGGTATTTGCCGCTTATGTTTAGAGTATATACTAACTATATATGGCCGTAGTGGACACTGAATACACGATTCATGTCGTATCTCTATCTCATTAAACTTGATTACGTAGTAAGATGCATAACATAATATATTGCCGGTGAGATAACCAAAACCGTTGCAATTGAATTCACGGATATCGAACTTCATAAGCTTTACCTAAACCACGATAAAAGTTTCTTGCTTGCCGTTCTTCATAGTAATAAGCTATGAATACTATGACATCCTTTTTAGGTGATATTTTCCTTCCGATTAAGGGTCCGTTGACTGTCTTATCGACTGAGTGCCAACTTGATTATACTTTTTTTTGAAGTCAAATGTAATAAGCTATACGTTTAATAAAGTAAAATTTTCTTGCTTGCCGTCCTTCCTGGTCGAAAACTGAAAAAAGTTCGATACCGTCATCCGATAACATCGTCACTGTTTTGTTTGCGTTCAAAGGCTCCAAAGGGGGACTTATCGTTTAAGTGCCAGTTTGAGTGTATGTTTTTCGTAAAGCTTTAATCATAAGCTTTACCTAAACCACGATGAAAGTTTCTTGCTTGCCGTTCTTTAAAGTAAAAAGCTATGAATACTATGACATCCTTTTTATGTGATATTTTCCTTCCGATTAAGTGTCCGTTGACTGTCTTATCGACTGAGTGCCAACTTGATTATACTTTTTTTTGAAGTCAAATGTAATAAGCTATACGTTTAATAAAGTAAAATTTTCTTGCTTGCCGTCCTTCCTGGTCGAAAACTGAAAAAAGTTCGATACCGTCATCCGATAACATCGTCGCTGTTTTGTTTGCGTTCAAAAGCTCCATAGGGGGACTAATCGTTTGAGTGCCAGTTTGAGTGTATGTTTTTTGTAAAGTTTTAATCATAAGCTTTAACTAAACCACGATGAAAGTTTCTTGCTTGCCGTTCTCCATAGTAATAAGCTATGAATACTATGACATCCTTTTTAGGTGATATTTTCCTTCCGTTGAAGGGTCCGTTGACTGTCTTATCGATTGAGTGCCAACTTGATTATACTTTTTTTTGAAGGCAAATGTTATAAGCTATATGATCCTAAAAGTAAAATTTTCTTGCTTGCCTTCCTTCCTGGTCAAAAACTGAAAAAAGTTCGATACCGTCATCCGATAACATCGTCGCTGTTTTGTTTGCGTTCAAAGGCTCCAAAGGGGGACTTATCGTTTGAGTGCCAGTTTGAGTGTATGTTTTTTGTAGAGCTTTAATCATAAGCTTTACCTAAACCACGATGAAAGTTTCTTGCTTGCCGTTCTTCATAGTAATAAGCTATGAATACTATGACATCCTTTTTAGGTGATATTTTCCTTCCGATTAAGTGTCCGTTGACTGTCTTATCGACTGAGTGCCAACTTGATTATACTTTTTTTTGAAGTCAAATGTAATAAGCTATACGTTCAATAAGGTAAAATTTTCTTGCTTGCCGTCCTTCCTGGTCAAAAACTGAAAAAAGTTCGATCCCGTCATCCGATAACATCGTCGCTGTTTTGTTTGCGTTCAAAGGCTCCAAAGGGGGACTTATCGTTTGAGTGCCAGTTTGAGTGTATGTTTTTTGTAGAGCTTTAATCATAAGCTTTACCTAAACCACGATGAAAGTTTCTTGCTTGCCGTTCTTCATAGTAATAAGCTATGAATACTATGACATCCTTTTTAGGTGATATTTTCCTTCCGATTAAGGGTCCGTTGACTGTCTTATCGATTGAGTGCCAACTTGATTATACTTTTTTTTAAGGCAAATTTAATAAGCTATACGTTCAATAGAGTAAAATTTTCTTGCTTGCCGTCCTTCCTGGTCAAAAACTGAAAAAAGTTCGATACCGTCATCCGATAACATCGTCACCGTTTTAATGCGTTCAAAAGCTCCAAAGGGGGACTCATCGTTTGAGTGCCAGTTTGAGTGTATGTTTTTCGTAAAGCATTAATCATAAGCTTTACCTAAACCACGATGAAAGTTTCTTGCTTGCCGTTCTTCATAGTAATAGGCTATGAATACTATGACATCCTTTTTAGGTGATATTTTCCTTCCGATTAAGGGTCCGTTGACTGTGTTATCGATTGAGTGCCAACTTGATTATACTTTTTTTTGAAGTCAAATGTAATAAGCTATACGTTCAATAAAGTAAAATTTTCTTGCTTGCCGTCCTTCCTGGTCAAAAACTGAAAGAAGTTCGATACCGTCATCCGATAACATCGTCACTGTTTTGTTTGCGTTCAAAGGCTCCAAAGGGGGACTTATCGTTTGAGTGCCAGTTCAAGTGTATGTTTTTCGTAAAGCTTTAATCATAAGCTTTACCTAAACCACGATGAAAGTTTCTTGCTTGCCGTTCTTCATAGTAATAAGCTATGAATATTATGACATCCTTTTTAGGTGATATTTTCCTTCCGATTAAGTGTCAGTTGACTGTCTTATCGATTGAGTGCCAACTTGATTATACTTTTTTTTTGAAGTCAAATGTAATAAGCTATACGTTCAATAAAGTAAAATTTTCTTGCTTGCCGTCCTTCCTGGTCGAAAACTGAAAAAAGTTCGATACCGTCATCCGATAACATCGTCACTGTTTTGTTTGCGTTCAAAGGCTCCAAAGGGGGACTTATCGTTTGAGTGCCAGTTTGAGTGTATGTTTTTCGTAAAGCTTTAATCATAAGCTGTACCTAAACCACGATGAAAGTTTCTTGCTTGCCGTTCTTCATAGTAATAAGCTATGAATACTATGACATCCTTTTTAGGTAATATTTTCCTTCCGTTTAAGGGTCCGTTGACTGTCTTATCGACTGAGTGCCAACTTGATTATACTTTTTTTTGAAGGCAAACGTAATAAGCTATACGTTCCTAAAAGTAAAATTTTCTTGCTTGCCGTCCTTCCTGGTCAAAAACTGAAAAAAGTTCGATACCGTCATCCGATAACATCGTCGCTGTTTTGTTTGCGTTCAAAGGCTCCAAAGGGGGACTTATCGTTTGAGTGCCAGTTTGAGTTTATGTTTTTCTTAAAGCTTTAATCATAAGCTTTACCTAAACCACGATGAAAGTTTCTTTGCTTGCCGTTCTTCATAGTAATAAGCTATGAATACTATGACATCCTTTTTAGGTGATATTTTCCTTCCGATTAAGGGTCCGTTGACTGTCTTATCGATTGAGTGCCAACTTGATTATACTTTTTTTTGAAGTCAAATGTAATAAGCTATACGTTCTATAAGGTAAAATTTTCTTGCTTGCCGTCCTTCCTGGTCAAAAACTGAAAAAAGTTCGATACCGTCATCCGATAACATCGTCACTGTTTTGTTTGCGTTCAAAGGCTCCAAAGGGGGACTTATCGTTTGAGTGCCAGTTTGAGTGTATGTTTTTCGTAAAGCTTTAATCATAAGCTTTACCTAAACCACGATGAAAGTTTCTTGCTTGCCGTTCTTCATAGTAATAAGCTATGAATACTATGACATCCTTTTTAGGTGATATTTTCCTTCCGATTAAGTGTCCGTTGACTGTCTTATCGACTGAGTGCCAACTTGATTATACTTTTTTTTGAAGTCAAATGTAATAAGCTATACGTTCAATAAGGTAAAATTTTCTTGCTTGCCGTCCTTCCTGGTCAAAAACTGAAAAAAGTTCGATCCCGTCATCCGATAACATCGTCGCTGTTTTGTTTGCGTTCAAAGGCTCCAAAGGGGGACTTATCGTTTGAGTGCCAGTTTGAGTGTATGTTTTTTGTAGAGCTTTAATCATAAGCTTTACCTAAACCACGATGAAAGTTTCTTGCTTGCCGTTCTTCATAGTAATAAGCTATGAATACTATGACATCCTTTTTAGGTGATATTTTCCTTCCGATTAAGGGTCCGTTGACTGTCTTATCGATTGAGTGCCAACTTGATTATACTTTTTTTTAAGGCAAATTTAATAAGCTATACGTTCAATAGAGTAAAATTTTCTTGCTTGCCGTCCTTCCTGGTCAAAAACTGAAAAAAGTTCGATACCGTCATCCGATAACATCGTCACCGTTTTAATGCGTTCAAAAGCTCCAAAGGGGGACTCATCGTTTGAGTGCCAGTTTGAGTGTATGTTTTTCGTAAAGCATTAATCATAAGCTTTACCTAAACCACGATGAAAGTTTCTTGCTTGCCGTTCTTCATAGTAATAGGCTATGAATACTATGACATCCTTTTTAGGTGATATTTTCCTTCCGATTAAGGGTCCGTTGACTGTGTTATCGATTGAGTGCCAACTTGATTATACTTTTTTTTGAAGTCAAATGTAATAAGCTATACGTTCAATAAAGTAAAATTTTCTTGCTTGCCGTCCTTCCTGGTCGAAAACTGAAAAAAGTTCGATACCGTCATCCGATAACATCGTCACTGTTTTGTTTGCGTTCAAAGGCTCCAAAGGGGGACTTATCGTTTGAGTGCCAGTTTGAGTGTATGTTTTTCGTAAAGCTTTAATCATAAGCTGTACCTAAACCACGATGAAAGTTTCTTGCTTGCCGTTCTTCATAGTAATAAGCTATGAATACTATGACATCCTTTTTAGGTAATATTTTCCTTCCGTTTAAGGGTCCGTTGACTGTCTTATCGACTGAGTGCCAACTTGATTATACTTTTTTTTGAAGGCAAACGTAATAAGCTATACGTTCCTAAAAGTAAAATTTTCTTGCTTGCCGTCCTTCCTGGTCAAAAACTGAAAAAAGTTCGATACCGTCATCCGATAACATCGTCGCTGTTTTGTTTGCGTTCAAAGGCTCCAAAGGGGGACTTATCGTTTGAGTGCCAGTTTGAGTTTATGTTTTTCTTAAAGCTTTAATCATAAGCTTTACCTAAACCACGATGAAAGTTTCTTTGCTTGCCGTTCTTCATAGTAATAAGCTATGAATACTATGACATCCTTTTTAGGTGATATTTTCCTTCCGATTAAGGGTCCGTTGACTGTCTTATCGATTGAGTGCCAACTTGATTATACTTTTTTTTGAAGTCAAATGTAATAAGCTATACGTTCTATAAGGTAAAATTTTCTTGCTTGCCGTCCTTCCTGGTCAAAAACTGAAAAAAGTTCGATACCGTCATCCGATAACATCGTCACTGTTTTGTTTGCGTTCAAAGGCTCCAAAGGGGGACTTATCGTTTGAGTGCCAGTTTGAGTGTATGTTTTTCGTAAAGCTTTAATCATAAGCTTTACCTAAACCACGATGAAAGTTTCTTGCTTGCCGTTCTTCATAGTAATAAGCTATGAATACTATGACATCCTTTTTAGGTGATATTTCCCTTCCGATTAAGTGTCCGTTGACTGTCTTATCGACTGAGTGCCAACTTGATTATACTTTTTTTTGAAGTCAAATGTAATAAGCTATACGTTCAATAAGGTAAAATTTTCTTGCTTGCCGTCCTTCCTGGTCAAAAACTGAAAAAAGTTCGATACCGTCATCCGATAACATCGTCACTGTTTTGTTTGCGTTCAAAGGCTCCAAAGGGGGACTTATCGTTTGAGTGCCAGTTCAAGTGTATGTTTTTCGTAAAGCTTTAATTATAAGCTTTACCTAAACCACGATGAAAGTTTCTTGCTTGCCGTTCTTCATAGTAATAAGCTATGAATACTATGACATCCTTTTTAGGTGATATTTTCCTTCCGATTAAGTGTCAGTTGACTGTCTTATCGACTGAGTGCCAACTTGATTATACTTTTTTTTGAAGGCAAACGTAATAAGCTATACGTTCCTAAAAGTAAAATTTTCTTGCTTGCCGTCCTTCCTGGTCAAAAACTGAAAAAAGTTCGATACCGTCATCCGATAACATCGTCGCTGTTTCGTTTGCGTTCGAAAGCCTCATAGGGGGACTTATCGTTTGAGTGTCAGTTTGAGTGTATGTTTTTCGTAAAGCTTTAATCATAAGCTTTACCTAAACCACGATGAAAATTTCTTGCTTGCAGTTCTTTAAAGTAAAAAGCTATGAATACTATGACATCCTTTTTATGTGATATTTTCCTTCCGTTGAAGGGTCCGTTGACTGTCTTATCGACTGAGTGCCAACTTGATTATACTTTTTTTTGAAGGCAAACGTAATAAGCTATACGTTCCTAAAAGTAAAATTTTCTTGCTTGCCGTCCTTCCTGGTCAAAAACTGAAAAAAGTTCGATACCGTCATCCGATAACATCGTCGCTGTTTTGTTTGCGTTCAAAGGCTCCAAAGGGGGACTTATCGTTTGAGTGCCAGTTTGAGTTTATGTTTTTCTTAAAGCTTTAATCATAAGCTTTACCTAAACCACGATGAAAGTTTCTTTGCTTGCCGTTCTTCATAGTAATAAGCTATGAATACTATGACATCCTTTTTAGGTGATATTTTCCTTCCGATTAAGTGTCAGTTGACTGTCTTATCGATTGAGTGCCAACTTGATTATATTTTTTTTTGAAGTCAAATGTAATAAGCTATACGTTCAATAAAGTAAAATTTTCTTGCTTGCCGTCCTTCCTGGTCAAAAACTGAAAAAAGTTCGATACCGTCATCCGATAACATCGTCGCTGTTTTGTTTGCGTTCGAAAGCCTCATAGGGGGACTTATCGTTTGAGTGCCAGTTTGAGTGTATGTTTTTCGTAAAGCTTTAATCATAAGCTTTACCTAAACCACGATGAAAGTTTCTTGCTTGCCGTTCTTTAAAGTAAAAAGCTATGAATACTATGACATCCTTTTTAGGTGATATTTCCCTTCCGATTAAGTGTCCGTTGACTGTCTTATCGACTGAGTGCCAACTTGATTATACTTTTTTTTGAAGTCAAATGTAATAAGCTATACGTTCAATAAGGTAAAATTTTCTTGCTTGCCGTCCTTCCTGGTCAAAAACTGAAAAAAGTTCGATCCCGTCATCCGATAACATCGTCGCTGTTTTGTTTGCGTTCAAAGGCTCCAAAGGGGGACTTATCGTTTGAGTGCCAGTTTGAGTGTATGTTTTTCGTAAAGCTTTAATCATAAGCTTTACCTAAACCACGATGAAAGTTTCTTGCTTGCCGTTCTTCATAGTAATAAGCTATGAATACTATGACATCCGTTTTAGGTGATATTTTCCTTCCGATTAAGGGTCCGTTGACTGTCTTATCGACTGAGTGCCAACTTGATTATACTTTTTTTTGAAGTCAAATGTAATAAGCTATACGTTCAATATGGTAAAATTTTCTTGCTTGCCGTCCTTCCTGGTCAAAAACTGAAAAAAGTTCGATACCGTCATCCGATAACATCGTCACTGTTTTGTTTGCGTTCAAAGGCTCCAAAGGGGGACTTATCGTTTGAGTGCCAGTTCAAGTGTATGTTTTTCGTAAAGCTTTAATTATAAGCTTTACCTAAACCACGATGAAAGTTTCTTGCTTGCCGTTCTTCATAGTAATAAGCTATGAATACTATGACATCCTTTTTAGGTGATATTTTCCTTCCGATTAAGTGTCAGTTGACTGTCTTATCGACTGAGTGCCAACTTGATTATACTTTTTTTTGAAGGCAAACGTAATAAGCTATACGTTCCTAAAAGTAAAATTTTCTTGCTTGCCGTCCTTCCTGGTCAAAAACTGAAAAAGTTCGATACCGTCATCCGATAACATCGTCGCTGTTTCGTTTGCGTTCGAAAGCCTCATAGGGGGACTTATCGTTTGAGTGTCAGTTTGAGTGTATGTTTTTCGTAAAGCTTTAATCATAAGCTTTACCTAAACCACGATGAAAGTTTCTTGCTTGCAGTTCTTTAAAGTAAAAAGCTATGAATACTATGACATCCTTTTTATGTGATATTTTCCTTCCGTTGAAGGGTCCGTTGACTGTCTTATCGATTGAGTGCCAACTTGATTATACTTTTTTTTGAAGGCAAATGTTATAAGCTATATGATCCTAAAAGTAAAATTTTCTTGCTTGCCGTCCTTCCTGGTCAAAAACTGAAAAAAGTTCGATACCGTCATCCGATAACATCGTCGCTGTTTTGTTTGCGTTCAAAGGCTCCAAAGGGGGACTTATCGTTTGAGTGCCAGTTTGAGTGTATGTTTTTCTTAAAGCTTTAATCATAAGCTTTACCTAAACCACGATGAAAGTTTCTTGCTTGCCGTTCTTCATAGTAATAAGCTATGAATACTATGACATCCTTTTTAGGTGATATTTTCCTTCCGATTAAGGGTCCGTTGACTGTCTTATCGATTGAGTGCCAACTTGATTATACTTTTTTTTTTAAGTCAAATGTAATAAGCTATACGTTCCTAAAAGTAAAATTTTCTTGCTTGCCGTCCTTCCTAGTCCAAAACTGAAAAAAGTTCGATACCGTCATCCGATAACGTCGTCACTGTTTTGTTAGCGTTCAAAGGCTCCAAAGGGGGACTTATCGTTTGAGTGCCAGTTTGAGTGTTTGTTTTTCGTAAAGCTTTAATCATAAGCTTAAACTAAACTACGATTAAAGTTTCTTGCTTTCGTTTTTTTTAAGTAAAATCCTTGGATATCTATGAAACCCTCTATTTATTTTCTATTGTTCCTTGCCTTCCTTTTAAGGTTCCGTTTACTGTTTTATGCCAACCTGAGTATAATTTCTTTTTTAGGCATTATAATAAGGTTAATGTTATTGAAGTAAAAGTAAATGTGTCCGGCTTTCTTGTTTAAAAAGTGAATAAAGTGAGATACCGTAATCCCATACCATCGACTCCGTTTTGTTTGCGTTCAAGAGCTCCGTCGGTTGACGTCGACGTTCAATGTATATTTTTCAAAAAGCTTTTAATTTAAGCTTTACCTAAATCGCTTTTAAAGTTTCGTGCTTGCCGTTCTTGAAAAAAAAATTTTTTTTTTTAGTTTTCAAGATAATAAAGTTTGGCTGCTGAGCGGCCGATGTAATCAGCGCTGCATCGTATTATCTCCTCCTATTGTGTTGTAGATGGGTTCATGGAACTTGCTTTTACACAAATACTGGCGTTTGCGCATAATTTGAACCAGACTTTCGTTTCAAATGTGATGACTTCTCAATTTGGTTGGTTTATCGCTGGCCGCTAACTTTGGCCGCTAACTTCACACCGGTAATTAATTCACGCATAAAATGAAAACGATTTCCAAATGCTGCGCGAAAATAACCATTAAAAATAAATTTAATCTGTTCGATTTTTAAAAACCCAGAGCTGCGCAAGCGTTCCATGTTGTATAGGGGGTGTCTTATCTGTGGCCTACATGACATGATTCGACTGTAAACCTCTCACATGCCACGCTTGGCAAACATTTCGTTATTATAACAAATGCTGGCTTATGGAGGATATGCCCTTGCCTTTAATATAACCAGTTTAAAAAAAATCACTTTACATTATGTTACAGCTTCGAACAACAATATAACTGGTAACTCTACCGTTACCTTTAACAAAGATTAATCTAAGGTATGTACGATGGCTTAACGATACAAGATAAATATGCAATAAAGCCATGTCCACACTACGGCCTGCTCCAATAACAAATCTGTTATCTGCGCCGCTTACTGCGCAAAGGCACCGCGTTCGTTAAGTGTTAGCCTGGATTTAGGCTAAGGACAGACCCTCTTATACACTTTTAAGTCTTACATACTCTGTACACCAAATAATTTTAAACAGTTCAATTTAAGAATAGAGGTATAAAATAGGCGACCTTACTGCGAAATAGCGATCCCCAGATAATTAGAGATAGACAAGAATATATCCTGAGCAATGTTTAGGAATACCTACGTGTACAAACTTATACGTACGTTTTGTATTTGTAAGTTATTTAATAAGTACATAACGCACTGCTAGATCAAAACAGGATCAACTCAAAATAAAACTGTATTTTAAAATCAACTTTAATACCAATGTGTTTGGACTTGAAACAAATCTAGCAGTTTTTTTGAGTTGATACTGTTTTGAACTAGCAGTGCGATAAATAAATAAATAATAAATTAGTAATCACGTTCTCGAAAATGGCTCGAACGATTTTGTTGAAAATTGCGGTTAAGGGGTTTTTCGAGTCAAAAAATCGATCTGTCAGTCATTATCTTCGGGACATGATCATCTTTTGACATGTATAGACGACACTATCACATTGTGATTTAATTGTGTCCTCGTCTAGGGGGGTTATTATGACCTAGCTATGCAGTTCAGTTCAGTTTACGTTTACTCTGTCCTTTACGCTCGCCATAAACTGAACTGCATAGTTGTCTTACAGGTACTGACATACTATACGTGCAAAGTATTTTTTATATGCCTCAGGAGGCCAATGATTGAAGTGCCACATGATGGAAGAGCCCATGGATTCCAGCAACACTAAGAAACGCGAAATCAAAGCAAGTTTAACATAGTCTGAGTCTTATAATACCTGAAAAACATACTTACTACATACAGATTTGCGCGCGTGTATCCCCTCGCTTATCACAACGGAACGATGCATGTCGTGTGTGAATGTGTGACATACGGACCGACGTGATTTATTGCTCGAATGTATATCGGCTATGGCATTATCTCCCAGTTAACCTGAACAAAAAAGAAACTGAATATCATGCATCGAAAATACATATACAAATACAAGTAAAACGTACGTGAATATCTACATAAATATATTAAATATTACAGGTATAAACTAAAATAATAATTTACTAACAAAAATCTGTGTGATATACGCAGTCAATGCAACGTGTACAGGCCACTGGTTCCGTAGCGAATAAATCAAAAGCAGAAACTTACTGTAAATCTTTCATCGACTAATAACCCAGACCCAGACTAATTGTTTTTACCCTAGTTCGCAACCTGAACAAACAAACTGAATCGATTCGCCAGTGAATTCGATCTGGCCAAATTTAACCCGGCGATTAAATACTGAGATCATTCCTTAGTAAAATGACGAAGCGGTTGGCCTGCCACACTGCCGAATAAATCGAACTCTTCCTAATCTAAATGATTATGTATCTAACCTAACTGTTTAGTAACTAATCTAACTGAAGTAATCTACAATGTATGTAGGTACAGGTACCTATAAATTAAATTCTGTAGTTTCCGCCGTGTGGTTGCCGGGTTAGAATAGCGCCACTCCATGTGTTCCCGTGGATGTCGTAAGAGGCGACTAAGGGAATAAGGGCTTGTAGTACTGTTAGGCGATGGGCTTGCAACCTTTCACTAATACACTGGTGAACATCTTAGCCTGACTATGCAAAATGTGGTTACAGAATTATCAACAAGTTTAGAGTTGTTGGTATTATGTTGCTCTGCCTACCCCATTCTGGGAATACAGGCGTGACGTTATGTACATATGTATGTATGTAATTTCTGCCTAAAAGGATGTTAGGTGGAAACATTATACCATTATTGACCAAAAAATCATTCGGCACAACAATTATATGCGTCAAAGGATACCCAAAAAATGTATTCTTTGTCCCATGTTTGTCCGCTTAATATTACTTGAGAACTTAAAATTAAAACTAAAAATCGTTTACCCGTTGATACATTACATTCGTTACCACCATCTTATCCTTTAACCTACCATCAAGCAGCAGTGTTCGCACTGTTGTGTTCCAGTGTGGGGATAAGACAACGGGTGAAATTGATAGAATATAAGTATTACATCTTAGTCTTCCAGGTTGGCAACGCATTTGCAGTCCGAGGATTGCAGTCTTGAGAATGCAAATGAGTCACTGGTCACTTACCATTAACTAGCCTGTGTGTTCCTGTGCCTTATTCCTGTTATAAAAAAACCGGGAGCCCGTTGAAATGCATAAAATATTTTGACCATATTGCTTGGTCGAAAATCTTTTTTCTTACACCCTTTTAGGCTGCAATTTCAGGATTGAATTAATTTCTGTTGTGTAGATAAGTTAAGCTAGGTTAGTTCTGTAAAACAATCATTTAAATTGAAAAAAAAACATTCTCGGGCAAATGATTTTCAATCAAACAATACTTTACTCGTATAAGTACTAACCAATGATTAAAATGCCACGCGATATAGACCCAAGAAAACCCATACAAAATAAATACTTACCCAAAAGTGATAAGTAGGTATACTTTATTGTTACGATACGTCTTTACAAGTTCAGTTTTATTATGCATCCTCCCACCATCACCGGGTTACGCGTTTAAGGACCAAATAACAATGATTTAACTCTTCATAATCTCAAGTCCAATACTAACATTGATATTAATGAATATAGTTTAACTTCCGGGTGGCCGGGGCAACAAAGGTTTATGGGGCATTAGCGGTATAACTTACCCCAGATAATAACATCGTCGTTATAAATATAAATATTTCGGTTGGCTGTGATTTAATAGGGTGATCGAGGACTTAGTGTGGATACGACATTCATTCGACGAAGGAAAGATACCAACTCTCCTAACGTTTCTGTTTTCCACCGATCTGTCGTCAGCTCACGTCCACCCTATATTGTCGAATTTCGAAAATCGCTTACTTTGCGTTATACCATCTTCTTGACTAGGCACCCATATTTTAGAGGAATATTGTAGTGTCCTGCTAAAATTTTAAGTCAGTGGTAACATTAATTGAGTTGGATGTTTAAAAGAGGCGTATTTTTATTAGATTTTCTTACCAAAAAACTGATACTGAAATATAAGTCTTGCATCGGCAAGAAATTTGGTAATTTCAATACAATTTTTGTACAAGGGCTCTTTGCAACATGCCAATGTTATTTAATATTGTTAAAATTACTGGATGGTTACGTGATTTTATGACGTATTTAATTTTATTTATTTATACTTACTCTACATTTTTTTGATTTTTCTAATAATAATAGTACCTACTTTTTGTTAACGCAAGACTTCTTCGCCTTTACAGCGTATCAACACAATTCCCACCGGGAAGGAATCAGGATCAGTTTAGGATGTTTATAGTCGGAGTGCGCGGGCGCACGTCGGCGCGTGCCCCACAAATAACTGCTAATCGATTAGAAACGACCGGGGTGTTCTTTAACCGTTAAATACTTGGAAGTTATTTGGAAGTTATAGTTGAAAACCAGATTTTTTCGATGATTATAACAGTAATTTTAATAAATTTTAATGAGTTGTTTTTGTTTATAAACTCAAAATTTGTTACCTTTGTCATTAGCTTTTTTAATGATCCATGTATTTTATTGACTTAAACGTACTAGTGAACGTAAAAAGGGTTACTAAATATTAGTACCTAGTCCTTTTTAGGGTTCCGTACCCGAAGGGTGCCGACGGGACCCTACCACTAAGCCATTAGGTACAGCTTGCTCACAGACGGACAGCGGAAGCTTAGTTATAGGGACCCCGTTAGCACCCTTTGGGTACGGAACCCTAAAACCGTTTTCGCAACAATTGCTCCACTTATTATCTTTATTTATTTATTTCCTTTTTTTCTATGTATATTGTTGTGAATAAATATTTTTATTTCTTTATTTCTTTAAAAAGGATACAAAGTTTGGTTCTATTTATAGAAATAAAGGTAACAACCTGTGTACACAAACAGATTCCCGATAGTTTATTGATATTAGCCTCCAACCAGCCAACAAATAGATAAATAATATTCAGCCTTTACACGCTTAGCGGTCAGACTAGTAACACCAAGAACTCGAAATCGGGTTCAATTTGCACAAAAAAAATGGCGTGTTTTTAATTAAACAATCAAGTTAATATCAAGGGACAAACACAAATCAATTTTAACTTTATAGTTTGTGGATACTAGACAACGATAAAAATATTTAAGTAGTTAAATAAATACAGATTTAAATACATATAAAACATCGAAGATTCAGGTTAATTGCTCGCGGTCATCACACAATTATTTGCCCATGCCGGGATTCGAACCTATTAAAACATTGTACATTCATAAATATTTATTAGAACACTTAAGAGATTATTTAGTCGGTTGAAGATGTGTTAGAGTTATGTGAAATATTTAACGATGGTTCTGTAAGCGAAATAACATATTATTTCTAGTTATGTTCCATATTAAACCTATAAAAAAGTTAACAAGCTTAAAAAGTTGACTGGCCTCCAAATCACGGATAAACTTACTGAAACAAGTTAAAAGATCTTGACCATGTAATAAAGACTAATTATCAGATGTTTCTCTACAAATGGGACGGTTAATTCTTATAACCGTTACTTTTGAATAAATAACAACAAATGTTCTTCCGTTTGTATCTTCAATCTGTGTTTTTTAAACAAAATATTTACATGTCTTGAAAATAAATTTAGGTTCTTGGAACAGTTTCCACCTACAAACTTCTTACTTATCGGTATACTTAATCTAAGGCTTAAGATTGCGAAATATAATAGATTTAAAAAGCTAAAACGAACTACTTAATTATCTCGTTTATCCAAACTCAACTCCTTAAACACTGTAATAATATGAACCTATAATAAGCTCTAAGCAAACAAGCCTAACCACCAATCACCAACTAATCATGCCTAATAAAAATACACACGTAAAGTAAACACGAAAGCGAGAGTCCCGAAACCCACAATTTTCATTCGAAATTTGATGACTTCATCTCGGGCTAATGACGGTGTGTAACCGAAAATTGACGTGCACCAATCACGTGCGCGCATTTAAACGGTGCGCGTTTGAATTTGGAACGTTTCAGATCAAACGCGCGCCGACCGCCCGCGCGTGCAGACGTATGTTTACTCATAATTTGGTTGATAATTTGCTAAATTGGCGACGAGGAGAGTTCGAGATTTTTTGCTGATTTGTTTGAGGTGTCAGCGACCCGTGAGGTGAAAGTACTTGAGCGTGTAATTGAATATTTTATCAGTGGGGGTAATGGGTCGGGTCGAGCTCATGAATATAAAAAGCGGGGCCCCGGGCATTTGACTAAAGGGTTTACCGGGTGCGATGAAACTGAAACGGAACTTTCACTTTTTAAGTGGTTTTTTATTATTTTTGGGACCCTTTTTATGAGTAGTCTGTCAACGGTAGCGTGGAGTAAATATAATAAAAACAAAGCAATTTACAATGCGTAAGATAAGACCGGTTTACGTAATATCGTTATTTTTTGTGCTTTTTTGACACTTAATATCAGAAGCAAATATTCCACATCGGTCGTTGATACGAAAACAGCTATTACCATAGATACTCATAGTTTGCACGCAAACGTCAAGTTTTGTTTATGTTTATGTGATCATGTTATCTCCAAGTTTACAAGCAAATAATATCGTAAACAGGCGTCTTTATTAGCTAACATAACTTTACAAGTAAATCATAAATAAGTTGTATTTAATTATGTATAACTTGATATGGAAGTTCAAATCCCGAAATGAAATATTGACATACATACATACTTAACATCACGCCTTCCTTCCCAGAGTGGGGTAGGCAGAGCTACAGAAATACCAACAACTACAAAAAGAGTTAGTAAAATGTTGAAGTTTTAGAAATATTATATTTTGCGAATTGCTAATAACTTCCTATATATTTCTTAAATTTTAAGACCTATCTCTTACCTAGTTTTAACTTTCGCATTTTTTTGTATATATTTGTTTACAAAAATACCTAAATTTACTTTATGCATGAATATATTACAACTCGCCACACACGTTGACCAATGCCTCGTCCCCGCCGGACCTTTTTATCTAAGTAAGCCAGTAATGTATGACGAACTGGAAGTAAACGTCGCGACGTAATACGAGAAGGTTAATTGGTAGCAGAGATCGAGCAATATGTCCGCGGTAGTGATAAGGGAAGATAAATATTTCATTTTTAGTATAGAACTGTTAGTTTAGCACCTAACTAATTGACATTTATGGAGTAAGAAAGTATATAAAATAATACTTTCTTATTACAACAACTGGATCAAGGTCAAATAATTCTTACACTGTTCTTACGTAGATTACGCGCAAATTTTTTAAACAGTAGTAAACTCTAACGGTTAATAATCGGATATCGAATCGAAAGCACACCTTGTCCGCATTAAACAATTTGATATGTTTTAATCACAGATCTGGGCCTATATTCAGGTGCGTTAAAACGATATCGTGTTTGACTCGTTTAAGAATCGTTTATGTCACAGTCGCCATTATTGTAAATGACATAAGAGTTATCAAAACGTTGACAATACGGAAACACGTCAAATACGATATCGTTATAACGCAGTTGAATAGAGGCCCAGGCAACCCACCTTAGGTTTGGGCATTTTTTTATGAAAGAGTCATGTCACAAAGTCGGCAAAGCTTTCTAGAGCCCCACTGTCAAAGTGGCAACCTGATCTATATAATAAAAATGAATCGCTGATTGTGTTGCTTAGCGCAAATCTCGAGAGCAGCCGATTTCGCTGATTCTTTTTTTATTTTGTGTTTATTACTGTCAGGAAAAGGTTGTAATGAAAGAAAAAAACTGATAAATCCACTGGGAAAGTCAGAAATTTGCAGCTGGGCGAAGCCGCTGGCGGGCCGCTAGTAAATAATAAAAAGAGATCTAATATTGCAACTCGGAATGACGCACAAACCCTAGCGGCTTTTTTTTAATAGCCTGGATTGTTGTCCCACTACTGAGTGAAGGCTCCCTCGGATTTCCATCCCAGTCTGTCCATGGCAATCTGTGACCGATTTAAAATGCATCTAAGACGTCCTGCTACCTTTGCCTTGGTCTACCACATCATTAATAAAAGCACAAAAAATACAGTGATATTTAATATTTTATACAGAAATGTAACCATGCCACACGTTTAGGCATGTACCTTTAGGTCCTTCGTGATACCAAGTAAAACCAGTATTACCCGGTAAATGCAAATCATTATCAGCTATCGCGATTGCAGCTGGCGTCTGTTTGGTGGGGTCAACGGTTCCTTATCACTATAGAAACCGCATTCTAGTCACTACATTTTGTTTGAAGATGACCTGGGCTTCTACCGGGTAAGACCGTTGCCTTTGATGTGTTATCGTATTGTTTTTGACTCGACAGCCATTGCTGTCAAGTAAATAGTTAAGAGCTATCGTAACGTTGACGATACGATAACATGTCAAAAGCAATATGGTTTTAAGCAGTAAAATATAGGCCCTGCGGTGATTTTTTTGATTACTTACTCTAAATACATCGGGTACAAAACTTAAAGTACAAAATCTAACTGTAACCATTTCTTGTAAACAAGAAAACCTAAAGGTAACTTTGCGTTAAACATCGAAGTGCTGAAATTAATCTTAAAATTGTCTTTATGATGATAATCTGAGGTGCTATCATAATTTATTGAATTTACTTGCTGTTTTCCGTGACTCCGTCAGTGTAGAATCGTCGTTTATCACTTTTCCCTCGGAAATTGACCTATTTTTCGGATTAAAAAGTATTATATGTCAGTCTCCGTATGGCGTATACCAAGAATAAAATCGATGACGTGAAGAAGGAACAGAAAAACATTCACACATTCGCATGTTTCATCTTTCCATGTAAACGAAAATATCATGTCATTGGAATAATCATTTCAAAGATGCTTTTAAATATTGTTCAGTGTACGAGCCTTACGTAAGACGCCGCCAATTTAAACAACAGTGAAACAATCGTAAAGTATATTTTCATAGCAAAATTCATACTTGTCGGGCTATTCACCTTTTTGGCAAGGCCGACCAGACAGAGATAGTGTAACACGATTAGATACGAGTAAGATAAGGAGGGGGTGTCGTGACGTGACGATGAAAGATACAACCGGAATCGCCCTGAAAATAATAAGATAGAAGTGAAAATAGTTGACCTTGGATCGATTTTTTTAACTAGGAAAATATTTCATGTTAAAATTTAAATGAATGTATTTATTTAATTACATTTCGGTACACAATTGTATATATTTCAAGTGCAGTAAACAGATAAACAAAAATATGTGACAGCTCGGCATAATAATATTGTATTTCATAAGAAGTTTACAGGGCCTCTATTCAACTGCGTTATAACGATATCGTGTTTGACACGTTTAAGAATCGTTTATGTCACAGTCGCCATTATTGTAAATGACATAAGAGATATGAAAACGTTGACAATGCGGAAACAGGTCAAATACGATATCGTTGTTACCGTGTAGAATCCCAGCCCTGAATCGTAAGTTTTGATAGTTTTCAAACTAGTGTCATTACACGGGTCCAGACTTTTGTAATATTAAAAACTATTAAGGGGGCACCGAGCTTTTTGCGCTCATTAACTTTAGGTATTTTATGCACTCTGTGTATGTGTGCGTATAGCACACCAGCAAGGAGCGAGCCGGAGCCATGCGCCGGCCGCGCGCCGCGCCTGACGAGCCGTGCGCCGATCCACTAGGCGCGGAGGTTGCTACCAATGTTTACAAAATAAAAAAACAATCGATTCCGAATACTTTTATTAAAATATTGACTATAAGAAGGTAAAAACTTTTTTCAGTCTACATTTTTTTTTAAATTTGTTGTTTACTGTCGGTAGGTAAGGTAGGATTGAATTACTTGTAAGAGGTACAGTCACATCACGAGATTGTTGAGCCACTCTAGAACCCACTCACAGATAGATAGATAATTTTTAATTAATGTCGTTTGTACATCTAAGGTGTATTTAGCTAGTGTTAAGTTATTTATAATATTTATTGGGCAAATTTTTCGGCTAAAGAGAATAAATCATAAGTAAAAGCCGTACATCTTCCAATCGGCCATCTTCCCTCTCCGAAGGTTACCGGGAGAACCCTTTCATAGAAAGTTGACGGTAAATTTTGACGTAAAATAATTTCTTTTGCGTGACTTGACGCTGTCATTAGGACAGAGTTCTATGGTGGCTCAACAACCCCGTGATTTAATGTGACTGTATATTGAAATGTAATAAAACCTAATTACCTTTATTGACAATATTCTAAGCACAAAATAAAGTGAACTCAATACCTAATGTAAAGTAATAAGAACGGCTGAGTAGGGCAAAAATCCCAGTCATGGACCCTTTCTTCAAGATATTATTTTTAACTGACTTCAAAGAAAAGGAAGTTCTCAGTTTGACCTGTATGTATGTATGTATGTTTGTCCGCGATTATCTCACGTTTGGCTGAACCGTTTTTAATGCGGTTTTCAGAAAAGTATTTGTTTCACATAGGAGAAGGTTTTGGTATTTTAACCGTCTTTAAAAAAAAGGATCTTAGTTTGTACGAATGTTTATCCATGATTATTTCCGCAAAAACTTCAATGTCTGATTCTGATCACTATAAAGTATAAAATTAAATTAATGTTTTAAAAAACTAAAAACTTAAAGCTGCTGTATGTAATGAATAATGTACGCAGGTATCTTTAGAAAAAAATATTAGGACATAAGAAACAACAATAATCAATATCGGATTTTACTTCACGGCATTATTTTGTCTGTGTGAGTAAGCAATGTCATTGTCTATTTCTCCATCCACTGAAAGACAAGAAATTTGGTCCATTGGCATCCTGTAATAAAACAGAACGTTTTGATTTAACTATAATTTATTTATTAACAGAATTAGTTTTTGGATGAAATTTTGTAACCCTCATTCTATGAAAATAATTCGTATTTGGGACTTACAATTCCATTGTGTGGTAAATTTTATAATCGATGTCAACCAATTCATTTACTCTGTAAATTGAAAAAATATAAAGATAATGTGAAAATTCATACTAAATTTATTAAAATGTTTTCCTATACACCTCTTACCATTTTTACGCATACCTCACCGGTTCATTAGGTACCTTAACTCTTCGCTTTGTAGCGAAGTGCCAACAACTGGAACATTAACCCTATAAATAAAAAAATATGAATAATTTTGCAATTTTACTCATTTGTTGAAATATAGTTGTTAGGTACTGAGTATACTTACGGAGTATTCTCTTTGTATTCAGATTTCTGGAGATGTCTTGCTCTAGATATATTGAAACCATCCCAAGAAGTAACAATATTATATAATTAATTATAGTAAAAAAACCTCGGGTCGTTTTAAGAAGCTTGTTTTGCCGGTAAATGTGTTTTTTTAGCTAAACTATTTTTATATCTTGGTAAATATTCACCATAGAAGTGTATTTTTTATATACCTACCTACTAATTGAAAGAACTTCGCGTGTTGTTTAAAATTACTTGTGTAAATAAACCAATTTTGGCCCAAAACATCAAGACTACAACTAAACGATTACAAAGTCTTAGTAAGACAAATCGATACATCTCGAAAATCAGTCTATGTTGCTACCGATTTATTTTCTCCTCCCTTAGCGTGGCATTTTGACAACTGTCAAATCAGGTTTCTTAGAACTACTCCACTATCAGTAGGTTTACGATTTTAACTAACTTCATTTCTTTACGCAAGCGTTTAGCATTCTGCTTTTGCCAACCCCTTCTCTTCCTTTCTTGGTTGTGTTTGTTCCCCATTTAAAATAAAGTGAATAATCACAAAAATCGCGATAAACGCAACCAAACAACTTGCGACACAGCCTCCACCTCCGACGGCCGAAGTCTGACTAATGCGGACATGGGGGAAACGTGACGGCTCTGGCTAAAATGGACGAAACGCGTGCGAATTTAGGCATTTCCTTCATATTAGTAAAATAAAAACACATTTTCAAATCTAAAGTATAGAATATATAGAAGACGTGTAGTTTTGTTGTAAATCCAAAGCTGATGATCTTCCGTGAAGTAATTACGCCGTACTAAGTGTTTATTTTGTTATGTAGAGGTATCTTTGGATGTTTTTTCTATCGAGGGAAGTACAAGTAATCGTGTTTCTAAAGTATATGATATATAGAGTGATTCCTTAAATATCTTACATATGAATTGCATAACTAAAGCTTTAGTAAAAACAATACAGCAGGCGATCAAACGAACGCATTTTTTTCGTAATTACGTATCGTTGCCTCGGCGCACTCTTAACAGCCTGACAAGCGTTTAAATATCAGAGCTTTTACTTGGTTGTCCTCGAAAATACAATGCACGCTATTTGTCTTATTTAATTTCATATGAAAAACTGGGACAGTGCCAATTCAATGAGAACGCATTTTTTACTTATGGCATTCGTTTACCGTAATCGTGGTAACATATGTAAACGTCATACCGAAATATTTATTAGAATAACTTAACAAAAATGGTTAATTTGTTTATCTTTTGTTTTTTTTTATTATTATTATTTTTGTTTTTTTAATATCATTAAGAAGGCAAAAAAGCACACAACACGAGTAGTATTTGGTCACTTGTTGCTCAGCGTCTCTTTCGTTATAGACTAGGTAGAGAGAGATTACCAAGCGACAAACAATGAGAAACTTGTGGAAGCCACCTTGGCAGCTTCGGCCACGTACGTAACCGGAGGTTCGTAACCAATTAGTTAAGTATATTTATGCATCAGGCCCGGAGGGCCAAACCACCCAGAAATAGGAGCTCCGCATAAGCGACACTGTCTAATTGATTTGAAATAAGAGTTTTGGAATAAATCGCAACTGGTTACGAACCTCCAGTTACGGACGCGGCCGAAGGGCATTACAAGAGAGTTGCTTGCAAATTTCTGGGCTTAAAAAGGATATAATTCCGTTTTTTATGGTAAATGTTATATAAGACCCTGTAGACATTTAAGTTCTCTACTCCAAATGCGTTGCCAACCCTGAGAACTAAGATGGTTTGCTAGTAATTTCAGCGGTTGTCTTACCCACACCGGAACACATCAATGCGAATAGTGCTGCTTAATGATATATTTATTTATACCCTTTTTTTCTAAGATCACAGATTTCAGCAACAACATAATCCAAGTCGCCCGCTACACAGGTGTCTGCGCCACTCGCCAGATGTTGGTGCTATTTTATTTCTAAGAGGAGCAAAGAAACTTTAGGTATTCGCCGTTCAAGGCCGTCTGTGTTTGCCTATTGACGTTTCGACTCATTAAACTCGTTTAATTGTTAGGCAATAGCTAGCGGACCTACTTCCTTGGCTCGCTGTTCTTTTATATCATTACTACAAAGGACGCCTACGACTTCGCACGCGCTGACTTAGCGGATGAATTTTCATAAATCCCTTGGTGCACCTCTAGGATATCCAAGGAATATTTCCTGCAAACTTCAAGTCCCAGGGTCCAGGGTCATACGCAGATTTAGGTTACCGTCTTTCCTGTGGGCACACCGAAAGTTAACGTTAAGCTCTAATTTTCTGGCTAAGCATATTCCTGCAAAAACGCCGTCAGGATTGCTTTAGACCTATCATATAAAAACATAACTTATATGCACACTGCTTTTAACTATTGACTACAGGAAAGGCAACTTTTGTTTTTAAGAGTGTGTATGACCCTCCAGCGGGTTCGGCTGTGCGTTGATCGATCAATCAGCCAGTTAGTTTTATCCAACTGACCTAGGCTGGGATTCTAACGGTAATACTCGTACGATTTGACGTGTTTCCGCATTGTCAACGTTTTGATAACTCTTATGTCATTAATAATAATGGCGACCGAGTCATATACGCAGTAGAATAGAAGGAGGAAGGAGGAAGGAGGCTAATGTTTTTCTCGTTTTTTTATGTGGATATGTAAGTATGTTATGTATGTCCTTTCCATTGCTGGAAATGGCATTGCTGGGTTGACCTTAACTTAAAACAAAAAAACAATGTAGTGGAATCCATACTAATATTATAAGTGCGATTGTCTGTGTATCTGTCTGTCCGTTACCTCTTCCCGATTAAACTGCTGAACCGGTTTAGATTATTTAGTCTTTAGCTTTAGTCCCGAGGAAGGATATAGGATAATTTTTATCCCGGAAAAGTTTACATTTTCGGAGGGAATAGCGATAAACGCTACGGACAGAGTCACGGGCAAAAGCTATTAAAAATATATAAATGGTTATTAACTAACATATATAGCCGACATAATCAAATCGTGCAGTCGGGTTTTAAAAAAATATGTGTAAAAGATAGATGACGATATAGATTACTAGGCCCCGAAGCCCATAGACATCAATCTCAAGATAGATATTATGATATGATTAATACCTATACTAATATTACAAGAAGATAATGTGAATTTTGTCAGTTTGTATGTACAGGTAATCTTCGTGACAACGGAACCTTTTAGAAAAAATATATCACGATTAGAACCGGAGCGAAGCGAGGGCGGGGCGTTAGTATAATATAGTTTGATAGCTGAATTAAATTCTCAATGATTTTAAAGGATAGCTACTCCATGTGCATAAAAGTGACTGAATAAAAGATCTGTTATTATTATAGATTAAAAATAGTTTTTAGAACACCTACCAACTTAAATTAAAGGAAATGAAAAACAATTCATTTTAGATATCAGGTTTCATAGTCACAATTACTGCTTAAGAGCTACACAATCGATATCTAAATAAAAATAACGTACGTTTTATTTTTCAAATCTTCCGGGTTCGATTCCCGGAACTGACTACCATTTTTTTATTTCTCTATGAAAGCAGTTTTTGTTTATTATTAAAATCGATGACATGGTTCCTAAGAACAGATCTTTGTAGGTATATCCTATAGTTTCAGACTTGCCCATACTGACCGATCGACATGGGCCACCCAGTATAATACTAGAAATCATTGATAAAGTCCCTCCAGTGAAATTGTACGTGCTCAAGCCTGTTGAAGTTTTTGCTCATTGCTTAGTGGTTTTTTTACCGGCTGTTTTTATATTTATAATAGTTATGTTATAGCTTCTGTGTTGCCAACCCTAAAATAGAATGCTTCAATGCTACTCATTTCAGCGGCTATCTTAGCACAATATCGGGCTCAATACAAACACCCATGCTTAGACGCTTGCGCTTGAGCAATAGCTTACAAGAAGTTCATAATATTATGTGGTTAAATGGACCCCTTTGGTACTGGGCTAGGATACCGGTTAAATTTTCAAACCGTTATTATGTACTTGATGCAAAACCTTTATATAAAGTTATTCTCGATTTAACCGGTTTCTTGCTTAAAAAACCGTTAATCCATACGCACGTCACGTCGTATAAACAAGCGCCGTTTAGAGTTTTTACTCAGTACAAAACTTAATTAAGGTTAAAATAAAGTTCTCAATACGTTCACGTTCCCTAGAAAAGATCGGAGCAAAACCAAAATTAACCGGTATTTTCTAAACCGGTTCCGAGCCCTGTTTGGTTATACACTGCTGAGCAATATTCGCAAATCGCCTCATGCATTAGTGTTGACAAGTCAATGTATAGCGAAGCTGGTCGATATTAACGGAATGTGTCAACGCATCTGTTCTCGCTTCTAAATTACTCCATCCTCTTAAGTTAAAAGGGGCGTATGTACTGTCAATAGCTATTACAGTTTCGACCCATTCAGGTTGTAAATGAAGTTACTTATGTGATAGGATTTCTATTAGCGTATGTGTTATTTTCTAAATCAGTATTGATGTTAAGAGAGCAATTATAATAACTCGAGCGAATATAAATTTTGTGAGACGACGAGACCACACCGATAGCTTTTGATTTAAGGAGAAGTACATCAAAAGTAAAAGCTTTTTTTTCTACAGGAACCATAAATTACTGAGTCCGGACAGAGGTTAAATGTAAAGTGGTGTCATACTTTTGAATCTTCCTAATTTGAAAATCGAACAATATTGCCAGCTTCTTAATAGCGTTCGGCTGGCTTTCTTGAAGAGATCGCTATTTATCTATAAGACCGCCTGTTGATGAAATATTTACCCATAACGGGAATCAAACCCAGGACCGCTGGCTTTGTAGGCAAGGTCACTACCAACTAGGCTAAACGCATCGTCAAAACTATTAAATTAATCGCAAATCGACACGTCCATTTATATTCTGTTCAAGATAAAGAACGAATTTTTGACCACAGTGAATTCCGTCTTGGAAAAATTCTAACCATAGAACATTTTAATAATAATAATAATAATAATAATCATTTTATTTCAAACCGGGGTCCATATTTTATTAGTAACATTTTCTTAAAACTATGTTAGTAAGTACTACACTGATAAAACTACTACAACATTAAAACAATACAATTCTATGGCCCGCATGACAAGAATTCCAGTGTTTCACGACTGGGCAGTCGAACCTATGTACAATCGTATTAAGGAGGCTGTTGGGACTATCTCGCACACGTCGCATCAGGGAGGCGACTCTCTTGCGAATAATGGCCTGGAAACTATCGACGCGAGCCTCGGCGCACATCCCTGATGCGCTACAGAAACGAGGCAGTCCCAGCAACATCCTCAAACCATTGTTATATTGAACACGTAGGGCGTTTAAAGATCGGAGCGTATATTTAACCCACAGGCCGCACGAGTAAAAAGTCACGGGTAAATTTTGCTGCATTTGGTTCATTTTTAGGGTTCCGTAGTCAAACTAACCCTAATAGTTTCGCCATGTGCGTCCGTCCGTCCGTCCGTCAGTCCACAGCCTAGCGCAAAGACTCTTAGTACTAAATAGCTGTAATTTGGCATGAATATGCAAAGTGCGAAAATCGCTATATGTTTGCCTACAATATTTGAGGAGCTCCCTCAATTCCTCACTGATCCTCTCATCAGATTCAAATTTGCTGACAATGGGGCCTCGGACGTATAATACTGTATAAAACCAAAAATAAAATTCAAAATCGGTCCACAATTGACGGAGTAATCGGAGAACATACATAAAAAAAATACGATGGAACGTATAATCTCCTCCTTTTTTTGAAGTCGGTTAAAAATTTGTTATTACTTGCTGATTTTTATGTTTGTAGTAATTAACGGCTTCGGAACCCTACACTGAGCATGGTCCGACATGCTCTTAGCCTAAGAACCCATGTATTGTGTGAGATGAATAAAGATGTTTATCTATCTATCTATCTATCTATCTCTTGCCAGGTTTTGCATATAAAATGCTACATTACTCGTTAATGCTCTCGGAGGAGACACATTTGGTTATTCATGTTAGTTACGCTAAAATGGGTAAAAATATATCTTTATATAGGTCTACATTTATCATGATTAAAAAACAGAACGCGTAATTTCAATAAGTCCTTATGTATTATGAAGCAGTCTTCCCCTTATGCAATAACTGTCAAACAGTTCACCTGGCAAAACGCCAGGAGTCCGAATACTAAAGCGAGAAAAAGATTGAGCGGTCGCGATTGACGCGCCTGACGCGCGCGACAGTTTACGGCTATGGCTCTTTGCACGTTCGAGAGTTTTATAAGTAAAGTGTACCTCCACGAAGAGAGACAGTCAAATTTGAATCATAATATGCACTTACAAGGCACGAATTTAAGGTGAAAGATGTTAGATTTGTTTCTTATTGCCTTTGAGGCGTTCGGTTTTAAACCGTGTAAAAGTTTCAAGGTATGCTAAAAGGTTTTCTGCATGTTAAAAAGGTGTTGGCAAATTATTAAAACGTTTTTGTTGTTCACCAAATTTAATTCAAGCAGATTAAATAAACTATTTTTGAAGATATAGTTTTTTATTTGAATTTTCAAGTTTCATTCCAAGTAGATCACAGCAGCACTCTTTGCTTCTTTGCATAAAAAAAAACCATCTGGGGCTGGAGCAGCATGTCTCTCACTTAAATATCCCTATCAGCTACCGTCTTAGCCCCCTTCATTATCAGTCCAAGCATCGAGATAGCAGTGAAAAAGGTTAAAAGTTTAGTATACTCTGTATAAGATTTACCCTTCCTATTACTAGTTAAGTTGACTTATACCTTGTTTCTTCTTTCTTGACCCAGTGGTGCTAGACAAGTTGCATTCCACAATCGTTAGCGATTATGTTTCGATTGATAAATGTATGGAATTGACGTAAGCCACCGAGATAGTAACGTGACACTTACGTCAATTCCATATATTTTTCAATCGAAACATAATCGCTAACGATTGTCGAATGCAACTTGTCTAGCACCACTGGACTGTTATACTGGTGTTGTACTAGTACATATGTAATTAATCGAAAAATTCTAACAAATCAAGACAGCAAAAGCAAAATTATCCAAGCTAAAGAAAGAAACTGTCCTAAAGTTCAAGTATAGAGATATGAATAATAAACATCATCATTCATCTGAAACCGACGTAACTTTTTGCGCAATTATTCCAAATGCACTTGCCAAGAGCACAGAAAAAACATAAACAAGATAAGTCATTGCACCGCAAAAACGCTACAATCGAAAGTGCATAGTATTTTAAATTATGAATGGACGAACGACTCGTACAATTTATTAGTATTTGTATTGTAAACACCGAGCAAAAAAGTAGTGCTAGGTTTTAAGTGTCGGTCTAGGTTTTATTTGCGTTTACTGGTTCACGATCGTAAAAATCATTCATCGTTGAGGAAACGGTTTGCGATTGAATAAGAAGGATGTTTAGTGTTTTTTTGTTTGCATGAGGATTTTAGTATCATTATCATGTATGTGTGTATTTGAATCGATTAGTAAGGCTTGCGGCTGTGAAGTTTTGAAATAACCAACTTGATTTATACTGAACTAGAGGGCGCCGTAGTCTTTCTAGGAGTAGAATCCGTATTTTCGTTTTGCCCTACTTATTCTCCCGTTGGGGGTTGAGGGCCGCAACTTATGAAACTAATCACACATAATGGCTAGGGTTTACGTTAGGTCAGGTTAGTCACAGGCGAGTTTTCATGTGGATCATTATGCATATGGATTACTGACAGAGTTCGACGTAACTTTTTTCACTGTGATCGATTGTAAAGGACAAGGCTCTTTATTTTTCAGGCCGTGTTAGAAACGTGGCAGTCTAACATGGACGGGACTTCTTAAACTTGCCGGATAAAACTTCGCCTTTGAGATCGACGCAGCGCTGTGTTGAGCGAATCACCCCCACGATAGAATCCAACCAGAGAGTTTGCTAAACACGTACACAATACGTTTTGTATTGTGCAAAAGTTAACGTCTGAAAATCAAATGAGATACTAACTAAAATCATATTTAGATAATGTGCAAAAAACTTCACTCGAAACGCGGTCAGATTAAAGGTTAATTAAGAATATCGAACATGGGCGGTGTCGCGTTTCATATTAGCGTATTGTTATTAGGGTGCCCGCAAACATGCGGTCGAGACGGCGACAAACGATCGGCACAGAGCGACTGTGGAGCCGCTGTAAATCTCCATTATTTGCGTGATTATAAAATAGATGAAAAGTTTAAAATTAAAAAGCAATACTATCGAAATGCACACATCACATTTAAGAGTACGGCTCCGGGTCAGGTATTAACATGTCAATTATAAATCTAAGAAAAAATATAACACGTCTTTGAGAAGCCAAAAAAAAAAGACCAAAAGGTACTGCATCACAGTTAACTCAAGTTCAAGTTTCAAGTTTACTTATTCACCAACCAAACAGAACAATCCTTAAGGAAGGTATAATTAATGAAATAATGTTAACACAAAGATTTGGTGCAACAATATCAATGGCCCTCGCAATAGGATAGGCCTGTGTTGTGAGAATCGTTATGATGCTTTACCGAGGTAGATCACAAACTGACCACTAGTAAGCCTTGTAAGGGGACAATTTTCACAGATGGTCAGTTACTAACTAGGTGTGTTTTTCTATGTTTTCGGTTATGAACTTAAGTATCCCCCTCTCGTTATTCTTAAACTCTTTATTTGTTTTTACAAATTACAAAATCGACCTATGTTGATTTTAAACCAAAAATATTCTCAACAGCTACTCTACAGTAGTCTATGCTCTTATACGGCGTCTTGGACAATTAGGTGACACAATTGCAGTGCGGTCGTCTCGAAATTATTAATATTTGTCAATAATAAATTTAATAAACCAACAGGTATTTACCGGTTATAATTATTGAGCTACAATAATTATCCATGATAATTATGCGTTGATTTATCAGCTGTATTAAATTTCACATCGGTCAGTTAAGGCGTCGAGCTGAGAGGACGGAACAAATAAACAATCACAGTTTCGCATTTATAGTATTAGTATGAAAGTGATTTTAGCAAGCATCTTAAGAAATAATATGAAAGCAAATAATTTATAAATTGTAATTAATATTTTACGTCAACCTCAAGTGTAAAATTAGCAGATTTTACATTTAAATGTCATTGGATATAGCTAATCATTGCGTGTCGACCTACCAGTCACTCTAGACATTTCAGCCAATAAGAGACCAGTATTTAAGAAGAAGTGTATCTCAAATAAGAGGCCAGTATTTAAAAAGAAGGAACAGCGCGCAAGTCCGTTGGTCTCTGGGGTTTGCCCGGCTTTTTGGCTAAAGGTTGGTCTAAATGACTTCAGCTGTTTTGTTAGACTAAGCGACGATATATGACGTCACCAAACATTTCGATTTACTATTTATATTTATTATGGGCATGTAGTTTACCAGCGCTTTCAAAGTCATGAAGTCATGTAACATACCACCTTTTCAAAATAGGGATCCAGATCCAGCTAATGTAATGTTTTAATTTAAAATGCTGTACCGACCCGTTGGAAAGTTGTTCTCTGCTCGAAACATCGGTAATCCATAATGAATGTGTACTGCTACAGTGTAGACTGGTATAACTCTGATATATGTCCCGGAAAACACATGTTTTCTAAAAACATGTCCATTTTGTTGCATTTATGTTTTTTAATGTAAGTCGGTTTAACCAGAGCATACAATGTATTTAGAATATCGATGAGAAGTCGAGGTGTACAAAAGTCTGGGAAAGTACATTACTCACCAATTTTCAGCATTTAGAACCTTTATTGCCTCAATTTGCTGTAATATTGCTCTGTTTTAAGATATTATTACATGCAAAATGATCATTTACATTTTTTCAGTTTCATTTATTCATTTTGTAAACATAGGTTTCGTTACAGATGGCACAGTTTTAAAATAGATCTCTATGTTTTGCCATTAGGCATACAAATTAGTGCTAGGCATACCACATACAAAATACAATAATACTAGTCCTAGTTAAAATTAAAACGTGCATGTCAAAAAAATAATAATCTAGAATTAAAATAAAATGAAACACAAAATATGATCAAAAATGATAACTTTGTATTCTAGTTTTTTCTTTCTATAACTTTTTCTGTTTAATACAAAGTGGACAATGGTAGTTACTTATGTCTACTTTGTAGTTGAAAAGTGGTTCGTCGAGCACGGTTGGCCTTAGCAGCTGCATATTTTAGTGCTTTGTCACTTTAACGTGATGTTTGAGCTGCTGCACTCATCTGTCAAAGGCGTTAAAGCGACAAGGTACTAAACTGTGCAGCTACATACAAGGCCTATTCAGTAGCATTAGGTATTATTAGATTTTGTCGTAGCATAAAATCTATTTCTAGACGGCTATAAAAGCTACGATGTTTTAGTCACGTTGTTTTCCTTATTTCATGCTGCCGGTGCCATTTTCCACTTTTTTTTTAAATCCGTCGTTCTGTCTACTATGCTTTAACGGCTTAGCCGATAAACTAACTGTGATGTAATTTTCGAGTTGCTTGGAGATATGCCTCTTCTTGGGTCTTTATGTGAGTGATGGAACTCGTTAAAAGGCTAATAATTTTAAGGAACCGATTAGATTCCAGTTAATTTTAACATCCTGCCGTATCTTAGTCATTTATCGGTAAATATTGCAACTGGCTAATCATTGCATTTGCATATAAATCGTAGGAAATTACCCTGAGGTGTGAAAATGGCTGTAACCATAACCCCTTTATATGGATAGTTGGTTGACACAGTTTTTTGAGCGGTTATTTTCTGTTAATTTGAGGGTTTAAGCTTAGAATGTTGTTTGGTGATTCGAGGTGTAAATGTAAAATCTAAAGAAAACCGGTCAAGTGCGACCCGGGCTCGTGTTTCATACAACCACCTTTTTTTAACTTAGTGAGTCAGTGTTCCACTGCTATTGGCTCAAGGACCGTATTACGTGGTTTTGTTTGATTATAATTTAAAGAAATAAAGAAAGAAGAAAGAAAAACATTTATTCGCAACAATAACGCACCAAATAACATAAAAATGAAATGTATTAGAAATTTAATAAATGGAATTGATAGGTATTTATGTCGTTATAGCAGCAATAGATACTAACTAAAATTTTCAAGAAAAAAATACATTCGTTGCTAACCCTGAGGACTAAGATGAAATGCCTCTAGGTATGCTTGAATTTTTTTTTTTTTTTTTTTTTTTTTTATGTTAAGGAGAAGGCACACGAGCACTCAGGCCACCTGATGGTAAGTGGAATCTGAGACCCATACACATTTGAATTCTCAAGACTATAATCCTAAGACCTCAAATGCGTTGCCAACCCTGAGGACTAAGATGGAATGCCTCTATGCTAGTAATTTCACCGGTTGTCTTATCCCCACGCCGGAACACAATAATGCGAACACTGTTGCTTGGCGGGTGGTTAATGGATAAGATGGTGGTAGCGATCCGGACGGACCCTGCACAGGGTCCTACCACCACTATTCCACCAATTTCGCCGGTTGTCCGGACATCATCGGACACTGCTGCTTGGTGATAGGTTAAGAATTGCCTGTATTATTTCTATTAAAAACAACATAACCCCGTGTGGTTCCCGGGTTAGGATAGTGCCACTCCATGTCTTCCCGTGGATGTCGTAAGAGGCGACTAAGGGAGTAAGTAGTAGTACTGTTACTACTCGTAATACACAGCTTGCAACCTGTCACTAAGGATTCGGTCACTTACGGCCACTTTCCTCGCACGACCACGTGCCTGGAATGCCTGAACGTCCATGTCGCTCGAACGACCATAATACTAAAAAGGCCACATGCCTTGAATGACCACATCCCTGAACGTTCATGTCGCTCGAACGACCATAATACTAAAAAGGCCGCGTGCCTTGAATGACCACATCCCTGAACGTTCATTTCGCTTGAACGACCACTTTTACAAGTGTCGATGCCTTATAAAAATTAAAATGTTAGTGTCCCATATTCTGCTACGACACTTTGCTTTCAAGGAAATGTACGAAAAGAGAAGTGGCCGAACAAGGAATTGAACGAAAAGAGAAGTGGACGAACAAGGAATTGAACGAAAAGAGAAGTGGACGAACAAGGAAATGTACGAAAAGAGAAGTGGTCGTTCAAGGATGAAGGCGAACTAGGAATTTGGATGGTGTTCATTAAAGGAAGTGGCCGTAAGTGACCGAATCCGTCACTAATACACAGGTAATCTTCTTGGCCTGATTGTGCAAAACGTGGTTACAGATTTATTGACAAGTCTTTTTAGAGTTTTTGGTATTTCTGTAGCTCTGCCTCCCCACTCTGGGAATGCAGGCGTGATGTTATGTTTGTAAGTGAAAACAACATACGCTTCCTTCTGTCCCTTAGGTATGTCTGTCCCCTAATCACCAACATAAGAAGCAAACTAAAAACCGCACCGCAACAAATCAAAGTCGACCGCGACGTCTTAATCTCGAGATCGACCTTTTTGTTAAGCGCTAATGTAGCTTCAAGATCGAGTTTGAATTCGTGTTATATTGTTCTTATTAATGTTGTAAATTTACAAATATCGCACTATTAAGATAAATCTATGTATACGCTTTATTGTACAAAAGATAAACCAAAACAATACAATGAATATAAAAAGCTTTACAAAGGCGAACTTATCTCTTTAAGGGATTTCTTCCAGCTGACTCTCGAAGGTTGTGCAGGTATAATTGATATTCAAGTTTCACAAGGTTGACACGCTAGCCTATTTAGTAGTGACCCTGCCTTCGAAACTCTAGGGTCCTGGGTTCAAATTCTGGTAAGGGCAGATATTTGTGTGATGATGATGAACCGCCAAGCAACAGTGTTCGCATTGTTGTGTTCCGGTGTGGGAATAAGGCAACCGGTGAAATTACTAGCATAGAGGCATTCCATCTTAGTCCTCAGGGTTGGCAACGTATTTGCAGTCTTAGGATTGCAGTATTCAGAATTCAAATGGTTAAGGGTCTCAGATTTCACTTATACCATCATTGCTCTCGTGCCTTCTCAATACCATAAAAATAAGAAAAAAAAAACTTGAATCTTGGATGTTTTCTATATATTTCTCTATATACTCGTACGTTCCTATAGAACAAGTCTAGTACCCGTAGTACAAGCCTAGAGCTAAGTTTGGAACTAGGTCAATTTGTGTGACATTGTCTCGTGATATTTATTTATTATCGAAAAACTTGGTGCAAAAAAGAAAGACGTACAGTAAAAATATAGCTTAAATATATCATTTTACCTATATCTATTTAAATCTTCTACTAATTCGCGACATTTTCCCTTGACAATGCTCATACATCATCGCGCGATGTCGACGTGTATATTAGCTGTTAATAATAGCCAAGTATTTTCGTCTCGCGCAAAACGAACAGGCAGACAGAGACGGAAGACGGCATCGTGTGGTAATGGCCCGTGGGCTCCAGACTGTTGACGGTCAATTAACATTGATTAAGATAAAACAAAGTGGGGTTACCATTTTCTTTTTAGTGGTGGTATTTGGGATTTTTATTATTAATATGCCTGTTGGTTATGATTTCACGGCTAAACCGCTGGATCAATTTCGATGATATTTAGAGTAAAGATAATTTAACTTCGATACTTTTTCTTCCGTTTTGATAGTGCCTGAAGTTTTTCTCTTATGTTTTATACTTACAGAATAAACTGTTCTACACGGATAAAGCTGCAGGACAAATCTACGACTCTAAACATAAAGTAAAAGTTCAACGAATGTTGTACCAGTGTTCGCATTGTTGTGTTCCGGTGTGGGGATAAGATAACCGGTGAAATTACTAGCATAGAGGCATTCCATCTTAGTCCTCAGTCCTTTACACGAAAAAAAACCTTTAATCAATTATGTGCACCTTCGGAAGAAACAATGGCTATAATGAAAAGACTTCCCCTGATGAGTTACTTACAATTAATGTGTAGGTACAATATGAATTTAAATAAGACCCACTATTTTTTTATAAATATAACTGAAATTACATTCCTGGTTATAAAAATTTACAAGTTATAATAAAAAGTGTACCTATGTAATAAGATAATCGTATCTAATGAGAAGAAGAAATAATAAACATTATTTAAACACAACTAAAATTTAATTAACTTGCTCGGTGGTCTATCAATCCAGTGTACCCCGCCTTCATATCAGCCGAGAGACGACCAAAATACAAACAACCCTGATTCGCGGCAACTACCTTATAGCCTACAGCTCTACGAACCCTGGTCATCCTCGATTAAGCGATCCTTGCTCGGTTGGTGAATTATAAAACAAGGATCAGTGATATATTTCTATTTCTCAGTACTTACTTAGATTGTTTTTTGTTTGTTAAGTGTAAGTGAGTTATAGATAATGCGATTTATTACGTGTTATGTCACTTAGAACATGGCTTAAGTGGGGTTAGGATGTTCGGTGTGTGGTAATTTATGTCAGGAAGTGGTTGCTATGATTTACGCGCTGTGGAGCGGTTAAATATTTTGTGTATAGATGACGATTTCTAATAGTTGTACCATAGTTTAAAATATATATATCGGTAATTATGTTTGAATTTGCTTTAAACTTATTTTGTGCGAAGTACAATAATGTTTTTTTATAAATTCACATACATTTTTTTGGGTAAATAAGTTATGTCTATTTGGGTGGGTACCTACCACATTCCATACATTTTTGCCCATTGTCCTTTGATATTGAAGATCTCAAATTATAACGTCAAATTTGACACGATTCTCACATTATAATATCAAAGTTGACGCGAAATAAATCCGAATCGCGTCAAAATAATTAAGGGTTAAACAAAACTCGTATTTTTCGAGTCTTTTACTTCTTTACCCAAATGCTCCTGTATGCGTCATCAATACAGGTAAATAAATCACAAAATGTAGTTTTATATACACTGCTCGTTGTCCGCAGTAATCTAGATAGTTAGGACAAAAAAAACAGGCAAAAAAGCAATTAGCTACGCAGAAAACGAGTCTAGAAAACGTTGAGTCACTAACAATACAGTTTAAAAAAGGAAGTCATTGAACTGAAACTACTAAATATAGTTTAAATGCTATAAGAGTTCCTTTTTTATCCGCATTTATCTGTGACTCACACAACTTAGTATTTGTACATACAAAACATCACACCTTAATTCCCAGAGTGGGGTAGGCAGAGCTACAGAAATACCAACAACTCTAAGGGCTGAATCTTCAATGTATAACTTCAATGATTTTGATGCGGTTTTTTTTAATAGATAGAGTGATTGAAGAGGAAGGTTTATATGTATAATACTTTAATCCGGAGCGAAGCGAGGGCGGGTCGCTAGTGATTAATAAATTTACGTACCTGTAGATGGTAGGACCTTGCGCAGGGTCCGTCCGGATTGGTACTACCATCTTAAGTACCAGGTTAATAGTATCTAAACTCTTAAAGAAATTGAGTTAAATTGTGTTTATTTAGAAGACGCAGTTAGCTTAGTTTGTAGTTAACCTGTCTACGAAACTCGCGGACCCGGGTTCCCTCACCGAGCGTTTCTTCCTGAGTCTTTGAGGTTTTCTACACACTTAGGTACATACATAAAATCATTGCTTCATCCCAGAGTGGGGCATAGACACAGAATTACAAACAACTCAAAAAAAAACTTGTTGATTATTTCTGTAACCACATTTTGCACAATCAGGCTAAGATCAGCTTTTCTATATATTTATCGCTGTCTAGTACCTATAGCAAAAGCCCAGTCGTTAAATTTTACAGGCAGTTACTAACCCTCCTGAATATATCCTTATTTACGATGTAATATCATCAGTTTTTCAAAGGTCTTTTACTAATAAAAATGTTATACTCATATCAATTAACCTAAATCCTGCATCCGGTGCAGCCTAAGTTGTCCTAGGCGTGATTTTTGCACACTCTCCGATCATGCGCGTTAATGACGCGATAATTGGTCGAGTTAGTGCGCTCGCGCAACTAGCGTTCGCGCGTTTAGGAGACACTCGCGCGCTAACGACAGCGGTTATAGTAATCACCAGTTTACTTGCAGGATATTAATACTGCTTTTAGTACTCATTATAAATAACTATTAAACAGGTAAAATCACACTATCACACTAATATCAAAAATGCGACCGTTTTTGTGTGTGTTTTGTGAGTTTGGGGACGGATTTGATTGAAATGTGGGATAGAGATAATCCTGATTTAACACACAGGCTACATTTTATTAAAAGAAAACTGTTCCCGTGATATTATACCGGGTGTGGTCTGTAATAGGAGCAATAAATTGAGGGATCGTTTCTACACCACAAACGTAACAACATTTATTCTACAGCTTTTTAAAATAACTTGTTGTTTACTAAGTATTAATGAATTTAGATTTTCCAAGCAAGCAATGTATTGCAAAAATTACGAAGTTTGTAGGCTGACAATAGATGTCAACTAGACTATTGGATGGAGTACATTGAAAATGCGTTTAGTTTGTTCGAAAAAATCCCAAATAATAAATAACATATGTTTTAAAAGTTGTACAACAAATGTTGCTACGTATATACAGTAGAAAAGATCCCTCAATTTATTGCTCCTTTACAGGCCACACCCGGTATATTACTAGCTATTGCCCGTTACTTCGTCCACGTAGAAGTTCGTTATATGGAGCAGGAAGTCGTTTAAAAAGTACTCGGTTCTTCCTCGGAGTTTAAGCTATTTCCATACAAAATTTAATCAAAATTGGTTCTGTAGTTTAGTCGTGGAAGCTTACCAGACACACACACACTGTTCCGCATTTACATTATTAAGTATGGGCGTGTATGCATAGTATACAGGGTGTTAGGTAATTAGTGGCTAAGCCGCGATAGGGGGCACTTGGGACGTTCCGAAAATGCTAAATTAGTCTTAGCAAAAGTGGCACTGTTTTCGAAATATTTTTACTTTTATATGTCGTCTCATGAATACATTATAAAAACCAAAAAGTCAAAATATCTTGAAATCAATACCACTCTGACTAATTTAGCTTTTTGAGAAAGTGCTAAATGCCCTCATCAGCAGGTCTCAGATTATCCACTAATTACCTAACACCCTGTATAGTATATTGTACAGTATTTATGTAGGTTTAAGTATGTATATCGATTTATAAATATATATTTCTGTGTCTAGCATAAATATGTACGTATTTGAATGTAGTTAATTTTATTTTTATACTTTGGACTTATTTGTATGATCTGATCCTAAAGAAATTTGTAAACTTGCCTACTCGATGCACCACCTTTCACTTTTCTCAATCTCTCAAGGGTTAGCTGGAAGAGATCCCTTAAAGGGATAGGTCGCCTTTGTACATTATTTTCTTGTATCTTCATTGTATTGTATCGGTTTTATTTAGTACAATAAAGAGTTTACATACATCAATACATACATACAGTAAGGGCATGCGCACTGAGTCGCGGGCAGAAACTATAGTCTTAAATAAAACCAAAAACGGCAGCTCATTGTATCCTAAAAGCGTTACGTTGTTTTGTTTGTGTAAATTTCAGCCATTTGTTTTTGTTCTAGATTCTCTAGATTGTTTGTAAATTATATAATAACATTAGCAACTAACGGTTATAATAACTGGAATTCCGTTAACGTTGTGAAATAGGGTAGGGCATATATGCTGCGTGTATTCTGGGACGGCGTAGTACCTACAATTGAATTCTAATAAAGTATTTAAGTAAATGGTCTGCTTCTCAATTCTCATACTAACTTTAGTCATAGAGGTAAGTTTATTTATTTACTTAATCTTTATTGTGCAACATCTTACCCTACTTGTGCAAAATGTGTTTACAGAATTATCAAGAAGTCTTTTTAGAGTTGTTGGAATTTTTGTAGCTCTGCCTACCCTACTCTGGGAATGAAGGCGTGATGTTATGTATGTATGGATGTAATGCACAAAAATACAAATTTGAGTTCAAAAGGTGAACTTAATGCCTAATGGCAATTTCTGATTTGCCCCAAGGGTAGAGATACGATTATGTTTGTACGATTATGTTGTATGTTTTATGAATTAAAAATATTTTAGCACTAGTTTTCCAGAGTTAACTTTGACTTGGCACTTTTATATAAAGCTACAGTACGATTACTGTAAGTTTACCACTGACCAAGAGTTCGCCTTCATTTCATTTTCAACTTTAATTTCATACAAATAAAGCAATTTTCAGTTAATACTGTTACCCACGTCTACCGATTTAGTCATAACTATTTTATTTGTATAACATTAAAGCTGAAAATTAAATGAAGGCAGTCCATCTGTCAGTGGTAAACTCAAAATAATGTTACTATGTAACATTTTTTTTTTATGTGGAGGGGAAGGCACCCGAGCACTCAGGCCACCTGATGGCAAGTGGAATCTGAGACCCATAGACATTTGAATTCTCAAGACTATAATCCTAAGACCTCAAATGTGTTGCCAGCCCTGAGGACTAAGATGGAATGCCTCTAACATCAAGTAGTCTTTAAAAATAATATGTAAGCCTATTGTTTTTTTTATTATTACCGCCATATTTCAGCAAGTTAGTAGGTACCTATTTAGTGGTGAAATGTTGCATCCTTGATGTCGTTTGGAGTATTAATATTCTCAACTCAACAAGCGAGTCTTAGATATAATAGGTATAATGTATATCTATTTCTATTTATTTTTAATCAGTTAAGTCGTTTTTATTTCATGGAGCAGGCAAAGACTCACGCTAGACTCTGAAGCCTATAGACATTTCCAATCTCAAGATCGCAATCTTACGATGATAATCTCAACCCTGCTGTTCTAGAGATTACTCCAAAATATACTTACAAACAAACACGCAATCGTAACATTTATAAATATAAAGCACAGACATTAAACTTAGATCTAGATAATATCAAGACACAATCAGATCATACCACATCGTACCCTATGGCTTACGTTGTCACCCAATAAATACCTGTTCCAGTAAATACCTGTTCCCAATAAATAACAATTACCTTGAGGCTCTGTCAATACACCAGTATTGAGTAATGTATAGCCCTGGGCTACCGTCGTGATGTTTAATACTAAGTTAGTGCTTTAATAATTGTATGTTGGTAGCGTTAAGGCGGTCTCTAACGTCACTTCGCGGTAGGGCAGTGAATTCTTTACCTAAAGCTGTCACTCATTTGTTTGAGGTGTTGTTGTTGCGACCTTTTAACCCCTAAGAGATCATATGACCTTGCTTCTGCTAACTGTGAGGTGGCTACCAATGTCACTGCAATGGATACTTAAGTTTTCGTTTAATAAGTAATGGTCGTCATTGTATAACATCTATGTGCCTAATAAATACAATTAAAGGTATGGAGATAAGTTACAAACATCTAGGTATTTCTAAATCTAAAATCGTCATCTCCTTTGCATTATATCAGATGTTAGAACTGCATGATTTATTAGGTATTAAGAGGACTGTGAGGGTGAAAATTTCCATGAAAGTATCGGTGACGTTTCAGTCCCCCTGAAACTATTGTTACCGATTTTTAAGATCGTTCAATATGTTGTAATATTATGAAAAATTAAGTCTGGGCTGGGATTCAACACCGTAATAACGATATCGTATTTGACCTGTTTCCGTATTGTCAACGTTTTGATAAGTCTTTTGTCATTTACAATAATGGCGACTGTGACATAAACGATTCTTAAACGTGTGAAACACGATATCGTTTTAACGCACCTGAATAGAGGCCCGGTTCGTTTTACTTTTCAAGAGATTATTTGAAAACAAAATTGAAAAAAAACGAGCAGTACGGTACAAACCTAGTTTTTATAGTAACTATATTTTTTAATTTAGGGGGTGAGAAACGTTATCTCGACCGGAGCTAAATTTGTATGTTTTTTGACATAACGCGATTTATAAATCCTCTTAAGTGTAAGTTTTTTTTTTATTCAATGCTTATTCCATCTTTCTAATGCAAAAACAATGTGCAATCGTAAAAATCAATAAGCGAGTGCACTTTCAAAGACTAATCAAATAAATCAATAATTCTTGTTCAACGTCGGGCCACTAAACTAACGTGAAGGTAGGCATTCAGGGAGGATTAATGCCGTGGCCTGCAAACGTCACGGTTCAGAAACCGCACACATAAATCACAATTTATGCCCATAGGAAGTCACATTGACAGAGGAATCTGTTTCGGTTAATGGAAAATCGATAATACATGAACATGAACCAGTACCACTATGCATAGGATTAATAGTTTAAACTGTATAGTGCAGTTACACGTTATAAAAGCAATTTATTTATTTAACAAGTTTTGCATGTGGGTAAGGACCAAAAAGTTGGCCACGCTAACGCACTCAATTAGTTTTCTATTAAACTTTTCCGTTGTGACAAGTAAATTAGCCATACATATTTGTAGGGATAATTTTCGTGTCACAGCGGATCTTTTTTTAGTTTTGTTGTTTGTATGGTTAATTACGCTTAACTATGGTCCAACTATTTGGTCTTTACCCGTGTTTATGATGGGCAAGGTTGGAAACAGGAAGAATTCAAAATCCTTGCAAAAAGAGATTCCAGTTCCAGGATCTGATAGCTAACCATTTTGCTAGTTATAGAAGCACTTGAAGAGGAAGAAGATGAAAGGTAACATTAGCTATAGAGTTAATGGGTAAAAACTTCGGAAAAGTAATTACAAATATGATCCTACCTTTGCTGGTTTCATAGCGATGACAACTACGAGGCCCTTAATTCGAAACGTCGGATGCACCACGCTTTTGGCCTCTACATGACGATACATACATACATAACGTCACGCCTTTATTCCCAGAGTGGGGTAGGCAGAGCTACAGAATACCAACAACTCTAAACTTGTTGATAATTCTGTAACCACATTTTGCATAGTCAGGCTAAGATGTTTACCAGTGTATTAGTGACAGGTTGCAAGCCCATCGCCTAACAGTACTACAAGCCTTTATTCCCTTAGTCGCCTCTTACGACATCCACGGGAAGACATGGAGTGGCACTATTCTAACCCGGCAACCACACGGAAAATACATGACGATAACCTTATAAAATTTAAACTTAAATAGCTAGTAATCCAGTAACCACAAGATTTTTTATATGATAAGGAGAGCACACGAGCACTCAGGCCACCTGATGGTAAGTGGAATCTGAGACCCATAAACATTTGAATTCTCAACACTATCATAAGACTGCAATCCTAAGACCCCAAACGCGTTGCCAACTCTGAGGGCTAAGATGGAATGTCTCAATGCTAGTATTTTCACCGGTTGTCTTATCCCCACACCGGAACACAATAATGCGAACACTGTTGCTTGGCGGTTGGTTAATGGATAAGAAAAAAAAACCATCCGTACAAAATGCAGATAAAAATAAATTCCATACATTTGTAATTACAATTAACTTAGAAAACTTCTATGACTGCAGCAAAGTACAAGAAAAAAAAACAAGCCTAAAATGTCCTGTAAAGTGACAGTTGTCAGTCAATCAGTTCATTAAACGTTCCCGGTTTGATTCCCAGCTCACGCAAACTTCATTAGCGACCATTTGGGTGCTAAGTGTATGGAGATGCGATGGTCTCAGGAAGTGTCAGATAGTTTGCATATATCTCTCGCATTAAGATATCACTTAAACTTAAAATATCATTGACTTTTTTTAGCTTTTCCTCGCAAGTCCGCGTAGAACTCGTTTATAGTTATTCTCTCGGGAGATGGTATAACTTGGAATCCAAAAATCTCTACTTTTTTCATCAAAATTGTTTCTTTATTTGTCTATCCGTTCAATTGTATAAAACAGACAGACCCATTAGTTACATATTAAATACAATGTCAGGGGATCATGTCACACAAATTGACCTAATCCCCAACTAAGCTCTAGGCTTGTGCCATAGACAACCATAAATATAATTATGTAGAGAAATATACTTAAATACATAAAAAACATCCAAGACTGAGGAACAATATTCGCGTTCATCGCACAAATATGTATCTGACCTTACCGAGTTTTGAACTCAGGCCTATGAGGTAGGGTCACCAACTAAGCTAACGTATCGTCAAATCTGATTACTAACTTAAGTCTCGGGACCTGAGACCCATGGACATTTGCATTGTTAAGACTACAATATTAATAGAATTGCCTCTGCTCTTACGTTAAAATTGATTTACAGTAATTTTCGGTCGCCTGTCCTTCGAGAGCTCACTTTGGTGAATTGATAATATGCGAGAGCGTTCCAATAGAGAACATGCATGAAAATCAGGAGGAGTTTAATTGATACGACTTAGGAGAAAGTGTAAAAAAAAGCATATAAACCGCAAAACTTGTTGAAATTTTGAAACTTCTTTTAATGTTTAAGTAGATTGTTTTTTCGGCATCCAAATTTTATCTACGTAATATTTTAATTCAACGATATTGGCTTAAACATAGTAATTTACGAAATAAATACAAATTTCTTAATAAGGTCCTTATATTTTAAACATGGAACAACAGCTGTGACGTCATTCCTGTCGTCGATTTTGTAGAGTGTTTTTGCAGAGGGTCTGACTATGACTTTTTAAAACTTCATATCTTATGAAAAAATACACGACAATTATTTAGCGTATACAGTTATTCCTCTGTTTAATAGCACTTTCCAGAGAGCGTAACAAGAAAAATGCATGTTCCCTATTGCCTCTGCTCGTACATTTACATTGGTTAACAGTAATTTTCGGTAGCCTGTCCTTCGATAGCTTACTTTTGTGAATTGATAATATGCGAAAGCGTTCCAATTGCGAAAATAAGTTTTAGTATCGAATTCCCAGGTCCAATAGCGTAAGAGGCAGGGCGCCGCTACCAACTAGACTAAACGCCTCGTTACTTGCAGCTTCCTTCTAAATTAAAGATGTAAAATCCAGCAAACAACTTTATTTGATCGCGTGTTCATTACACATAAATCCTAACTACAGCTCCCAGGGTAAACAGAGAGCATATATTCCCGGTATTTTAATACATTAAACCTGCTATGTAATAAACACGAAATTTGCATGGTCGGAAATATGCGGAACAATTATTGAAAAATTATGCAAGTATTTATTGAGATAACCTAATATAATACATCTTTTACCAGTAGGCTGTCGGTTAGTAGATTGCTACTGTACATGTACAATTTGCAGAACTTTGCCAGAAGTTTTGAGATCTTCTCAAGAAATTACTGGGATTTTTTCAAAACTTTTATAAGCTTTGAGAGTGTTCAGTTCACTTTCCATTCGATAACTAGCTTTTGCCCGCGACCCCTCCGTGTAGAAATGTAAAACATAGCCTATTTAAGTTACTCAGTGTTAATAAAGCATTCTACTGTTGAAAGATTTTTAAAATCGGTCCAGTTGGTTTTACGGTTATTGGTAACAAATAAAAAAACTAATCTTTTCTCTTTACTATATTAGTGTAAACATTCTCTTTAGAGAACGATTTGAGAGTTTCTCATTTTTAAAATACAAATATAGAGTAAGGGCTAAAGTAGTCCTTTGAAACAAGAATTACTTAGTCCAGATTTTCGCGGAAGCACTAGAAATAGAAAAGAAGGTTTGGACATGCGGTAGTTCTTTATCTCTTTCGAGACCTCGCGTCGTGTTGTTCTCCTATAGTCATCAATTTAGTTAAATGTCATTAATCAATAACCTTACATTTGTAATGATTTTATTTGTTCTAGTTTGAATAATAATAATTTATTAGGTACTTTATTAAGTGCTTGTAATTTAACTTACTTTTAAGTACTATTGTGCTTTATGATTGGAAAAATTGCTTTTTGCTGGAGTTTCTTGCGGTGCTTTTTCTCCGCAATGATGGTCTTGTCCTAATCGCTAGTAGATTCTCTTCATATTACCGACGTGTAAAAGAGCCTTCTTGTGGCCAATTTACTGGGTAAAAATTTTGTTTTCTTTTCGTACCATCCTTCACTAACCCGCCAGTAAGCGAGAGGGATGGCCATGTTGTTTCATTGTTGCCATACAAAATGCTTGTAAATTTAATTTAAAGTTTGTTTGTCACTTATTTAGTTTTAGTTAGTATTAATGAGGGTCCCTCTGAAAATCAGTGTTGCGGCTTGCTGCAGCATAGTGCTGAGAGGGGTCCTTTTTAACGAGTTTCTTTCTTTGTTTCTGTCTCGTTCTGCTTTTTGTTTTTTCTTTAGCTGTATTTGTATAAATATTTATTTTATTCCGTCAGTACGATGGCAATATGTTCGCTTTCAGCAAGTGTGATTTCCTAACGTAGGTATTATGAGTAGGTAAATCAGATATGAAAAATATACACACATTAAGAAACATGCAATTAACTTGACATAGGTAAATTATGCAAAGGCATATGCAAATGGTCTTATAATCCGCCTCTAACTTATAGTCCGTAGGTAATTCGTATTTGCAAGTCATGAGACGGATAATTCCGAGTCATTATTAGCGATAAAACCGATGGCGCCTATTTGTTGATATTGATAAGTAATGGCGACGATAAGTGGGGGCTGGCTTGTCTGATGGAATTATGAGCCCACGCCCATTTTATCTAGCAAGTCTTTTCTTCCGACACTATAAACAATGTATAAATAGACAAGTAGTTCGGCTGTGGCCCTGGAGGAGTTTCCGTTACCTCTTATGCGCGGGCGCAAGGGTTGCGTCAATGCGTGTCGCTCGATTCTTAATGAGCACGTAACTAAACGCGGCGCGGCGTTGGCTTCACCGGCTTATTTTATTTTATGTTATCTTACAGATGGGCCCTTTCGAATACACTTCGACCCCTTTAGGATCTTTTGTGCAACCTTTGTTAATGTCCCAAATAAACTAAATAAATAAATAAACCCCATCTTAACATTCAGCTGTTCGAATGTGCAGGTTTCCTCACCATGTTTTTCCTTCACCGGAAGAGCTTTGGGTAGGGTGATCGAACCAGTAATGAAAAAGGTCCAATGACGGACACTTGACTTTTATTTTAGAGACGATAAAGGTTATTTATTTGTTTGCAACAATAAATTTATAACCTTATGATCTTTCAATTAAGAGTAAAGCGTCCATCATTGGTGCCTGTCAGCTTAAAGTATCCAACACTGGTGCCATCACCCTAATATACTTAAGTTTGTAAAGCTCATTGGTACATGGTGACCGCGGGGGTTTGAACTCGTGATCGTAAGATACCCCCTAAGCCACTAGACCACCGATGCTCTGGCTTAATCGGCTTGGTCCGTCCTGTTGAGTTTGCTTGTTGTGACTCGCGGCGCGTACTGTCGAGCCACGCACACATGCAAGCCCCGCGATATTAGAAAAACTACTGTTTATACTGAGCCTGTGATTAACAGTTGTTATTATCGTAGTACGTCTAAATACTTTCGTTGTTAGTCACTAACAATTGTATCTTAGACAACATTGGACGTAAATATATCTGGATATCTAAAATATCTGAGTCATAAAAACAGTATTTGTTACTAGGGGCTTAGAAGCATTTCAGATATTATCCATGCAATATCTTAACAACGGCCGGGGTAATCAAAGCATTTTATTTCTGAAATTTATACGCGCTATGTAATAAACTCGATGTATTTCGGAAATATCTGACACGTCTGAGATATTACAAGAGGCAATGAGCATATTGAGCATGTTCAAAAATATCTGCCACGTATCTTTTACTAAAGGTTTTAGGCCGTGTCAGATATAGAACTGAAACTTAAAGATATCTACCGCGCCTTTATCGCTAGACTCTAGCATAAGACCGTGTAACATTTATCCACTGAAAAGAGGCTATATGGCGTGTCAGACATTGGGCTCAAAAACATCTGACACGTAGAGCCGTGTCGATAACTAGAGGCTAAGAAGCGTGTCAGATGTTCGACACAAAATTAACTGACACGCGTCTCATAAGAGGATTTAGAACGTGTCAGATATAACACCCAAAACTGACAATATCACAAAGTCGTATGATGTATTTGTTCTTCAATAGATTAGCGTTTTACCTCTCAACACTGAACGAACGTCCTTACCAATGCTGAAGTTAACCCTTACTCATTGCTATAACGCGTATAACCGTGCCAAGGTAACCCTTTACTCTTTTGAAATACTCTAAAATAATTAACACAATTTATCAGTACCTGCTTTACCTGACTTGGTTCACAAACCACTAGACACTGATAAGTTTCCAGCTCAAACATGATCAATCTTTGTCCAACATACGTTTAAGATACATAGAATTGTTTAAATTAATATTGAAATAGATCACGGTATATTAAAACTGAAATAGCAACACCTTATTAGGCTAGTTGTCCGTCAAACATGGCGCCGACTTTAATCTATCAGGTCATGCAAATCAAAGTAATTTATAGATAATAATTGTGATTCACATAATGATACTTGTTATAGGCTTCCGTTTGCTTGACACTGTCATAATAATTTGACGTAAATAAACGAGTTGTCGCACATTCTTGATATTTTATACTCAATTAAGTATATTAATATGTAAAATAAGATTCCATTCCGTGTTTTGTTTCAGAATGTTGATTGATTTTATGACTGAGAGTCTAATCAACAAAAGAATAAAATTATTACATACATTCATTTGATTCTAGTAAAAAAAGGTAATTGTAGAGTATATAAATTAGACTGAAAAGAACAGAGAAATAAAATGCCTTAATTGAGTAATATTCACGTAAGCTATACCATTTTTATTTTTCATTTGTGTATTTTCTGGTTCCCACAACGACTTGCGCCTATTTTGCGTGTGGAAAAGGCATTATGACATTGTATAACATCTGGAAATAAATATATTTCTCTTCTTGCCTAATTTAACCAAAAATACCCTTTTTATTTTAAAAATCGCAGTGTTGCAACATCCGGTTTTAACAAAAGAAGCAGAAGCTAAATTAAACCGTTTAAACCACATGTTTGTACAAGACTTATTTTTAAAGTGTTACAATGTCGCAACAACCACTATTCCCCCCGGCGGGACATCGGACCCCGAGTAAACATACAATACATTAAGAATCTTACCTTTTTCCTTTAAAAAAATACATCACTATATGTGTGGTGGTGTATCTTTTGCAGTTCTAGTTTGTTCAATGTTATTTCCGACTGCGAGACTCGCTTTCCTATTGTAATAATGATGCGAAGTTTCTTTTAAAATATTCTTGGACTAGCAGTTGCCCGTGACTCCATCCGCGTAGAAAAACAAAATAAAGCCTATGTTACTCAGCAAAAATATAGCTTTCTACTGGTGAAATATTTTTTGAAATCGGTCCGGTAAGTAGTTTATGAGTTTATTCGTTACAAATATACAAAAATACAAATATTGCTCTTTATAATATTGTAGATTAATAGTTTCAACGGGGAATAGAACATGGAGCCTTGTTATAAGCAGGACGAGAACGAAGTCATGGGTCTGTCTGCCGTGATTCCGAAGAAGGCGGCTAAATACTTAGTTGAAGAAAAAGCATTTTAAATCTAATGCGGTTACCAATAGAGAATAGAATGCTTCGACTACTACATTGCGGTTGGCCGCCTTCTTTGGTATTACAGCAGTGTAATCCAGAGCACATGCATTATTAATACAAATAAAATTATGTATGTCTGTCCGTCAAGTGTTTAGAGTGCAGCTTATATTTATTGCCTACATTGTACTTATGTAGTATTTTACTTTAAATATTTACTCATTAAGCGGCATAGTAGATCAGATACGATCAAATTAAAAAATAATAAAAATATGAAATACAACTACATTTTTATTTTCATAATATTTCAAAGTAATGTCGACGCAGATGGCCTGGTTGGTCGTGACCTTGCCTTCGAAGCTAGCGGTCCCAGGTTAAATCCCACTTAGAGCAAGGACTGAGACGTACTTATAAACTGATCACGACTGTAATGCTCGTCTCAATTAAGACTCTCAAGATGCGTCTATAATTACAGTTTTTTTTTCGTCGTGACGTTAACTTTGACATACATACTATCTCGTTACGGGCATCTCGGTCTAAATAAGTTTATTAATGCGGCCCTAAGCCTACTCGTGTGATATTGACCACTGATATTTATTTATTTATTTAAATATGCCACGAGTCTATCCAAAACTATAATATATTAAAAATTGCGGGGTCCGTTCTATTCAGAAAACTGATTTTATTTGAGATGCGCGACGCAAGATATGCCTGAAAATACGGTTTTTTAAGACCTGACGTTTACTTTGACAGTAATTGAGACGGGTATTTTAGCCAAGATCACCTATAATACTGTTAATTAATATTAATATAATATTATAAAATTAATTTAATTCGTAGTGTCAAATTAAATGGTTTCTTCAGTTATGTCATAATTACTTTTTTGTTTCAGGTAAGTACGGTACACATCACAAATTTCACAAGAACCCGATTTCATTTGACAGCGTAAGTAATTTAACTTATCGAGTAATCACTCAATTAACTTATTATCGCTTTATTTTGAGTTACCCAAAAACTTTTTAAACGTAACGATAACGATTATGGCCGCTAAATAGTATTTTACTATCGACTGCGAAAAAAATGGCGTCAAATATGGCGCGCTTAATCAAGTGCGAATGGGGCCATAGAGTTTGCGATAACTTCGATTTATTTAACAACCCAAGAAACGCATTTTTTGCGATACAGTATTTAAATCATCAAAAGCGGCTCTGTCCCGAAGAAGAATTATTTTATTACTACCGCACTACGAAGTCGTCTTTTACATGTTCCTATCTCGATACTGTTTTAATCAACGAAGTCACGTTGTCGGGTCTATTACGTAAGGCCAAAATATTTTTGGTCAAATATTTCATGTCCGAAATATTTATTTGCCAACGCGCTTTGTTTTCTGTAACCGTAAATACTTCAGGATTTTGTAAAAGCCAAAGTAACCTAACCTATAGGGTTCTACCTACTCGATGGTCCTAAAATAAATTCTGAAAAGTTTATACAACAATGGTTTGGCAAGTGAAAAATTTGGGAAATGATACATTTGACCAAAAATATTTTGACTAAAGGCAGGCTCCCCACGTTGCCATTCTAAATTGACGTAGCACGGTTGCGTCAATGTAAGTAATAACGTAAATTTAAGCTGCCGTGATATCAATTAAGGCTGCTAACTGCATAGTGATAGCATAAGCATTTTAATTTTAATTTGGTTACCAATAGAGTACAGAATGCTTTGACTACTACATTGCAGAGCCGCCGTCTTTAGTATTAGGGCGCGAATTCGTTGAAAGTCATTAATTACCAAACGTCATGAAGTCATGATAATGTGTCATGTCTTATAGGTACTAGGAATAGGAACTCGTAGCGATACATTGTCTGCTACGTTGTTTGCCGTAGCGCTTGGGTGCACCGCCTCCGTTGCTACGGTCGCTAATTGATTACTGAGCCCTGTCGCAGAATCCCTTTGATTGACGCGGTCACTTTGACAGGGTTCCATATTGGCTCACTAAGTAAAGTCCGTAGTAGAACATAAAAAATAGAAAACATATTTTTATTATACAAATACATAATATCACATCCATGGCCCACTTAGATTAATTACCAGTGTACATAACAGCCATGAACACATTAATAGAGTTAAATTGAACACTAATCTGCCCATAATAGTCAAATTTTTCAATAACATTCTTATTTTTCTTGATTGTAAGTTCTAATTTATGTCAGTTATAAAAGTTTTTTTTTAAAGTTTTGCATCTGTTTTCCCAGATTTAATTACCCTTATTGTTTAGTTAATAGATAATCTTAATGATTCACGGTTAATATAATCAAACTCAAATTCGAAAAATATTATTTGATAAAAAACACTGCAGCACAACAGATAGGTATAGTATAGAAAATAAAACAAGATAAGATGCAAATTTAGAAATGTTGCACTGTAGTGTGAAGTGAATTAGGAATCAGCTGAGCATGTGCTGCAGCCGGAGCCACAGCCTTGGTTTTTAGCTGAACCCTGGTGTCTGGTGTTCACATTCAGATACATAAATATATAATGTATTGTCTTTATCAGGCTTTCTGTTCATAGGAAATAGAGCGTAGTTAAGTACTCCATAACATAATTCCAGTTAATTCATAGTAATTCAGTACTACCTAGTCCATTTAACCGTATAAAAAAGAAGTCCTTATTCAACTGTAAAACTTTTGTTGCCACTACTATGTTATTATTTTATTCAATATTAAAAATTTACATACATTTCTATATAATTTTCGCAATCGCTAACTCCGTGGCCACACATACAAGTGCATCTTCAGGCACTAAAGCGATCATCTTCCATTCCCTATAGCACCACCTTATCACCGAGTAATAAGGTTCAAATTAGCTTCACACTTGTCACGGAAGCTGCGTCTGCGCAGTCAGGTGTAAACGATGCATTATGAACATGATTGAACGATATAGAACTGAAATAAAGCGCGTGGAGCCATTATAGACTCTATATCTACGAAATAAGATACGATAAGCATCTTATAGCTAGAATGAGATCTTGTTACAAGTGTTGTAGATCTAATGCTAAGGGCCACTTGCAGGAAAAAGATATATTTAGTTTTAGTCCTAAATCTAGATATAAGCCAGACTATTGCATTAATTTCAACAAAACCGATTTAGTGGTGTGGGGTAAGACCAGTGAAATTACTAGCATAGAGACAATCCATCTTAACTCTCAAGATTGGCAACACATTTGCAGTGTTAGGATTGCAGTCTGAAGATTGTGGTATAGAGAATACTACCATCAGATGGCCTGTGCGCTCGTTTGTTTTCTATATAGCATAGGACAAAAGTGTACTAGTTTGTTTTGCTAGCAGTCCTAAATACCTACCGATTAGTTAGTTATTCCACTTGGTAAAACTATATTGCTGTTGAAATGTTATTGTGTTGTTCATGTTATGACAGCTGTTATTTACTTGGCATGACAGAAATAGCGGGCTAAGCAATATTATTTTACCGCGTTGAATAGAGCGGTGGTTTTACGCCATTTTGATATATTTGACAGATAATTCAAAATGGCGCCTTGTCTTTTTCCGATGTTTACATAACTGATCATAAATATTAATTCCAAATAGATTATTTACAATCCGATCATAATTACTTTAATATAAACTCTGATATTTATTGTAATTTAAATGTTAGAGTGCGTTTCATAGTAGATAATTACATTTACATAAATCTTCGCGCCTAGAGGAGAAGTACAATAACTTACCTACTGCGATCACAGTGAACATTTAAAAAGCAGTACGCAGCACCCACTTTTCTTGTTTGAGACAAGAAAGAGTCTGTGGTTTAAGAACGGATACTCATCTTTGATAGGAGAATATTACTTGGAGCACTCTTATAAAGGTGGAGTTTAAGAAGTTGATCATAATAAATAAATAGTTGACCGTAGTCAACCATACAAACCACGAAGTTGAAAAAGTTTCGTTGTGCGTTAAAAAGTATTAATTGTACGTCTAATTATTGCTGCATACCAACCAATGTATAAAAATAAAAATTATTACCAACGTGTCGAACTTATTCAACTCCACACAAAAAGCTAGCTGACAAACAAGGTGTCCCCTTGTTTTACAGACAGAAAAATTACAGAATTTTGTTTCACAGAAAATGTTTCATATACTATTTGGTCCTTGTATTTTTGCTTCGAATATATATTTTTTTAAACTATTTACTTGAAAGAAACAAATTCCACAGAAAATCAATTCAATGAATTTTGTAATTTTATTTTTTCATTACACAAACTTATCAAACAATATAATTATTTTTTAACGAATATTGTTTGGTTAATGTTTTCAGATTATCTTAAGCATGAGTTACGAAGGTTAGGTTAGGTTAGACCTAAAGACCATTAAAAAATAATCTGAAAACAGTAAGATTACAGCAGAAATTAGCTTTCTAAGAAATGAAAATTCTGCGAAGTGATACATTCTATAAAACTTCTGTCTGTAAAATAACGTACAACCCATATTATCTTTTAGTATAAGGGTTATATGATAAATACTATATTATGATATAAATATAAGCGAGCAACCAAGACCTCTCTGGGCAGAACCGACTTAAATAGGTTAGGTTAGAAGGCTATGGCGGGAGCGAAGCGAAGCAAGCTCCCGCCTTAGCCTTCGAGGTTATTTTTTTTATATCTCTTGAATAAGCTATGCGATACAATTTTATTGTAAATTAAAATCGTTGTATGCGTTTATATTATACGTAAGATGAACTTGCTGTCTGCAAAATAAGGGTACACCAATAAAATCGCTACAGTGCATTTGAGAACAACAGGACAGTTTTCCTCTTTTGCTATAATTTACCCGCATTGTTTCTGTGAATGCGGTGTTTGAATTTTATAGGAGGGTATGCCTTTTTTCAAACGTTTCATTTCACACACCTTCACAAACTGCACCCAATTCTATAAGTTGATTTTATTGTTATTAAGTTATATTTTAAATAAATAATATGAGAACAAAGAATATTTAATTTGCTATTCTATGATATGACAAAAGAAACATTGATTTTTATTTGAAATAAAAAACGATGATTTAAATGTCTTCAAAGTAATTATTCTACATATTGATTATTCTATGAAATGATAATACGAGAGAAAAATTATATGAAATGAAATTCTAAACAACTTCTGTCTGTAAAATAACGTACAACCGACAAACAAAGATTGCTACACAAATTTTAAAACGCACAATACTGTTTAAGCCGTTTCCCATGACTTCAATACTATATAATGGATTGGTAGCTTTTTTTTAATATCATCGTACTTATATCATTCCAAGGTGAGAAACCTGCTTTTAAGTTTATCAATTTTATTACATTACTCAAGACGTATTTTACCAAATGATGACTACTATAAGTTAAATTGCTTAAATAAATCAACCCATTTAAACATCACGAGTACTGTTATTAACGCGTACACTGCGCTGAAACCGTACAACCGCGCTCTTAACACTTCCACAGTTCAATTTAATGGGTGCTTAATAGTCCTAGATTATCTAGCCATTTAATTTACTACTACGAAATGCACTGTAAATACAAGATTAACCGTTACCCACATGAGAGGGTTAGATTATGGCATTACTGTTGAACGTGATTTTAAACAGGTATTCAAGTTAAATAGATAACTGGAAGTATTTAATGAGCGATGAATAAATAACTTTGTTCAGTAGCTCTACCACAGGCTACTAGGGCACTTTTACAAGTCGGAGACTTCTGGTACTTCCCTCTTGTGGTGAGGAGACCGCTGCTGTTGAGAAGAAATGCTGCTAGAAATTCAACAGTTAGTGTAGAACACGTTTAGTGACCAGTTATTTTAGTTTATAATAGAACACATATAACAGATTGACTGTTTATTAAAAAAGGATTATTATGCCAACGCATTCTTAACCTCTAAGAAGTTCTTCATATCTCGCACGACATTTACTCTGGAATAGTTGGTCAACGAAACTTAAATAATAAGCCAGCAACGTGTTATTTTTTAATCGGTTTCAGCGAGTGTCACTTCTGTAATGGCCTATTTGTCATAATCTTTGAGTACTGTCAAATAGTAAATTGCTTGTTTATAAATTATAATTCATCAATTATGTGACAGAAAACACGAAATTACATTGAGGTCGTCAACACAAATAATAATAACAGAATACAAAAAACGAAAATAATTAAAGTTATCTGCGATTTAATAGATCTATTTTAAGAGAATATACTTTTGGAATCTCGTTCCTGAAAACGACAACTTCGGTAAAATAAGCAATGTTATGTTCTAAGAGTATTGTCGGGTGAAATACAGTCTAGCTAGGTTCAAATTTCGGCAATACCTACTCGTTTTTCGTTCTACAACTTAGTTTATTCAAGTCTTGGGATCTTACCTATATGTCCTTTTATTGGTTTTTTTTTTATGGCATTGAGAAGGCAAATGAGCACACAGGCCACCTGATGGCAAGTGGAAACTGCGACCCATAGACATTCGCATTCACAAGACTGCAATCCTAAGACTGCAAATGCGTTGCCAACCCTGAGGACTAAGATGGAATGCCTGTTATTTCACCGGCTGTCTTATCCCCAAACCGGTACACAACAATGCGAACACAGCTGTTTGGCGGTAAGTTAATGGATAAGATGGTGGTAGCGATCCGGACGGACCCTGCACAAGGTCCTACCACCCGCAAACCGTAACCCCAACCGTGTTTAACCTTATAATTACTCATTACATAAAGTTTGTTCCATGGGAGATCGCGGACGTATGGTTCCGTATCACCTATCCCGGTGTCTGTATTAAGATCGAGATAAAAACCGCAAAAAGTCACGTTTGTTGTATGGGAGCCGCCATTAATTTATTTTAATTATTTACTCTTAAAGTGAATATACAACTAAATATTCTGTAAATATTTCAAACGTCTACCAGTTACCGTTATTAATATCGAGCAAAAAACGGTACAAAAAGCACGTTAGTTGTATGGGAGCCCCCTTAAATGTTTATTGTATTCTGTTTTTAGTAATTTTTGCTATAGCGGCAAAACAATTTCAACTGTCTAGCTATCACGGTTCATGAGATACAGCCCGCTGACAGACAGCGGAGTCTTAGTAATAGGGTCCCGTTTTTACCCTTTGGGTACGGAACCCTAAAAATAATAGGTCATATAGGTAAAATAAATACAGGCACAGTAGTATTGCAATATCTCGACTAAACCAAGAGTTGTGGTTTAGTAGTACTTTCGTACCATTGGTTAGACAACGGCGGCTAGTCTTCCCATAACCAATAAACAATTTCGACCAATCCCGTTGCAGCATGTAGGCTAATGACGCGGATCAAGGACGTAACGTATTTCTGCGCAGACGCAACTAACTAACCAACAATGTCGTCGTAAGTTGCGCTTGATTCACAGGCAATGCGGTTTGTATTCTATTAAATATGAAATGGGTTGGTATGCTGGCTTTGTTAGTTACGGTTAGTTTTTAATTACTAAACTGGAAACTTGAATGTGAAAAACGAGAATTTCTAAGTAACATCAGTCATGTCAGGATGGTGAAATAGGGGCACCTATTTCACCATCCTGACATCGATAGATGACAGTTGACATTTCAGTGTACATGCCGCAGCTTATATGAAACTTAGTGATGTATCAGCGAGTTAACTTTGCAATGTATACCGAATTGTCACCAGTCACGTGTCATTGTCACGATGGTGGAATAGAGGGCTGGGTTTAAGTAACGGCGAATCACAACAATAATTTAAACAAAAAATGCCGGATATGCGTCGTGGTACATAGACCAAATCAATTTAGCTAACTGCTCTCTCGCAAATAAATTAACATTAGTAAAAATAAATAAGTAGTAACAAATTTACTAATGCAATAAATAACTAAAACAAACTTCACTGTCGCATTTTCTACATTCTGAATAATGAAAACCGCTAAACCGCGCAAACCGCTTTAGCGTAAATATTAATTGGACTATCAACTTATCGTCTACAGAAACACAGCTTACTAATATGTAAAACAACTCGGAAACACACGCTTAAATCATCTTTCACAACGAGTTTTTACTAAAATCAATCAAAACCAGATGAAAGATACAATTATGTAACTTGACACTTTAATTGGACTTAACTGAGTTGAACATCGTCCGATTCAAATTAAGTTATTGAACATAACAGTGCTGGAATAGCGCCCTATCGCTTATTTCGCTATCTCGACACGACATCGCGACCAGTTTTATTCTGAGACTAAGTTTCATTAACACACCTTAGTGTAGAGTGGTCTATTTGTTTAAGTATTAAGTGTGGAGAGCCTTTTTATAATTATTTAAATTACAAGTAATCCGTACCGCATAGAATTAGCATGTTAAGAAGTCAAAGTTGTTTGGCCCAAATTCTACAGTTCGTATACCTACATCATAAATTTAAACTTATTAATGTGCACTTATTTACGTGCAGAAAAACTAAAGAAACGAAGTGAATATCTCATGAAACGAATTATTCTATTACATAAAGGTTAACTATTCTGTAAATATTGTGTTTGGGTTTCTGTATTTTGTACAATAAAGTTTTTACTTACTCTTACACAGGTACATGCGTAAGGTCCAAAAAGTTGGGCATGGTAACTCACAAAATGAAATTGTCTATAAAACTTTTCCGTCGTGCGACTTAAATTAGCCATTGTAAGGATGCTTTTCATCGCACAACGGATCATTTTTCGCTTTCGTTGTTTGTATGGTTAACTACGCTTAACTATGGTCCAACTTTTAGGTCCTCACCCATCATACATACATATATAGCATCCTTCATTCAACGCTGTAATATAACGTTTTTTACAATAAAATATTGGCAGGTATTCCATCATAATCAAAATCATCAACACGGGCTGTATTTAATTATCAAGGGTCAAAACCTGTCAAGTTCCAGGCCGCTACAGTAGTCACGTAGCTCTGGCAGTTTTGATTGCTAATATTTCAGGTCCAGGGGCTATGGCATATAAAATAATAGCTTATATTATAAGCGGAAATCTCTTTCTAAGGGTATGTATTAAGAAGAGACGTCCACTTGAATTACAAGTTACAAGCTTTTATGAAACGGGCTCTGTCGCCTTTTATCCGCCAGTTTAACCTCGCTGCCTGTTGGTACTCTGTGCGCCTAGTGCATTTTAGAGCGTATAACTTCATCATTACAGGTACATTCTCGCATAGATGTCGCCGCGATAGCACTGGACCGCTTTATGCGCGAGTGAACAATCTAGACTTTATGTCGCTTGGTGCGTTTTGCATAATGTATTCCTTCATACGTTTGTTAATTGTGTATTCCCGTTAATTAAAGTAGAAAGTTGATTTAGAAAGGAATATAAGTTATGGTTAATGTAATTAACAATTTAACAGATGTAAATGTGAAACTGTGCTTGAATGTAGGTAGTAGAGCGTTTAAACGTCTGTTTGATTGTCATTTAACTGGGCATTAATATATGTTAAAACGGATTTCATTACCTTGAATTAATTAAATAGATAAAACCACTAAATAATATTAACCCTAGGTAGACCTACTTTCATGTCTGACGACTCACGGCCTGATTTTCAAACTTAGCTAAGAACCACCCCAACTAAACTAGCTACATACTCGTACATCCATACATAAGATCACGCCTCATTCCCAGAGTGGGGTAGGCGGAGCTACAGAAATACCAACAACTGTAAAAAGACTTGTTGATTTTTTTTTCTGTAACCACATTTTGCACAGTCAGGCCAAGAAGTTGACTAAAGCATTAGTGACACGTTGCATGCCCATCGCCTGACAGTAGTACAAGCCATTATTCCCCTTCTAACGACATCCACGGGAACCCATGGAGTGGCCCTATTCTAACCCGGCAACCACACAAGGTTAATAAATTAGCTGTCTATTAAAAATACCTCGTCGGAATCGATTGGGAGTTACGTTACCACAGACAGACATACACATGTTGAGGATTGTGAAACGATCGCGTGGCTGTCAAAATTAATTCATACAAACCCACCTAAATCTAATCCTATTTCCACAATTTTGAAATGTTCTGTAGCTCTCACAAAAAACTAGGTCTGACGTTTCCAATTTTATTTTTTTCTTTTCCTTCATAAATATTTTCTTGGAAAGGAAAACGTAACATCTAGTTTTTCATAATATCTACCACATATTAAAAAATCGTAAAAATCGGACAACGTTTAAGAGGCCATATACGAAATTTTGCGGATTTCGCTGATTTACGTGATTTTACAGTTGAAATACTTTACTTATACAAATTTAAATGCGCAAAACGAAATATAATTTCAATTTTTAACGAATGTTATGGCCTTTTTCATGTTTTTATTATTTTATTTTGATTATTCTACCAGAAGTAACCTGAAACCAGGGACTGTTTTGTGAAAGTTGCTGTAAGAGGTTTACAATATCGCATATTCACGAAACGTTTTGACGTCTAAAAGGTAATCGTCTAAAAAATGTATGAATCACTTTTTACCACCTTTATAATTATATGTTTTTGTATTAAAAAATAATTAATTTGGTAAAACTTTATAGAAAATGAGCAAAAAGTTGTTTTTGATTTCGGCTACTTAAAACTCTCGTTAATAAAACTAAAATAACAGTAATAAACTTCAGTTCAAAATCAATCCATTACTAAGGTAAACATCCAAAAAAGGAAAAAAAAAACATCAACACATTGTAAAATTGTCTTTCTTGGTTTTTTTACGGCAAGGAAAAGGCAAACAAATGCACAGACAACCAGGGCTTCCATTCTACTGCGTTATAACGATATCGCGTTTGACGTATTTTAGAATCGATTATGTCACAGGAGCCATTATTGTAGATGAAATAAGAGTTATCAAAACGTTGACAATACGGAAACACGTCGAAGACATCGTTATTACCGTGTAGAATCCCAGCCCAGATGCTAGGTAGGTAAGTGGAATCTGAGGTTCACGGACATTTGCATAATCTCCGTTATTTTAAAACAAAAGAGAGATTAGAGCGGTCTTTATAGGGTAACACCCCTGTTTTAATTGTCCTGAAGGTAATTATCACACTTTCTGCACGATTTCCGCGTTCAAACGACTTACCATAAACGCGTCGATATTTCAACCTCGATATAGTAGCCAATTCCGAAGATTCATCGGCAATTTGTTAGACAACGATAAGATAGAGGATTGAACTGGCATGTTATATGCTAATAATGTTAATTTTATCGTCACTAACTCCTATATGGCACGACAAGTTTATCTTTACCGTTAAAAACATTCACGTCGCCAACGTGAAATATGAAGTGGTTTAAAAATCGGCGGTTTTACTAAGTTTGTTATTCGTCGAGTATCAATTTGTAGGAATTAAATAATTATGTACGAAGATGGGAATTCAATTTAGTTGGTTCAAGTTTTGGAGGGGCCAATTGACTAAATAAAATTTGAATGCGTCACGTTTAAATTTGCAACTGCAATGGCCGCTGGATAAGTTAGCTGTGATTTTTAACTGCCAGTTTATTTAATCAAATTTAATAATTTTTCATCATCCGAAAAAAAAATAGTAGAAAATTGGCATAGGTATTTTTGATTCCTCATTTTCAATTAATTAAGCATTTTAAGAAATACATTTTTATGACAAATCTAATCTAGCGTTCATAATTCAAAATTTTGATTAATTAAACCAATATATTTTATCTTCTTGAATCAAACGTTAATTTATCTTGATTATCCTTCCCGACTTAATAAACAGAAGGATAGAAATTCGCCAAATATTAATTTAATTTTAATTGGAATCGAGTCCATCGGCCGAAGGGATATTTTTAATTATTCCCTTTCCACACTTCAATCGGTCCTGCGCACACAATATTATCCCAATAAATATTTATCCCGGGATAAGCCAACTTGGCTCAGCTCCAGGCACTTTGAGTCCCATAAATTCTCTAATCAGCGATCTAATTGCTTCAATGGTATTATTCTCTTATATTCGAGTAAATAGATCGAATTAGACTAACATAAAATGACCCCTGCCTAGGCCAGAATTGCACAGCAATACGTGTCTATAAACATTGGTATTGCAGCCTGCGTCTAACCAAATTTTGCAGACACAAATAATCAAACTATCCCAACGTAAGCACGGGTCAAGATAGACCAGTTTGTAGGATCGTGCTACTGAGAATACCCACAGTACTTGGTGTTAGTTACTTGCATATATTGATAGGGATGCGCAAATTAGATTAAGTTAGTTCCTAGTTGCTTAGTAATGGGTGCTTAGTGCTTATGCTTAGTGGACGGGGGCGTCAATTGGCTTTGTTAATGAGCTTCTGGGTTCATTTAGCTAAAGAAACAGCTAATTCTTAGACTAGCTCGGCCAAATACAGTTTATGAAATACTATAATAACTAATATTATAAACCCGAAAGTTTGTATGGATGGGTGGCTTTTCTCTTTCACACTGCAACGGCTGGTCAGATTTGGATGAAATTTAATATGGAGATAGTTTATACCCTGGATTAACTGGATTAGGCTACATCCCGAAAAAAATAAAAGTTGCCGAGAGAATAACGATAATTGAAATCTACGCGGACGAAGTTGCGTAGTTGTTGTTGTAGCTAGTATTTTATACAAATCTTAAAAACTAAATGGTTTAGGTAGGTAAGAAGGTCACATCACATCACGCAAAAGCTATGTTGTCAAGTTTATATGATAACAATTTTACCTACCAAAGCACCTATGCGAGTGTTTTTATTGCCGTTGCAACTTACAATTAAGACAAGAGCTCCTTTTAAGTTTAAATTTAAATCTACCAAGCTAAATTATAACTATAACCAAAGTCGCAAAATGATTTCACACCTCGTCCGTCAAACCACAACATTCGATACGCCTGGTCCAACCTGCTTCAAAATGGCTCCCAATCCCGTCTCAGATGCATCAGTAATCGGTTTAATGAATTAAGATGAGACAAGTTTAAATACTTCAGAATCAAAGGAAAATGAACTTTTAGACCAAGAATATAAGGATTTTGATGTGCACCTTGTTTTGTGTGGTTTTGCTAAAACCGTTGGATTTCGTAATGGTATGGCGACATAATCGTGGTTAAGTGGCATTTAAATATTTTAGAAAATGAACAAGCCTGAGACCTTCAGTCATAAATAAGACCCAATGCTTGCTGGTTAAACCGAAATATCATAAACAAAATTTTACCCATAAATCAGGCTACAAGGTATTCAATTCAAGAGGAAGTCATTATTAAAATAATGTATGTATTATGTTTTGCAAATAATGCACATAAACAATTACAAGACATCTTTGTTTAGATATAGTAAATGAATGCTAGAAGGGAAACTGTTAACAAAATACAAAAAGGTTCAAAGTCTGAAAAAAAAAGATTAATTAATTATATTATAATTAGCAATAGTCGACTGCGCGGCCGAGCAGAATTTAGATACAAACGTATTTTGTTTAATATATTTAGTTAGTTGGCAATTAAGCCTTGATAGTAAATCACAGATAATTTTAATACATGGTCGCACAGCCGTTCTCTGGTATAAATAACCTAGTTCTAAACACCTTGGATTATTCAGTAATTAATTAATTTGAGAGTTTGAATTTTCAATATTATATTATTTTTACTAATACCACCAATTACGTGGTCCGTTCTTACTTAATTGTCAATAACTTACCTACAACTTTACCGCTGACTTCTAAAAATACAGATATTTTTTTACCTAGCCTTTGTCCCACTGCTGCTAAATTGACTATTAGGGTAAGTCAAACAATAATTTACAATTTGACAAAATTAACCACAAATGGTTTAACTTTAAATAATCGTACTGTAAGAACAGAACCCAATAAAATAGTTGTAGGTTTATTCAATAATATTACCTGTCAAATAAACCACTTTGTTCCTGCAGTGTCGCAGTACAATAACTAATGACAAACAAGAAAGTGTCAAGACTTTTTAGTTTCAATGCTACTTGATCGTTGATCAAAGCAGCTTCCGTTGGCATCCCGCTGGTAATTTACAATTTACGTGGCATATTTATTTGCGAAGCATAAAGTTAACTCTGGAAGAGATATGTATACAGAGGTTTACCTAACAAACCCAGTAATGGTCAATTTAAGTATTTTTTAGTCCTGTTTTAGAAAAACAATTATAAAAGCGAAAATGTGTCAGTTTATCCTTACAATACAGTACAAAACACTATTAAAACCCACATAGATCAAGGAACGGATATTAAAAAAGTTGTTAGTCAACAGAACGTGTTATCGCTAAATAGCGATCTCTTCCAGACAATAAAAATATCCTTCTGTTGCGTTAGATCGGCTTTGTGTGACTTTTTTAGAATAGCGGTTAATCTACATTGTAGAATAGATTTTTGCCCAAAACTTCAACTGCGTAGATTTCTTTACTTATGCTTAGAACTTTCCAAGATTCGAAAGTAAAAAGCTTAAAATGAATCCAAACCAAAATCAAAATCGGTTATAGCAGTTTAGCCACAAACGCAGTTGAGATGAAGTCTCTTTTTTATTAATGGCGGTCCACCGCGATATTCCGTAGAGATTTCGTCAATGTCAAGTGAGTAGAGTAAAACAGCAAACAGAATAAATCAAAAGCAAAAGCCGTACATTTTTCAATCGGCCATCTCTCAGATGAAGTCACCGGTAAATAATTGTGCTAGATCCAACAATGCACAAAAATGCAAAAAGAGAGCTAAGGCGCGTTCAAAATGTTTTAAGAACCTTAGGGCTTCTCTGATAACTATTCAACACCTTGACGAGATAATAAGATCATCCATTACAGCACAATCCTGAGGCGCTAATAGCCAATCTAATATCAAAAATAACTCCGGCGCATCGCTAAAGAAGTAATCAGGGAGAAAAATAAGCCTTATTCGAGCTAGGCTTACTTATATCTTTAGGCCTATGTCGCATTATGCCTTAAGTTATGGATGTAATCGATCTTGAAGCTTATTTCTAACAGGCGCTTACAATTACTAGACTTTAATGTGATATTGTTATGAATGCAAATTCTATGATTACATCTATATAGATGTTTTGTTTGGTACGTTAGTAATATAATCAAATATTTTATACAGCTATATGGAAATTTCTATGAATTTTCACATGGCTTTATAATGAATTCTGTAACAGAGAAGAAGTAAAACCACCAAATGGTCCCTGCGGAAGACCAGCGCTGGTTTTATTACTGGAAACATGCTGAGCTGGGACCATTTCACGACATCTGTCATTAGATCAGCTTTATTTTACCTTTTTTTGTCTCTTGTTTAGTCGATTGTATTGTCATTCTGTTAGATGTCTGAATATACTTTTTTTCTTTCTTTCAAAATGAGTGATGTTACTCGACTATTTTTACACATCAGGTTATCCAAGCCTAATGCCAGAAATGACAGTTTTCCATGAATTAATGTTTAAAAAGTTAAACATGTCTTGCTTGAGATGAGCATCTAAGTCAAGATCAGTTAAACAATACGACCTTTATTACTTGAGAATACCGTATCTCTATACATGTATGTACATCAGATGAAAATTATAAAAAGATTACACAATTCATCTGCAGCTAAGATCTAAAATCCTAAAGTCCAGTATATGTCTTCGTTTATCCCTTCCAGGTGAACTAAGTCTAGATAAGTCTCACGTCGCATTATGACTAACTTATGGATGCAATCAGTTGGGCTGCCTGCGTTAAGTGAGACTTAAGTTATAGGAAGTACTTGAGTAAGATGTTCTAGTGTTTAAGTATACGGTTGAGGTTACGTAAGACTAGTAAATAAGAGTGACAAAAAGAGTTGGTAAACCTGAGTTCAGGGTAGGCACTAGGCATCGCGTTGCTAATAGCATGTTAAAATAACATCGTAAAAAAGCTCCTAAATTGAATGTAAGCTTTCTTCATTATCTGTAAAGGGAAAAATAAACAATTACTTAGTTAAAACACATAACCTAAAGATCAAGACACCATTATCAATAGAGAAAAGCCAAGGACTACACCGACCGGGAGGCCCGTGTGTGGATCCAAAATCTCATCAATATTTGACAGTGCAACATGTCGACGTCAGTTCACTTTTGAGTGCTGTAGATGCTTTACTATAGTAGCGATTTAAAGAGTTTTTCAAATTATTACTAACCGCAGAGATCTCCAATGTGCCACATGTAGAATTCGAACAAATTACATCAACATTACCATGTTGAATGGCATAAGTCTACCGTGCGTTACACGTACACTAAACACTAGCATTTTTACGGCCACACTTAATGACTTACTGCCGTACGATCAGAGATGTCAATTAATTTTAAAGTGTGATTAAAGCTCCTCCTGTCACTTTTTTTTGCCATAGAATAAGACAACACGTCATTTAACAAGCAGTAAATTTAATTGACATCTCTGAGTGAGGTAATGTTTGTTATAAGTAAATGACGATAGTCGTTTCTTGTGCCGATTTTTCATAAACAAGTTTAAAAGGGAACGAGTTCACAGTCTCTAAAATGTCTCCGAGTACGGCGGGTAGCCTCTTATGGTAAATCTGTGGAACCGTCAGCCCTCTGAGGAGTTTCCTAGTATGCATGGGAGATTCCAAGTAAAGAGCTTTAATATCTCTAAATTACCGACAACCCCTCCTGAGTTGATGATGTTAGTGGCGGTGATAACTTCCCATTAGGTAACCCGCATACTCGTTTTAGTGGTGGTAGGACCTTGTGTATCTTATCCCTTAACCTATCGTCAAGCAGCAGTTTTCTCATTGCTGAGATCCGGTGTAGAGATAAGACAGATGGTGAAATTATAAGCATAGACGCATTCCGTCTTAGTCTTCAGAGTTGGCCACGCATCTGCGGTCTTAGGATTGCCGTCTTAAGATTGTACTATTGACAATGCAAATGACTATCCACCTGGTGGCCTATGTGCCTCCTCCATGCCATAAAAAAACATCCCTTTTAAATTATAAAGTCATAATACGTTCGTCGTTTGCTCTGCTAAAGGTGCACCTACACGGGAAATTATTGCACAAAAATTTGCGAGCCTAACCGTTTTTTATGGAACCTCGTTTGCCTCGATTTGTCGCGCTATAACTTCCACGGGATTGCAACACAGCCCTAGCTCTGATGAAGATGTTTTATTGCGATGTAAATGCTCTTGTGCAATCCTCGCAGCTTAGGCATGGGACAACGTAAGCCGATTGGATGCTTCATGGCTACTGTGTTAGGTAAATTGCCCGATGCAACTGGAGAAGATTTATTTCATAGGTACTTGTTCTTGCCGGCGACTTCGCCTGCAGAACTTGTTTACCGATATTTAAACTACACTAATAAAATTACTACATTAACTTTCGGCAAAAATATGTGAATATATGGCTGGCAACATAGCCTCTTTGAACGAAAAGGCTTATCCTTTTGCCAAAGTAGCTGTGGTCTTACAGTATTGTTCACGTTACGATCTCTTATTTACTGACAGTAATGGCGGCCGGGTCAACAATAATACGATAACATATCAGAAGAAAGATTGATTTCCGGAGTAGACTAGAGCTCCTGGTTTCACTAAAGAGCCACCATCATAGAGCAGAATAGGCCAATGTGATGTTTTTCTCCGACCCGGAAAAATCCGAGAAACAATAGTAATTCCAGCCAATAACCTCCTCGGAAATTTCCTCCAGTTAAAAGGACGTTATAGTAACCACCACTGAGCTCTAAATATACGTAAAGATGACGCAGGTGCGTTAATGGCCCTCTTCGTGGTAAAAAGCAAAACTAAAGGCGATACAGTTCGACGAAAACTTTCCATGGAATGTAAAAACAACAGATTTAATGGGCTTTGTTTTAGATTGTACCCGAGCTACGTGAAGCTGAAAGACAGGTTATAATTTTCACAATGTATGTTACTATAAGTACGAATGGAGAGGCACAACCATTGACCGTGTCGTGGAGATCTTTGGGTTCTCTATTGAATGACATAATATTTTACGCATAATGTATCTTTACGCATAAAGTCGTTTGACCGAAATCGGTTTTTACAATAGAAACGGTTTTATTTTAATTATTATAAAAAACTAACCTAACCTAACCTGACCTAATCTACACAATACATGTTTATTAAATTCTGCAAACGCAGCCTAAAAGGTGCTATGCTAAAATATTTTATGCGTTTCAAGGGGATCCCGATCTTTGGGACAGGCCAAGTCTAGCAGTGAACGGGGTACGCATCATAATAGGGTGATCGAACCAGTAATGAACAAGGTCCAATGACGGACACATGACTCTTATTTTACAGAAGATAAAAGGTTATTCATTTGTTTTGCAACAATCAATTTATAACCTTATGATCTTTGAATTAATAGTAAAGTGTTCATTTTGTGCCTGTCAGCTTAAAGTGTCCAACACTGGTGCCATCACCCTATATTATGTTGAAAATACATAATGGGTCATAATACATAATGGTCATAATATATAATGGTTTAATTTCTGAAACCGCAAAGTTTTCAGGATTGTTATAAAACAAACCTAACCTAACCTAATGGGTCCTATGTCAATGACCTTTTAAAAAATCCTGAAATGTTTACGGTTTCAGAAATAAAACCATTATGTATTATGACCATTATGCTTTGGAACTTTATATATTATGATAAGATCCCCAGTGACGTGATGATGATGATTTATGTATAATAATAATAAAATAATATGGTCCTGTTGAGCCCAAATTCGTCGGGTTTTAGTTATTATCTTTTTACTTCATAGTTGTATATCGTGTTCGTATCTTTAAATTATACATTTTTCATTAACTAAAAATTCGTTGTATTGAAAGCCTGCATAGACCGGTCATTTTCGGTATTAACACTTTGACTGCAAGTGTCCCGCTAGGCGGTTCCGTTTTGTGTAGTAAGAGCACTTGGCAGTCCGTGTTTAAAGTGTTTTTGGTCCTACTCTCAGATCCCCATGTTTGGTATTGTCACTAAATTAGAAATGTACATGTAAGGGAACAGCGTAGCGCTAATAGAGCTTTCAGCCTGCCATTCACAGCGCTCACTGCGCTCAGTTAAAATTATCTCCGGCCCACTCATGCGCACGTCGCCACGCTACTTCTGCAATTGTTTGATACTTTTTTCATTTTACAAAAAGTGAAATGTTAAATTAGGTGAAATTCATGGTCAATGGTATTCCCTAGCTGTATTTAGTTACGAGTAGTTAGTTATATATCAATTGAAAAATAACCAACACAAAATTGTTTCGTTTTTATTTAATGTCCATCTCGGGTATCGAAAAACATTTACCAAAATAATAACAAAAAAATCCAAGCATTGTATTAATTATATGGGAAATAAATTTAAATTTGGCAATTTAGAAATTAGGTGACGCAAGTTTTACTAAGACAACATGTGACATTGTTTATAGATATAAAAAAATATATCGTTGCAACACCATTTATTTATTTGGAAGGGGCCTTATTCCATAATGTGTTTTTTTTTCATTATTGTTATCGTATTGTCATCATTATGACAGTTCTTATTATTAAATGCGGATGAGTTAGAAACAGGACGAAAACAATAGAGTAATAAACACAGTGTAGAATAAGGCCTCTGAAGCTTTTCCATTTCAAGGCAACAAATATCTAAGCATGATCAAACTATGCGGTGCGCGCTCAGTGTAGCGTGCTGCCTAAAGTATCAAAACCGTTCTGCCGGCCACTCCCGCGCCACGGCGCGTGCCTTTTCTGTAAACTGCGCGATCCACTTATTTAATTATGAGAGTTAAACATGCATTATAATTAGTTTCATGCCAGTTTACACTTGCCCACTCGTAATAATCACTATTTAGGACTCGGCTGGAGTAAAAATAGTTTTCATGGAAGGTTTGTAAGGGTTTGTACTGTTTGGTTTTTATAATTCTAATTTTAAAGTTATCACTTAACTTGGGTTAGAAGTAAGTACCTACCTACTTATAGAAATACTCAAGAGACTTAGATAGGTACTTAACATGGAAAATTGGAAGCCACTGTGGAAAAATAAAATGTGCAGCAATGTGTGTGATGATTATTATCATAACATCATTTTAATTTCGCATTTTACAATCAGTGTATATATATTATTCATAAAAATAAAAACATAATTGTAAAAAATATTTTCTTTTGTGATTTATAAAAAAATCTTCTTCTAGTTTTCATCGAGATCTACCATCAAAGCTATTTAAGTTACTGGTTGTTGTGAATACATAGGTACACCAAAAAGGTAAAATGGTAAGGTAAATCAATCAATCAATCAATCGATCACAGGACAACGTCACACAAATTGACCTAGTCCCAAACTAAGCTCTAGGCTTGTGCTATGGGTATTAGACAACGATAAACATACTTAGGTATATAGAGAAAAATATACTTAAATACATAGAAAACATCCAAGACTCAGGAACAAAGACTCATGCTCATCACACAGATACCTGCCCTTACCGGGATTTGAACCCAGGACCCCCACTAGCTTCGAAGGCAGGGTCACTACTAACTAGGCTAGCGTGTGTAACGTAGAAAACCTATTTAGCTTCCATAAATAAGACCTTAGTCTTGAATCATTTCAATGTTATTGTAACAATTACTCTCACGGAAACGTATTCACAATTAGCGATATAGGTTACCGTCTCGCCGGAAACCAACGAGTTTCCCAACAAAGAGTTATCGCCGCGCCTCCCGCTAGTTTCTACCGGGAAAGCTAGTCTGCATAATTAAGCTGTATGATTAAGTTTGTTGTATTTTAATGGGCACCAGTTATTATCTCTCTTAATATCTATCTAGTGCTGCCGAGCCTGTGTCATTTGCAAAATGAACAATTTAATTTAGTCGCTGGATTCTATTCGTAGTACTTCTTTAGTCAAAGATTACTATTTTATACGAAGAAGCGACACTTATTGTGGTAGACGTTATAGTTTATACTAACAAATAAAATTAAAGTGTTTGTGATTTAAACGATCAGTCGATGATGGTCAAAATGATAGGTTTAAAAAGAAATGTCTGTTTGTCAATTAAAATTTCAAGGATGTAAACCGGAATGATACCTTCAATTTTTGTGTTTGTTCTTAAAGGTGAGACGTACTAGGCAAAATGCGTACTGAGTCTTCCAAGTACGCGTCCACAAAATACTAGTGCCAAAGACTAGCGCCACGAGTACTTACGAGTACGCGAATCAATTAGTAAAACGGGCCATTTTAGTATTCGCTTGTCTTGGGGGTCTACAAGTAGTACAAAGTCTCACCTCTATTTGTTCTATTTTGATACCTCGCAGGATTCAGAAGATAATAATATAAATGCTGAGTTTACATGTATCCATCTATCAGTACAAGACCATTCGGTACCTAATCCATAATACTGTTTTTTACTGCTATGCCATAGCTTTTAATGATACGTAAATAATCCTCATTGGTTACAACAGCTAGCCGAAAGGCATTAAGAAAATATAAGTAGTGAATGCAAATATTGCTCGTTTAATAATATAGGATAAGTAGGTACCGGTTTTTGTTTCATTAAGCTTCATTCTTAAATATATGGAAATATAGTCGATCTGAGATTTTTTCCACTAAAAATAAGAATAAGTTATTTTAAAACCTTAAATCAAAACGTCGGGGTTCCTTACATGTGCTTCTAATTAAGAAGTGCAAATTAGATTAATTAATTTATGGCACTATAAAGTCTTAATCTGTTTGATTTATCTGAGTGTTTTATAATTTATTAGCCGGATAAATTTATAAAAACTACAACAGTTTATTAATTCCATTTAGCTCAATACCTAACTCCTTTTGGAATAAGGTGCTACATTTTAAAAATGTAACACCAATATGTGCTTTAGACGAAACATTTTCCGACCATGTGGATTAAGTAATTCATTTTAAATTATGAAAACTGATCTCATGGTCATAAGAATGAAATGATATGGATTGATCAACTAGGCTATTATATTCATGTAATTATGGCATCGGCCAATGTTAATTACTTTGGTTGATGGCAGACGGTGTCTCGCCGACTCAATTGAAAGGCCCTCTCAAAATAGCTGCATATACACTATCTATCTGTTATTATTAGCCTCATAATTAAAAACTGGGCAAGAGCATGTCGGACCATGCTCAGTGTAACGTTCCGAAGCCGTTAAGTCCTTACTACAAACATAAAAATCAACAAGTACGAGTAATAACTAATTTTCTATTTAATGTTTTGTGTTTGGACGACACGCTAGTCTAGTTGGGAGTGACCCTGCCTTCGAAGCTAGGGGTCCTGGGTTCAAATCCCGGTAAGGGCAGATATTTGTGTGATTTGCACGAGTATTTGTTCCTGAGTCTTGGATGTTTTCTATGTATTTAAGTATATATTTCTCTATATAAGTATGTTTATCGTTGTCTAGTACCCATAGTACAAGCCTAGAGCTTAGTTTGGGACTAGGTCAATTTGTGTGACATTGTCCTGTGATTATTTATTTATTTATTTAATGTCATTTGTTGCCATCCTAGATGATTTTAGTAGGTATTAACACTTTAATCGCCTGTATCTCAAGATACCAATATGTCTACTTAGTGGTGATAGTTTTCCTTTTAAATTTGAAATATGCGCTTTTATTAAAGATTTTTTTCAGAATTTTATTATTTGTGTTTCTGGCTGTGTGGTGGGGGGGACACTTGACTCTAAAAAAATTTGCGCTTTAAAGCTTAATCCTTACTAATATTATAAATGTGAAAGCGTGGACGTTTGTTACGCTTTCACGCAAAAACTACTTGACGAATCATCATGAAACTTTGTACACATATTTTGGGAGTACTTAGAAGTAACATAGGATACTATTTATAAAAAAAAAATACTTTTTACAAAATAAAAAATAAAATTGTCAAGAAAAAAAAATGCAGCGGGCGAAGCCGCTGGTGTGTCGCTAGTATTTCATAAACGGATCCCTTGATCACGAAAGTGTTGCAAACCCACAATATTTTTGAAAGGCCTATCCAACGACACCCCACACTATAGGGTAGACCATTGGGGGTTCCCCAAGTTACGTGTAGGGGAGGTAAACCATTATTAATATTTTTTTTACTTTTTACTGTACCACTTTGTTGGTGTGACCAATATGTATATTCATGCGAAATTACAGCTTTCTAGTACTAAGAGTCTCTACGCTAGGCTGCGGACGGACGAACGGACATGGCGAACCTATAAGGGTTCCTAGTTTGACTACGGAACCCTAAAAAAGGCTAGTGACTTATAAGAAAAATAGCTCCCTTAGGACAGGCGTACAGGTCCGTGTGGCGAGTGTGGTGACCGTCTTTGGTATTTTGTTGCGGAGCGAGTCCTTTGAAGATTATTTTTATTCGAGGGAGCTAATAATAAATATGTTAATTTTACATGTTCGTGATTGGACTGGATTAGGTGTTTATAAAGTCAGGGTTATCAAAAGTTTTCGATTGTAGGTATAATATTTTAATGTGCGAGCTGTTTTCACAAAAGTATATTGCTTTTTCTCGAAAGCTATTAAAATCCAGGTCATTGTATCTATTTGCTATTTCTATCTCAACCCGGTCATGTGTGATTGAAAGTCAAACATCCAAACATGTAAGCATTCTTACAATCTTTCACAATTATATTATTAGCAAAAGGATAAATAAATAGAATAAACTAAAACGATTATCAGGGAGGACCAGTACTCTCCCTGGTACGATTGTGTTTTTTGTTCGAGATTTTCTTCATTTAATTTTAACTCGTAATAAAACTTGAAAAACTAGGAGAAAAGTAATTAGCTAAAGTGATTTGAAAACCCTATATATAAAAAGAAACAGTCGAAAAGTAAAATAACATAATAACAAGTGTCGTGTTGAATTATACCCTTACCACAGTCGAGGCCGAATTTTCCTTTTTTACTATATATTTGATACCAAAACGAGTTTTAGGCATTGGATACGTTAATCGGTCAACACCGATGACTCATCTGGCGTATTCAATATTCATACTATTTCTAGTCAGTGGCCGTGAATGTGTAATCTGATAAACTTCGGTGGGCACAAAGACAATCATAAATAACACCAAATATTGCGTATCTCATAATCTTAATACATGAAGATGTTAGCAACGATACAATTAATTTACAAACTGCCACCAAAGTATTTCGATAATGATTGTTGATCTTTTCTTATTTTATTTTTGGACTGTGTGCCAGCCCTGTGGTACACTTGGCGGGATTTCTTACTTTAATAAGTTAATTTAGTTTCTTTACAACTTGGAATTAGATTGGTTTCATTCGTAAAATTTGTCTCGAGTTAGTTAATTATTATGTAATCCCCTCTTACCCAGAAAATATTCGCTCCTCAAATGCGCTGCCAACCCTGAGGACTAAGATGAAATGCCTCTATGCTAGTAATTTCACCGGTTGTCTTATCCCCACACCGGAGCACAACAATGCGAACACTGTTGCTTGGCGGATGGTTAATGGATAAGATGGTATATTCTTAATTTATAAGCAACGACTCGAACGTCAATAAAAGATTCCGATGCTTTGACTTTTAACACCGTTAGGTCTCAAGAGGTCGAAACAAATGCTTCTTTGAAATCGAACGTGGTGTCGCATCTGTCCCCGATTTATCTTTGAGAACTAGCGCCCGAGAGGCAATTATATTCCAATAAGTCATTGGGTCAGGGGCTCTGTTTTATTCGAAAAAACCATATTGCTTTCGACATGTTATCGTTTTGTCAACGTTACGATAGCTCTTATTTACTTGATAGTAATGGCGGCCGAGTTAAAAACAATACGATAAAAAGTCTAAAGCAATATGGCTTTACCGAGTGGAATACGAGTAGAGCACCATCCCAGAGCGATGATTTAGTTTCTTTAAAAACCGAGTAGAATGGAGCGCCAGTTACTATTTTGAATTTAATACACCGATTATTTAATGTGTTAAACGTAACAATGACACTAATAACGTGATAAAATTGGACTAGCTAGGGGAACACAGTAAATAGTTAAGGAATTAACTAGGTAAGAGGACAAAGCAAGTGAAATTCTAAATGGAGCAACTAACTTATTAAAAACGGTATCTTTCTAAACATTATTACTTGATTTTTTTAAACGTGTTTTGTGTAATTACTTAAGTAGTCAAATTGTCTGATAGTTATAACATCGTCGGAATGACTTATGCTAGATCAAACCTTGTGTTTGGGTGTGAAATGAAGTTTATTATTTTTTGGAAGTTACCTTTCTTTGAGTAAGTACTCGTTCAATTTTGTGCTAGCGGAATTTTTACAAACTAAAAAAAAACCTCTGAGTAAGGATAGGAAATCAAAATAATGTATAATATATCAGTTACTGCTATTGTAAACAACAAGCTGTTTACAAAAGCATTCACTTCTCAGCCGTTTTAATACAACTTAGTGTTCAAGTTTTTATGGCACGAAAAAGGCGAACAAGCTCAAAGCCCACCTGTTGGTAAGTGGGATATGCCACCAAAGCACAAATGGCGAGTAAATTTCAGAGGTATTGAATAAATATAAATGCGCTAGTGTACTTTATTTGACGTTTTCATTGGCCCCTGGGTCGCCACTACAACGGCGGTGTTGCCAACGTCGTCTGACAAAAAGACGCATGGATGTATAAACTCCTCTTGCTGCATTATTGTTTTGTTTTGCAGCTTGGCTGTGCTTGTTTTCTATTTGTAATGTCTTTTAGTATTACAACTTTATTAAATAAAGTCATGGTTGTTAATGCCCGTGCAATATTGAGGGATACATTTTACGCCAATGTCCATCTATCTGTGACTTCTATACAAAGGACACGATCGTGATTTTGTTTTCATTATGCCTTTAACTATGTACTACATAGGTACATACATTAAATCACGCTGGTTTCCCAGAGGGGTAGGCAGAGACCACTTCTTTAAAGTATTTTTTTGAAAACGACCCATAGATCGAATTCTCTACTTTATTTTAAGCCTTGTTTAACAAGGATGGTGCTTGAAAATGTTTGATGCAAATCCAACCTTTTCATAAGTAATAAAACACGTTGGATACTCGTACTCAGTGCAGAATGAATGTTTAATTTAGAAACTAACGACATTAATCATACATAGTATGTCCACTAGGTAGCAGCACTAGTGACATCACAGATAAGCACACAGTATGCATTTTAATATATTACAAGAATAAGTTATCAACTCAAAAAGAGAAGGTTTAAAATCTGCATCGAAATATCAGAGACTCATAATTTAATAATCTTGGTCAATTCTATATATTTTCGATAACGACAACCACAGTTTATATTTCAGTAAGTAAGTAGGCACTTATTTTTGTATATTCAATATTTACCTTAGCATTTGCCTATTCCATTTCACCTCCCACTATTTAGGGTTCTGTAGTCAAAGTAAAAACCCTCATTGTTTCGCCATGTCCGTCTGTCCGTCCGCAGCCTAGCTCAGAGACTCACGCTAACAAAATGGTAAAAAAAGTGTTTTTTTTAAGTGTTCCACCCCTACACGTAACTTGGGGATGTCTTTTTATTTTCTCGTCTACCCTATAGTGTGGGATGTCGTTGGATAGGTCTTTAAAAAATGTTGTGGGTTGGTGGAAACAATTTTTCGATCAAGGGATCCGTTTATGAAATAATAAGCTTTAAAGCGCATATTTTTGTTAGAGTCAAGTGTTTGTGTGTGTGTGTCCCTACAGCCAAAACTACAAATACTAATCTGAAAAAAACTTCAATGAAAGCGCGTATAACGAATTTAAAAGTTAAATTATCACGACTAAGTAGACATCATTGAATCTTGAAAATCACTAAAATTGTACCTACTAAAATCATCATCTAAGACGGCACCAAATGACTTTAAATAGAAAATTAGTTATTACTTGTTGATTTTTATGTATGTAGTACTTAACGGCTTCGGAACCCTACACTAAGCATGGTCCGACATGCTCTTGCCCGGGTTTTATAATAAAAGTCGCTTCTCACCATTAAAAACCTGACTCATTATTAATCAATTCAAAGCCCGAAGCAAGCTGGGTAAACATTTTGACACTTGTAACGAACCGTGAAGCGTAAGCGGGCGTGAAGGACTGTCAAACCGCCGCGGGGGCCCGCCCGGCCGACTGTCAACCGGCTGTCAAACCTGTCAGCTGACTGTCACGCCGCGGGGATCATAATTGGCCCTTGCTTTGATTGATATGTAAGGTTTTGTTTCTTGGTTTTGTGACGTTTATAAGTTGTGTGTTTGTATAATTTTCGCCGCCGTATTATAGTCACCTAGATTGCAGTGGATTTTTGTGGATGGGGCGTCACTCTCGCAATTACTACTGCTCAGAAAGTGACAGATATGTTTCACACACACACAACTAGAAAAAACATTAAAAAAAACAATAAGTTAATGCTGGTAGGCGACTAGCACTGAGATCGATTCAATTTTGAACTACTATCACTAATACGGTACGTTATTGTATAAAAGTAAATGCAAAAAAGGAGGCACTCATGAGAAATAATCTGTATTGAAAAAAACTAAAATAATCATTACAGATACAAATAACCAAATGATTAATATTTTAATTGGTAATTTAAACGAACATAATATTAGAGAAATGCCACTTAATATTGTAATAATCCCAATATATTACTTACGCCAAATTAACATTTTAAAATATCTTAACAAATTCCGATGTTATCTTCAAATTTATCTAGCAGTTAAGCCGATAAGGCTTTGAACCAAAATATAAAGTTCAATTTTATGCAAATACATAATAACCTTGATTTTTACAATCCTCGGTATGAATTAATATTAAAACCAAACGTGAAAAAAGTAGAGTTGAGTTTTACCCAGTAGCGTACTTAATTTATATATAATCCTATTAATTCTTATACTACGTAAGGTTCAAAACTCAAGAACCATTTCATGAAATACAACTAACTGATAAAGAAAACATGTCACATCTCCGTTTTTTAAAGGCAAACCAACATACAAGCCACCTTATAGTAATTGGGATCCGAGACGCATAAATATATGCATTCTCAAGACTACAATCACAAGATTGCAAACTTAAGACTGCAAATACGTTGCCAAACCTGAGGATTAAGATGGAATGCCTCTATGCTACTAATTTTACCGGTTGTCTTATCCCCACACCGGAACACAACAAAGCGAACATTGTTACTTGGGGCAGGTTGAACAAAAAAAGATAAAGCCATTTAAATGCGAAATGATTATGATGATTATGCTTATTTCATTAAATTGTCTAATTTAAATTGCAGTTCGAAGAAAGAAAACACGCAGTTCTTTATGCCTGATTTACACTTTTCGAAGTGCAAGTGCGAATTTTATACATTTGCTATTTGCCACTTGACAGCAAATGTAAGAACTTCGCACTTGCACTTCGGACAGTGTAAATCAATTTATCTTACACCAGTTTGAAAAAGGAATGATTATATTGACTGTAAAACATTTTTGAATACGGCGGTTACTTTATTCTAAAATTGTATAAGTGACCGTACAAAGTTATCACACTTATCACAGAGAGAAAGTTGTAATAACAATAATGTACTTGTAGCATCGAATATCCTGCGACAGAGCTTAGTACTATCGACTATCTTTAATTAAGTGCGAGAACTCGATAAGGCGCGGTTATTAGTCGAGAGACTTTAATGAAGAGATTTCTCTTTAGGCTACGCGTCTTATCTGAAGTGTATAGGAAATAGAACCTCTTTCATTTGTGAAATAATTTAAAAGAAAAAAGATCTTCCCCGTGTTGTTGCCGGGTTAGAATAGTGCCACTCCATGTCTTCCCGTGGATGTCGTAAGAAGCGACTAAGGGAATAAGGGCTTGTAGTGCTGTTAGGCGATGAGCTTGCAACCTGTCACTAATACACTGGTAAACATCTTAGCCTACTTCTGCAAAATGTGGTTACAGAATTATCAACAATTCTTTTTAGAGTTGTTGGTATTTCTGTAGCTCTGCCTACCCCACTCTGGTAATTAAGGCGTGATGTTATGTATGTAGATCTTCAAATGTGAAAAGGTTAAACGTTAACATTACCATGATTCGGTTCCTATAAAAAAATGGAACACTTTGAAGGAGTTATATGTTGCAGGTTTATTCCTAACCACCATAATTATCACAAGGCCGTAATAAATTACTTGACTGACTAATAAAAACTTAGTAACAATAATCTTGAATTTATTAGTTTATTGCAATTAAAAACCTCATGTTTCATATCTTTCCGTTCATTTCTTCCACACTTGGCAGTTATCCACTTGAATAAGTATCATTTGTCAAATTAACCTTGACGATACTTTAGATTTAATAACAGAAGTATTTTAAAATAATGCTCTTCACATAACCAGGAACGTGTAATTGTAATCAGATTTCGCGGAACATTAAGTCAACCTTCACCTACCGACAGAACTATCTTAACTGCCTTAAAATACTTCAAATAACCCCGCTGTATTAAATGCGGAAACATTTCGTAGAGTATTCTTTTTGTTTGAACAGTACTTGACTGTTTGTAAAGATAAGTTTAATAACAAAACCTTGGGTCTAATCGATGGATAATTTCGACTCACGAGTTGATTGAATACCTTGACATATTTTATTTATGATGAAGAAATATGTCACACAAAAAGGAGTGATTGTGGAGATTGGATGACTTACTTACACATATTTAATTGTTGAAAAAGCTTGTGTTAATAAGCTATACTTTTCCGCGAATGCCATACATAGAACTAACGTGTAGTATTATATTGTTTTACATAAGGGAATAGAGTTAGCCATAATGACACGAGATGTTTAACCACCCGAGCGAATCAAGGGTGGCTATCGTTCGAGTCTCATTACGGCATATTTGAACCAATTTACCATGATTACTCGATAACCACGTAGTTTAAAGATCAAGTGAGGTCTTTGCAATTATTTATACACTGGATCATTATTTTCATATTAAGTTTAGGATTAATTTTAACAAAAACACGCTTGGTGAATATTTGAGGTTATGTGTCAAACAGTACTTATTTGTTTACAAACATACATACATAAAGTCACGCGTTAATTCACAGACTGGGGTAGGCAGAGCTACAGAATACCAACAACTTTAAATTTGTTCATAATTCTGTATCCACATTAATAGAAACTTTTTTGTTTGTAATTTCTTCTATTGCAAGTTCAATTGACAGAGACTTTACTCTAATTTATTTATGGAGTAAGTACATTGTTAAAAGATGCCAAGATTCCATGGGTTTTTAATTCTATTACTGATCTTATCTATCTCTTCGCTGAATTCATAAAACTGGCAATAAACAACTTCATAAAAATATAGTCGTAAAAATAATGGTCTAGGAAGTGCCTGAAATACTATAAAAATTGGTATGCCGTTCAAAATAAAAACAAAGTTTATTTACCTTTGGATATTAAAAGGATTAGTATCGGAAAAGTATAAGTGATAGGAAATTTGTACTTATAAATCATGTCATCAATATAAGTAAACTGCATAAAAAAGAAAAAAACCTATGTAGGTATGTAGGTATTCACTGTTCTTAACAGACGATTAGAGTGTTAACAGCTCTCAAAATGTATGAATTAACAGTTGTGAAATTTATACTTAAGGTAGGCTATCTTTGTCACTTTAACGTCATCAGGGCCTCTATTCAGGTGCGTTAAAACAATATCGTGTTTGACACGTTTAAGAATCGTTTATGTCACAGTCGCCATTATTGTACATGAACATGACATAAGAGTTATCAAAACGTTGACAATACGGAAACAGGTCATAAACGATATCGTTATTACCTTGTAGAATTCCACCTTTTTTATCGACCATATGGTTTCTAAGCACAAACTCTTTGTTATAATTTAGGTCTTCCTCATACTGATCTATTTATTCATCATAATTCGCTCCCTGAAGCACTCACGATGATGCCTGTCAGAAGATATTGTAAAATGAAGGTTCGTACAGCAATGTTTAGTGTTGGTGGGATCCTGCGCAGGGTCCGTCAGAATCACTACCACCATCTCATCCTTTAACCTACCGCCGAGAGCAGCGTTTACATTGTTGTGTTCCAGTATGGGGATAAGAAAACCGGTGGGACTACTAATATAGAGCATTACATCTTAGTCCAACGCAACGCATTTGCGGTCTTAGGATGGCATTCTTTAGAATTTAGCTTTGTGAATGCAAATGTCTATGGGCCGAATACGAAGCTACAAGTTACAAATTACGAGCGGAAGTCTCTTTCTAGCAAAAGGGCTTAGGTGGCCTGTGTGCTCTTTTGCGTTTACCATGACATAAAAAACTTTTCTCTGACGTATCTTGAGGCAAGCATCCCACTCAAGATCATTTATTAATACGGTCCAAAAAACAACATATAAGAATTACTTCTGAATATTTACATGAAAAATTCGATATTTTGTTGAGTAATTACATGACGTGTGAATCAAAGTTGTTATCGAAGAAAGTGAAGTTAATGTTTAGCATCATAATATATAACCGTCTCTTTCTGCATTGAGTTTATCAGAACTACGAGACGAGTAAATAAACAATACTATTTACCGAGTTTCTCGGAAACCTGGTTTTACATGCAAAGACAATTCAAAAATTAGGCAAGGGGCTCTATAATCTACACATGTATATGACTAAAACAATAAGGAATTATTATAGAGGTCCAGAGAAATAATAATTTGTTAAACGGAGATAATGAGGTCATTAATTACTGTCGCTAATGTCAATTTTGTGATAAGGGCTGTAATCGTAACGATCGATATCGATAGTTATATAATACGTATGTAAATAAGCAGAGGTACAAATTTATTTTAAAAAGGCAAATTCCACCTTTATTAGCTTCTACCCACAGTTCTACAATTCTATGTTTATGGGTCTCAGATCCCACTTACCATCAGGTGGCCTGTAAATAAAAAAATATATTTTTATACCTTTTGTATGCTTTGTATTTATCCATAATAAGAAAACCTAAATATTGTGTTACATTTGATATTTGCTGTTTTTGTTGAATATCCTTTCCTAATTTTATATAAATAAAAAAGTACAAAATAGTTATCTGAATATCTTTGTAAATCATTTTAAAGAAAAGCCTTTGGTTTGATAAAAACAAACAACACTAGATAAAATCACGTCGAACATCTGTGAGCCCAAATATGTGCAGATTACGTTACAATTTACATAATCTTCTTATAAAACATATAAACCGCCATACCTGCTTCGATATAATGTCGCCTTACACATGCCAAAATAAACATTAAATAATATAAACGGAACAGCGTGAAATTTATTGACAAAGAGTCGGAGAAAACTATCGATCAATATTGATTGGTTATCGATAAAAGCTTCGTCATAGAAAGCTTGGATCTGCAAACGTTAAGTATGGAAAAAATTGTATCGTTAAGCTGACACAGGCATTTGTATTTGCATAACACATTGTAATACTTATTTGTCGGTGATATTATATTTTAAAATAAATAATACAGTGAGTCATTTTGGCATTCTCCCGAGACGCCATTGACCTTGTATGAAAATACTTTCAATCAAAGCTGTCGTTTGTAAATTAGATTATGTCGGTTATTTTTACGATCTAAAAAACTTGTTAGTAAAAGTATGTTAAATAGATTACGACAAATACATCAAATCAAATCTGTTGGTTTGATTTAAGTTGCTTTTCTTGAATTATATTTATTGTCCTGTATTACTTTACGCAATTAATTATAGCCATTTATCACGTCTCTGGGACAGAGTAGTGCAATATAGTGACTAAGCAACAAACATTAAAAATTGTCTCAACAACGGTATCCAAATACCTAACGCATTTCATCAAGCGGAATTAGACCAACACTTTTTAACAATGATCTAAATATAAATCGACGTTTAAAAACTAATGAAATGTTCCATAAAACGTACGCCGCGCCGTTAACTATCGACGTATGCGCGTCACTAGTCGCGTGCAATACGTGCGCGAGCGCACGTCGTCTGCGCGTGACGTCACACGGATCCGTGCGAAAATCTCCGAGCAAGGCCGAGCGACGACCGCGTTACCAGGCGGCGGGGTCAAGAGAGCAGTTCCGTTTACAAGTAATGAGTGTGACGGGGAAAATTGAGAAGTCATTTTTTTGTGGCTTGAGAAGCCAACCTACAGGCCACCTTATGGTAGTCACCGAATACAAATAATGAGCATACTTAGAACCTTGTCATTGTGGTTGACATAGTAATTTTCAAGCTTCTCGTTTGATGTTCAGTTCTAAGTTCATTAAAACAAGGCACTAAAGTCCTTAACATTTTCGTTGAGGTACATGGCCCGTAGTACCTCCCAAAGTAAAAAAGCAGTATGTAAACTCATACTCTCCTACTGCCCTTTTTTGGATGGTAGCGTAAACTTTTCACAATCATAACGGGTAGATTACCTAAAAGGAAAATTTAAAGTTTTGGCTTGACTCTATCTCCACTATCCACAATCCTCTACTTAAATTTAGTTATGTAAGTTTAAGTATATAAGTATGTATATATAGCCAAAAAGCGTCGTGGGTCGTGGCTCGCCCCCAGCATCATGCCGAATGGCACCCTATTTGACACTATTTGATACTCTCTTATACTTTGTCATGATTTTTTATTTTTTGTGTTAATGTATTGTCTTAAGTTTTGACAATAGAAATATTTCAATTTTATTCTATTCTATTCTATGGAGAGAAACCGCTCAAAATCGGGTAAAGTGGAAGAGGGGGAGAGAGGCCTTTGCCCAGCAGTGGGACATTCTGGGCTCATAATAATAATAAATAATAAAAAAGAACTGTTCCATACGCAGGGAACCTACACAAGGTCCTACTATAACTGTATCATGTTTCATAATGAAAAATCGGGATTATCAGATTCTTATCTTATCCTAAAGCGTTATCTTATGCTATCTTACAGATGGCCCCTTTCGGATACACTTCGACCCCTTTAGGATCTTTTGTGCAATTACCCTCTTACACACTCAGCTGTACGAATGTGGAGGTTTCCTCACGATGTTTTTCCTTTACCGTAAGAGCATCGGGTATTGTGCTTAAGCTAGAAAAACTCATTGGTACATGGTGACTGCAGGGATTCGAACTTGGTATCTTACGATCACGAGTCGCCCCCTAAGACACTAGGCCACCGAGGCTCTTTAAACGGTAACGGATTTAGTCTTGAAATAAGGCAAAGTATAATTTTCTTTTTGAAAAGAATTACCTAGTTCGAACCGGTGAAGTAACCGACCAAATCTAGTGTAATGTAAAGCCGCCATTGGTTGGAGAAAATTCTTTAACCTTGTCACGGCAATCTTACAATAGCACGTGGCAGCTCGTGACTGCCCACGTGTGGGCTTCGTGGGCGTTTACGGCCAACTCTCCGCGGCTAATTCAAAGCGCTAGCAGCTGACTAATCCTAACAATAGGCTGGCGGTTAACTTTTGGCGACGATTCATTCAATAGGTATGCTTAAGCTACGGCGGTCCGCGTAGATTTGGTTTGGCCTCTTTTTTACATACATACCTACATAACATCACGCGTTCATCCCCCGAACGGGGTAGGCAGAGCTTCAGAAATACCAGCAACTCTAAAAAGACTTCTTGATAATTCTGTAACCACATTTTGCATATCAGGCTAAGATGTTTACCAGTGTATTAGTGACAGGTTGCAAGTCCATCGCCTATCAGTACTACAAGCCCTTATTCCCTTAGTCGAACACATGGAGTGACACTATTCTGACCCGGTATATCTTTTTTATCTTATGGAAATGCATTTAAGCATACCACCCAGGTCCAAGAAGACCCGGGACGTTCATGTGGGACCACTCTGGGATTTACCAACCGAGAGCGGCGTGAATACCTACTATGTATAAGCCCAGCGTAAACCATCTGCGTCCTTCAGAGGGGTGTCTCGCGGCGTTTTTCTATCTTAAGAACTTACAATACCCGGCCCGAGATTCTACACGGTAAAAACGATATCGTCTTTGACGTGTTTCCGTATTGACAACGTTTTGATCACTCTTCTTTACTTGTTAGTAATTGCGGCCGAGTTCAAAACAATTCTGAAACACGTCAAACGCAATACCGTTTTAACATAGTTAGAATAAAGGCCCTAATGCTCTTAGGATGAACGAAAATCATTGCGAGGAAACCTGCACATTTGAACAGTTGGGTGTGTAAGAGGGTAATTGCACGAAGAGCCTAAAGACAGATAAGAAAAGACCCCATGCATTATCTACCATATTTTCAGGTGAGGAATGTAACCATCGCTCTTAAAGGTTCATAATTGACAAGAAAACACACTTACATAGATACAGACATAGATAGTTGGAATTATATATATATATATAGTGCTCTTGATTTTCCAAAATAATGTAAATGCACACCATTCCCCGCAACTTTCTTAAAAATCATATCTGTTCGTCGAGAGTCATTTGTCCTTGTCAACAATTTGTCCGCTCTTTTAACATGTTTACACAGCCAACTTTTCAAAATTAAATCATAGTTCGTCGCTCTGTCGCATTAATAACTAACCACACAAACCATCGAAATTGGCGCCTAACCATTGGCAGTGACACAATTGATCAAATACGCCGCCTGATACAAAAAACGTTTAGTTGTGGCTACCGAGGGTCAAGTCTCTAAACTTTAGCGATAAAAACTAGACAATGCCGTTACGACACGCTTTATGATTGGGTTCTGTAGTATAAATAGTATTAAGTAACGGAAGGCAGTACGTCCATATTAACCGCAAGATGTCTTATGTTAAATAGGTCTTCAACAAAAAAGCCTGCAACGACCACCGCGCCTTAATAAAAGTTCGAGTTCACTATTTTTAGTTTCGGTTCATACGTAAATCATTTAAATTCACTTAATTCATTCATTTTGCGGCATTCTGTAAAATAAAAATATTTAATATTAATAGGTTGTGGCGGTAAGATGCTTGAAACGGCATTAGAAAGTACTATTTTACCCGCCACCAACGTTTTGTTTTACCATTTCAATATTCAATTATTTATTGCATTTCATAATGTAATATACATTCTCTACCAGTCAACCTTAAGCTTAAAGATGAAGCAGAAATCAGAAGGTAGGTGTTGTAAAATTACCATATTTTCCCCTAAGCTAAATCTGGAAAAATGATTTACCTAACTAATAATGCTACATTTCGCTACGAAACCCCAGAACAGCCGTGAACGACTCACTTCGTCAATAAAAGCCGATTCGCGACGCGCACAGTCACGACACAAGCGAACACAAATCAATTGCCTCTTTATTTGTATAAAATTGAGGCGCACTAGAAGTTTGCCATTGTCTGGGCAAAAACGCACTATTTTATTCGGTTTTTCAAAATATACTATTGGTTAAGAATGAAACCAGATTAATGCTGCGGTTCCACCAGAGCTATGCGAGGTAGCGGAGCGTTGTGCGAGGAAAAAAACCACCAATAGGAGAGCTGCGCTGAGCGAGGCTAGGAATTGTATTGGTAGACTTTTTCCTCGCACACCGCTCCGCTACCTCGCACAGCTCTGGTGGAAAAGCAGTCTAAGATATAAAAAGAGATTGGGAAAAATAATAATTCAAGATTTAAGGGAATTTTTACACGACTTTTCAATGATGTTAAAATAGCTTGTTTAGAAAATGTTTAAAGTATTTTTTATATTTATTTGAACGGTGACAATCTGAATTCCTTTAACTGAAGAAACGGGTATAAACAAAAGGAGTTAAGCGAATTAAATACCCTCGGCGTTGAGGAGAAACCCTCATTGCTAGAGATACAAGTATAATGAACAAAAGTTACAAAAATCATCAAGCGTCATTTAAAGACTTTCAATTTAATGGCGAATGTTGGCAACGATTTCAGAACAAACTCCATTAGAATAGGAAGGTAGTAAATTAGAAATGCCAGTTCATGTACTGTAAATAACGGTCATATGATGCTTTCACGTAATCCCGGTTTTAAATAGATTAGATATGACCACGCGCTGCGTAGGTAACTTCCTCTTTTAGACCGTTGATAAGACAAGATGGAACTGAATTTTCTTTTAAGAAAGTTGTTTACAATCGCAATATTGAAATCAATCCTTTTGATCTAATTTTGGAACTCTTTTGTTTTGTCAATTAGACCCCCTGGGACTTATCTAGAAAAGCCGCCAATTACAATTTACATCGTCAAGATCTTGAATACCTTACAGTGCAAGAGGTCTTACATATATTAACCAAGGGATGAAAGTGATAATTTGCTCCCTTGAACTATAAATATCTCGGGATGCAATTGATACTTCCACCCGATTTAAACACCCTTCTTTTCATGTTGACTGAGAGGAAAATAAATAAAAATGTTGTATGTTATTGTCCTAAACTTCGCCTTTAGGTATTGTTAAAAAAAAAAATTATGATATGAGTGGCTGTCACCAATTCTTTTTTTAAAATCTCTTTCCGCCGTAGGGATGGAAATGCCATTTTCAGCCCGCTAATGACACATGGAAATGGTTACTTTCCGGACTGGAGAAATAAAAAATGTTTTGGGTTTGGGCAAAACTTGTTAAACTCGCTTAAGAGAATATTAGAGAGAGTGAATTACAAGAATAATTTAATTAGAATACGTTACTTTTTAACTAAGTAGTGGTTGTTGTTTGCGCATGCTGAGGTTACCTATAATTAGGGAAACAATTAACCCTAAAAATATTAATGTATCCATTTATCAGCACAAGACCATTGTATTTCCCTGTTGGTAATCAATAATAATAAAATAAAAAAATACGAAATCAAACCGGAAAAACCTTTTAAGCGCACTACGAAGGCTTTGTTTTGTGCTGTCCATATTTTATCAATTACAAATAAGGTGACGTTTTGAGACAACGCGTTAATTGGTAGTGACCCAGCCTACGAAGCCAGCGGTCCCAGGAGCCGTATGATGAGCGAAAGTATTTGTTTCTGTCACTTGGCTATAGGCTCTGAGCTTAGTTTGGGACTAGGTTAATCATATAGGTTTATGATTCACATATCTTAATAAACAAGGTATGATTTGATGTTTATCAACTAGAAATACCCTTCTACACCACAGCCTTTTTAGTTCCTAAACTATAACATAATTCACACACCCAAGTTTCTCGTCCAATGCGGAAGCACATATTCTGCCTACAACATACCCAACGCTAGCTTTAATAAACTCCTTAAGCTATCACTATGCTACAAATTTCAATTAACAAGAGTCCAGTAGCATTCATTTAGACTTGATTGCGCCACCCGCATCTTCAAAGAAATTGCGGCGAAATCGTCAAGCAGGCTTATTAAAATTTCACGCTGTCGTCTTGAGTGTTTTATTGACCTTATGATGATGAAATATTGTCAACGTTTATGTAAGTAGTGATAATATAGATACTTTGGAGTTTTGAAAAGGACGTTTATTTGTTGCTTAGTTTATTTTTTCGTTAACTTTTTGCGTTTCGCCGGATATGGTTTTTTGATTATCGATGGAATGCATCATTATCATCATCATATGCTCTTTAGAGCTATGCTTTTGCTGGTGGAGTCCACCAATCTAGCCTATTCCAAGCCTTATCTTATTGGGATGAATAATCTTTGAATTTAATTATTAGTAAAATCATTCTTAACTTCTATCCGTCTACTTGTCTTATTTCACAAATTAAATAGACATCGCTTCTGATTTGCATGTTATAACTGCATTTTAACGGCCTGCACACATTTAACAGCAGTTTAACGAGGAAGATGATTAAATATTGGTTCATCTAAGATTACCCTACTTGTGAACTTTGCGTCTCCTCCGTAATTTACGACTTAAACCTCGGGTTATTAAATTTGAATTCCACAAATGTCACAGCACGAACGAACTGACCAAATATTTTAGTTCATAATCTCTAACCGGACTGAATCTGACAGCTACCGACTTTCACCGTGATTATTATTAAAGACAACCGTGTCCCTTATCCGTAGTTTATCTTTTAGGTATAATTTCATTAGTGGAGTTGGTGCATTATTTTTATAGGCCATAAAAATATCTCACGAAATGAGTGTAGACATGATGTTTATGGTTAAAGGTTGGGGTAATGAAGGCAAATCAGTGTTGAGAGAGCAGTGACGTAGTAATACTGGTAATGATTTAATTAATACGTTCTGGAATATCGGTTCAGAAGATGATGACTTTGAAACATTTGATGACTATTTTATCTGAAGCATTAAGAGACGAGCTTTACCATAATGAGGTATGAAATAGTGAATAGGGTGTTGGTAATGTTTTTTTGAAGGTCATTTGAAATGTAATGAGCAAAGTTAATTTGAATCAAGTGGCGCTAAACTGCCAGACGAAAAAGCTGGTGGCCACTGTTGTGTTAAAACTTGATGGTTTGATATGATTTAGTAGACAGCTAGAATGCTGTGTTTTTTTTTTATATATTTCTGCATGAGTATGTATAACCTAGTGTTTTTAACGTTGAATCGTCCCATATTCAATATATGATTACATTATATTACTATGCAGAGACTCAGTAGGCCTAGCCAAATGCAAAAACTGCTAGCGTTTCTAATTTCTATCATATAGAAGTTGACATACAATACAATACAATTATTCTTTATTGAACCACCACATGCAATTACAGCACAACAACATAATACGACATAGTCGACGCCATGCATCGGTCGTCAGCTTACGTCAATCCCATATGGTCGATTATTGAAAATCGCTAGAGCTATGCATTTTGACTAAGCTCTTGGCACTATAATATTAACTTTATAGCATTACTCTATCTCATTACTCTCTTCCAATCAGTAAAATGCATAAGTAACATAAGTTTTTACAAGATAAAAATGACAAGATTGCAAAAGTGAACGACTGATAAGGTTCTTAAATGTTGCGTTACAATGTCGATACGTTGTAGATAGTATTTAATTAAGACATTCATCTGTTTAAAATCTAGACGCAGTTTGTCAAGATAAAATGGGGACTTTTGTGATATTGTTACGATGAGTGATGACTTGCAAATTTTACAATGCATAATTTTAACACCATATTATTTTCTCTTGGGAACTAAACAGAAGCGCATGGGGTCCACACACTTCTGTCTAATCCACAAAAGAAAATATATTTTACCGAACAATTGTCCTCGCGTGATATCCATCCTTATTTCTGTAATAAGTCCTTGGGAGTGTCTATAAATAACTTGACATTGGCGAACTACACCTTATCATGAGTAAGGCCATTCATTAAACATTAGAATCAGAACATCAGTGTATCTGGATTTTTGGATTTATTTAGTATTTGCTATTACTTAAACATTCCACATTTTTACTCGCACAAGTATGTTACTTAAGCTCTGCTGTAAAATCACTTATATCCACCGTACCACCGTATCAACCAACCACCAATCGAAATTCATCCCAAAATCGTTAAATGAAGTTGATTTCGGCTTGAAATAAACCTGGGCAAAATAAAAAGGTAGAGTAAAGACAGGACCGCATTCCATATTGCAATGCATTTAAAACCGCAAACCTATCAAAAGTATAATCAATATTCAGACTATCACTGCAAGCATTCATTTAAATACTCTAGGAAATCAGATCCTTTGCAACTTTCCAAGGAAAAATAAGCTTTATCTCGCAAGAACAAGGTTAAATTTTAATCAAAGTAAACACCGTAGAGTCGTGCTCGAAGCTCTAGCATTAACTCGAGGTTTAGACTTCGTTTAATTTCACTTAAGTCTCGCTAATATGTGTTATTTGCTGGGTGTCGGTGGCAACACTATGGCGCTGGTTTGAAATCAATTTGCGGGTCTACTTGCCTGCGGGTATGATTCATAGTGCATGCCAACGCTAAAGTATCGATAAAATACTTATTCTTACTTCGTGTTTTTTTTATGTTAAGGAGAAGGCACCCAAGCACTCAGGCCACCTGATGGTAAGTGGAATCTTAGACCCATAGACATTTGAATTCTCAAGACTATAATCCTAAGATCTCAAATGCGTTGCCAACCCTGAGGACAAAGATGGAATGCCTCTATGCTAGTAATTTCACCGGTTGTCTTATCCCCACACCGGAACACAACAATGCGAACACTGTTGCTTGGCGGGTGGCTAATGGATAAGATGGTGGTAGCGATTCGGACGGACCCTGCACAGGGTCCTACCACCACTAAACTACACTAGTTTGTGTGTTTCGTCTTCTCGGTTCAACTTGAAATTTGCCTCAAAGAGCATCACAACATAGTATAAAACAAAGTCGCTTTTTCTGTCCCTATATCATCCCTATGTATGCTTAAATCTTTAAAACTACGCAACGGATTTTAATGCGGTTTCTTTTAATAGATAGAGTGATTGAAGAGGAAGGTTTATATGTATAATACTTTAATCCGGAGCGAAGCGAGGGAATAACGATAATTGACACATTGCGCAGACGGAGTCGCGGACTAATGCTATTAAGGAAATTTTTAATAAATTTATTTCAACTATATAATATGAGGTAATTACAAAGTTATTAATAGCTCAAGTATGAACAGTACCCTAACAAAAGTGTTAACCTCTTTAGTATCAATTTCACCATACGATGTTAACCTCTTAACAGACAATTAGAGCGTTAACAGTTGTCAAAATGAATGAACTAACAGTCGATTAACATTGATTAAATTTAACATCGTATGGTGACATTTTGATTTAGCGTACTAGTATTGATATAATAAACTTCAAAATAAACATCCAATGTCAAGGTTCTATGTATGCTCAACCATTTTACTGGGTGACTGTAATTAGTGTAGTTGTAAATCGCGTAAAATGTGGACGGCTCTCTACGTGTTTTTGCTACTCTGATTTAGTAGCTGAAATCAGTTAGTTATAAATGGAATTAAAAATTCTAAAGGAAACAAGTATTTTAAAGCATATCGGTAAAAAGAAAGCACATCACTACTTATTCTTGAATGGTGGCTCATTACCGCCCGTCTCGGTCGGCAAATTGTACGAGGAGCTTCATTCACAGCTTTTAAGCGCGAATTAGCGCTGTTGTCGATACTCTAGTATTAAACGTTATCGACTACGGTGCGTAACTATTTAGAGCTTTTAGGACAATACCTTATTTTAGGAATTCGGTTATCATGTCGCAATGCAATATTTTGAGGCATATTTACAGATTCGATAATTTACCTACTTCCGTGATGTTGTTGTTCAGTGTCATGGAAGCGGATTTTGTGATTTATTCACTAAATCGTTGGACTAATTAGACGTTTGCACATATTTCCTAACTTTATACATAAATACATATTTACGTACAAACGTAGATCGGGTTTGTAAATTGTTGTTACATGTCAATTCCAAGTTCTAAATCCTCAGATCTGTCGTTAGCTTTTGACACATAAGTTCAGCGTTATTTTATTAACTGCTTTAACATTGACGTACGAGTCTCTGCGGTGTGCGCCTACGCAGCCGCAGGCGCCGCGTCTGATGACAGGCGGGAAGAGCGCTCAAGTGTAACAACATACATAATCAACGAACAGCCCGCTCATGCTAAAGGCTCCCACAGATAACAGTTCACCTACAATCTGGGGCTCATGCTGCATAACAGTCAAAAATATGTATTAAACAGAAGAAGAGAAGCTAACTGATTGTGTATGTTCTATCTAATACTACGAACTGACAGGCCGAAGGATTGTAAGTGTGTGGTGCTCTTAACAAAGGAGGGTCTGGACCACAGTTTTAGGAGAGTCAACTACCGTTTTTAGTACAAAAGATGAACCTAATGCCTAGTGGCATTCTGTACCAGTGGACCTTTGGGCAAATCAGAAAATTGTTATAGGCGGTGCAATATTGTACTAACGAGAGCATTACGACGGTTAATCCCTTCTAACTGTCATTTTTCGTCAAACAACCTTTTTCGCAATTTGTGACAAATACCTGCTATTTTAAATAAAGTATTTTTGTGGTGTTCTTGGCCTGATTGTGCAAAATGTGGTTACAGAATTATTAACAAGCTGTTTTAGAGTTGTTGGTGTTTCTGCAGCTCTGCCAATCCCACTCTGGTAATGAAGGCGTGATGTTATGTATGTATGTATGTGTGGTGTTTTTTTATCCTGGCAAAACCTGATTGAACCTAAAAATATGTTAAAATAGTTAAGTTTTTTGTGTCCACTGTAAAGTTTTAACAATTTGAGATACGAGAGATTGGCGGTTAACCGTCGATTAAGAGAAAATAACAAATAATTAAAAACAGTATATTATGCATCGGAAATACATACATAAGTACATTAAATACACATACACATACACATAGGTATACAGGGCGGAAAGATCGAATGCCACATGGACTGCAACTATCTTAAATATTGGAAATAGCACATTCTGTGTAAAGGAGACTTTCCTTTATTTTTAAAAACAATAAATTCTGCATTTATGGTTTGATGAAAAATCGCTTGTCTTAGTCGGGACTCGAACCGGTCAAATGCACCAAAAAATAACATGCCGTTTTTATGATGCAGATCGAAATGGTTCATGATAAGGTTCTTTTTCCTCTAAAGAACAAACACAATCAAAATAACGGAAGACCCTGATAACTAACAGCAGCGTCCATATTTACTTTTCATTCGATATTTTGCGGCTGTTTAAGTGAACCTACCGTAGTGAAGCACTTCATTATTTTGTTATTGTTATTTTATTGAAGACATGAAAGTTTACTGTTAAAATGTAACCTTTCCCTCGTAAAGTGGTAATAGACTGTTAAGAGGCAGAAGTAAAGTAACTGTTTTACTGTTTCACTGAGCATTGTTACTACTTGAATACTAAATTCCAGACTCGGATAGTTAGTTGTTTGACGACGCGGTCAGCCTGGTTGGTAATGAACCTGCCTTTGAAGATAGAGGTCCCGGTTTCTATTCCTCGTAAGGGAAAATATTTGTTTGATGAGCCCTTAACAAAGCACAAGCCTAGAGCTTAGTTTGGGATCGGGTCAACTTGGGTGAGATTGTCCCGTGATATTTAACTATTTATTGTTTTCTATATATTTCCTATGTAAATAAATAAATATCACAGGGCCTCTATTCAGGTGCGTTAAAACGATATCGTGTTTGACTCGTTTAAGAATCGTTTATGTCACAGTCGCCATTATTGTAAATGACATAAGAGTTATCAAAACGTTGACAATACGGAAACAGGTCAAAAACGATATCGTTATTACCTTGTAGAATTCCAGCCCAGGACAATGCCACACAAATCGACCTAGTCCCAAACTAAGCTCTAGGGTTATACTAGGGTGATCGAACCAGTAATGGACAAGGTCCAATGATGGACGCTTGATTCTTATTTTACAGACAATAAAGGTTATTCATTTGTTTTGCAACAATCAATTTATAACCTTATGATCTTTGAATTAAGAGTAAAGTGTCCATTATTGGTGCCTGTCAGCTTAAAGTGTCCAACACTGGTGCGATCACCCAATAAGTAAAAGATAACGATAAACTTACTTATATAGAGAAACTCATGCTTATCACACAAATACATATCTACCCTTACCGTGATTTGTTAATGTCATCTTAATGTTAGGCAAACTGATAGTTTTGCGATAATAAACTGATTTTTTTATGGCTTGTAGAAGGCAAACGAGCCTAGACGCCACCTGATGCTAATCGGGATCTGTGACCCATTCACAAGACTACATCTTATCTCTAGACCTGAAATGCGTCCCCATCGCTGAGGACTAAGAGGAAATGCCCACACTGGAAAACAGCAATGCGAACACTGCTGCTTGGCGGTGGTTTAAAGGATAAGATAGTGGTAGCGACCCGGACGGACCCTGCACGAGGTCCTGCCACTGCTAAATGTAATATAGATGATTTGTTCTCAAACACGTTATAAACATCATCTTAATAAACGTAGTCATTATTTAATATTTGATATCTTTGCTAAATCAGTCTAGACCGACCACGCCCGCTAATCTCTGCTAACGCCTATTTATAATCATCGTGATTGTTACACTAATTGAGTTAGCAGTTAATTACTAGTTCTCCAGGTCGATATATTAACTATTTTTTGTACAACTGTGGAAGATAATTTAACTAAGGCAATGTTAAGGCGGCGGGCTTTTTGGCGCGACGAATTTTATTGCAACGAACATTTGCTATAGGTTTTTTTGTTGTTTCCCAAATCGAAAAAGGAACCATCATTAGTATAGTTATTTTACCTCATGAACGCGTATAGACACGCACACTATGGTAACGCTTAGCGACGATGGCTACGCACTCAGAGACATCGTGCACGTGTATCCACACACACAAGTATGGCCCACCCGCGTTCGTGATATAAAACAACTGTGGGGCTACAAGTTGCATTCGACAATCGTTAGCGATGGTTTCGATAGAAAAATGTATGGAATTGACGAAAGCAACCGGGATATCTCGGTGGTTTACGTCAATTCCATACATATATTTTTTCGTCTTCGTTCGTTTCGTTTTGCTTACTCGATGAAAAAGCTAAGTTTAAGTTTGTCTTGATAAAATATCTTGTTATGTTTGAAGCCTTCAGATCTGAGTATGGTTGAAGCGAGGTTCCGTAGCGCAAGGATCTATATGGATCGTGCTGTCAGTCTAACTTCAAATCAAGACTGCAAGCCTACACCGAATCACAACAATGCAAGCACTGCTGCTTGGTAGCAGAGTAGTAGTGATCCAGACCCTGCACAAGATTCTACTTCTACTACCACTAAGTCAAAGTGACACTAAAGCTAGCTAGAGAGGAAATTGGATATTTCACGAATACACGAGAGAATAGCGATAAAAGACTTTTTCGCAAACAGGGTCTCGCAACATTTATCTAAGATTAATACTTTCTTGATAAAAAACCGGGCAAAAGCATGTCGGACCATGCTCAGTGCGAAAAATTTGCGCTTTAAAGCTTAATATTTCATAAACAGATTACTTAATCGAGAAACTGTTTTTACAAACTCGTAATATTTTTGGAAGACCTATCTATAGATACCCCACACTATAGGGTAGAGGAGAAAAAAAATACATCCCCACGTTACGTGTAGGAGAGGTTACACATTTTTTTTTTTTTTTTACATTTTATTGTACGACTTTGTTAGCGTTACTAATATGCATATTCTTGCCAAATTACAGCTTTCTAGTACTAAGAGTCTCTGCGCTAGGCTGCGGACGGACGGACGGACATGTCGAAGAGAGTAAGGGTTCCTAGTTTGACCACGGAACCCTAAAAAACTGGAAACACTCAAAAATCGTACAGGCTTATGCCAAGTATATAGCGATCCTAAATCGACCTGTGGAATGCCGAGGCTGGTATCGGACAATCTCGGCCGAGAACTCCCGCGCATCGGGTTACTAATTGCTCTATTTCCGGCCGCTGGCTGTTACGATGCGTTTAGCGAAAGTGATTGGATGTTTGCTGAGAGTTTTGCATGCTAGATAAGGATGGGCAATTGTAGAACGATTTACAAAGAGATGGATTCATATGAATGAAGCAGAATAAAATTAAAACAAGGAACACTTTAATATATTTTGAATACTTATGCGAGAAATTGGTACTAGGTACCTATCCATTAACCACCCGCCACGCAAAAGTATTCGCATTGTTGTGTTCCGGTGTGGGGATAAGACAACCGGTGAAATTACTAGCATAGGGGCATTCCATCTTAGTCCCCAGTTGGCAACGCATTTGAGGTCTTAGGATTATAGTCTTGAGAATTCAAATGTCTATGGGTCTCAGATTCGACTTACCATCAGGTGGCCCAAAAAAACTTGCAAAATTGTCGTCTATGTACAGAGTTCAACAGACGAACATACTCTATTCTCAAAGAACGGTAACTCACCTCCGATTCCTCTTTTTGATGTTAGTGTTGAGCGTTGGTGGCTTTGTGGCTTAGGGACTCGTGATCGTGAGGTACCGAGTTAGAACCCCCACGGGCACCATGAGTATTTCTAACTTCAATGGTCATTACCCGATGCCAAAAACATCAAGAATGTGGATTCTTATTGTATGAAGTAATGCCGACGGTTCACTTTGTGCGATTCTTCCACTGTCACGTCACAACTGTTAGCCGAAGCCAAAATGCTTTGTTGAGTATTGAATTGAAGTTTTTGGTTTCTTGAGCCATATTTTCTATCTAACGTGAAAACTATTGTTAGGTTCCATTCGTGACTCAGAACAACATTAACAACTTTATGCTAGTTCGAAGAGTCTTATCCGTTCAAAAAGGCACTCTACACAAAAGCGAAAGTGATTCCTTACGTCATATAAGGTCTTAAAACGATTCAAGTTGACAGTAATGCCTGCTCTAATCCTGTACAGTGTGTAAATGCCTTTATACTGAGCGGTATTCGCTGCAAAACGTCTTAAGTCAAGATTTGCACGATAATTTAGGTTTGTATTCGATACTGTTATGGTTGAAGTTGGAATGGGTGAGATTTAGGAATGTCTTTACATTTTACTCGCGCTGTTGCCAATAAAGCTTACTAAGTGGCGCCATCTATGGCCGGGCTGTAAAATGTTTATTTTATTTTGGAAGCGTTCGATAAGGAGATGCGATCTTTTGAAGTTTCAAATTGTAATATTGTTTTTTTTGTTAGATCACGTTGTATATATGAAATGTGTAAATAAAATAATTATGAGTTTCTACGTAATGTAGATGAATAAAAAATCATTAAAAAAAAACATTTTATTTTAAAAAAAAAGTAATCAATAAGTATTTTCTAGTTTGATTTTAATGTTCAATGTAAACTATTGTCATGTTTAAAGGCAGCTTAGCTACCAACTGCCACTGCGTTTTGCTTATATATGTTCAATGCTATGTTAAATAAATGAAAATCATAAACAAACAAATAAATCAACATAATTAAATAAATCCATTAAACAATTGGACACGGGCTATAAATTAATATTGTAAACCAGACCAACTTTGCAAACCAAATGTATTGAATTAATTATATCTACAAAATCAATTTTTCATTCATAAACTCATTGGGTTTGGAGGGAAGGCTTGTAAAAGGTTAGTAATAAAAGCTTAATTATTGATTTTTATTTATTAAATTACCATAGCAGTAATTTATGTTGATGTTGTTGTGTAAGCTGATATATAGAGCTTAAGTTAAATTTTCATTCGTATCTTCGCGTAATAAAAATATATCTAATATATCAAAACATGAGGGCAAAGTATATATTTTATTTCTACGATTAAAGGACGATGGGTAAAAATGTCCCCACCCACCAACAGTGATGAAACATGTGCCAGTTTATAGATCTTGGCAATATGATGTATTTTTTCTATGCCGACGATCACCATATGTATGGGGTTTTCTTGAAAAATCATAATCTTATCGTATGGAACTCTGGAATTTGTTTGAAAATGAACACGTATGTAGATGATTTGCCTTGCCTGGCCCTTTGTTTTCATTAAAAAATTCCCATTGATTTTGCTACGAAGATAAGTATTTTGTCTTTTATTGGGTCCTAATGAACATATAGACCTGCAGCCCGTTACTGTTGGAGGGGGGGGACGGGGTCCATACAAAATTGCCCATCACCCTTTTTGGTTACAGTAAAATAACACATTTATTACAGTTTTTATTAGTGATGGTAGGACCTTGTGCAGAATGTGCAGGGTCCTTCCGGATCGCTACGACCGTTTTAACCTAACGCCAAGCAGCAGTGTTCGCACTGTAGTGTTCCGGCGTGGCGATAAGACAAACGGTGAAATTACTAGTATAGAGGTATTCCATCTTAGTCCTAGGGGTTGGCAAGTCATTTGAAGTCTTAGGATTGCAGTCTTGAGATTGAAATCTTGAGAATTCAAATGTCAATGGATATCAGATCCTATACTCACCATCGAGTGGCCTGTGTGCTCGTATGCCTTCTCCATGACATAAATAAATCACGTTTATATGTATAAATATGACCTTTCGTATTTCATATTCCTATTTTTGTAAACTTGAAATCAAAAGAAAATGTGTTTCGGATGTATTATATTATGTGTTATATATTATATGTCATGTATTTTATTTAAAAAAGAAACAATTATTATATAGTTGTATGAATAAGGACTGGATCTACTTTTATTGAGATGAAAGTTACAATAACTTGTGTAACTTAACTTTAAATCACTTCTTAATTGTAAGTAAGAATAATTATGACGGAAGTATATTAAAAAATAAACATTTATGTATTAAATATTATGATCAGATATTTAAACAATTAACAAATGTTAGTTTATAAGTTCAGCTTGAGCAACAAGTATGTTTAATCCGGCAGTGGAAACTGTTTTGGCCAATGTGTTTGTTCCTTTGAATTTACTATATGTATTATAAGTTGTTGTTTGTTTCCCTTGATAAATAAATAAATAAATTTCATATTCACTCTTAACGTGTCCCCTTAACCAAAAGTCGTAAACTTCCCACTTTAGTCAAATTACCACTTTCAGTTCACACCAGGAAATGTTACATAATTGCATTTCATAGCTTCCCCTTAATTTTGTTTGAGTACAAGGTTACTAATATAGTCTTGAATAGGCTTGTTATGCCAACGATACCATTTTAGACGTTATTTTCGCGTCTGCGAGCGCCGTAAAGCTTGCTGACTGTACTTATATGACGCGTAGCGGTTTTACTGTTCACTGGGATATATGAGTAGCTACGCACGCGTGGAATGTCCAGTCAGCCAAATAAGCCATCAAAGAAGTGAAAAAATACATCTTCTTCGCTATCACTACATAGTATAAAACAAAGTCGCTTCCCGCTGTCTGTCCCTATGTATGCTTAAATGTTTAAAACTAGGCAACGGATTTTTTTTAATAGATATAGTGATCCAAGAGGAAGGTTTATATGTATAATACGTTAACCCGGAGCGAAGGGAGGGCGGGTCGCTTGTCAAATATATAAAACAGTACCGTGACTCGGGTCTATTTCGTTAGGCCAAAATATTTTTGGTCGAATGTTTCATTTCGCAAATTTTCATTTGCCAACCCGCTTTGTTTTCTGTAACCGTTAATATTTTAGAATTTAATAAAAGCTAACCTAACCTAACCTATAGGATTCTACACGATGGTACTAAACTAAATTCTGTAAAATTTATAATTATAACATTGGTTTGGCAAATAATTAAAATGGGAAATGATAAATTTGACCAAAAATATTTTGGCCAAACGGCAGGCGCCCCCGTGACTCACTTACTGACTGACAACGCACACCTGAAACCGCTGGGCCCTGGGACTTGAAATTAGGAGGGAATATTCCTTGGATATCCTACGGGTGCACTAAGAAGGGATTTTCGGAAATTCATCCATAAAGGGGGTAGTAGCGGGTCTCATAGTCTTGATAATTCAAATGTCTATGGGTCTCAGATTCCACTTACCATCAGGTGGCCTGAGTGCTCGTGTGCCTTCTCCTTAACATAAAAAAACTTATTCTACGCGTCCTCTATTTAATTGGTACATAAAATGCGTCTCTATATCTAAGAGCGTAAGGTGGGGAGGCATTTTTTATTTAGTTACCTTATTAAGAGGACTGTGAGGCTGAAAGTTGCCATACAAAACGCGGTAACGTTTCTCTCCCTTAAACCTAGTCCGAGTGTTACATGTTGTAGACATTATTAAAAACCGGCCAAGTGCGAGTCGGACTCTCGCAAGAAGGGTTCCGTACCATTATCTATACAAACGGCAAAAAAATCATTTCTGTTGTATGGGAGCCCCTTTTAAATATTTATTTTATTTTTATTATTTATTTTTGAAGTAAAATATACAACTAACTATGTTGCCATTATCAATATCAAGCAAAAACGAGCAAAAAAATCACGTTTGTTGTATGCCCCTTTACATATTTATTTTCTGTGAATATTTTAACAGTTTCATGATATACAGGTCACGGTTCATGATATACAGCCAGTGACAGACGGACAGACAGCGGAGTCTCAGTAATTGGGACCCGTTGTACTCTTTGGGTACGGAGCCCCAAAAACTAGTTCTGTGCAGGGATGGGTTACAAGTCGACAGTAAGCCGTAACAACAAATACCGTCTTCATAGCCGGTACTGACACGAAAATGTGTGGACCCACCGTAACACACCAAGCTGTAGAACAACTGTATAACAGCTCTAACGTGTAGTTTCCTTGTTGCAGCAATACTCCAGCGCGCCACCTACAAGGTTGGCCTCCTGACGATCCAGGGGGTCGCCACCTGCCTCTACCTCTGCATGGACGCCTGCGGGTTTCATTATGCACATGTAAGTTTCGGCCGACATCTTTATATAGGGTGGCACAATCATTGTTTCATCTAATGTTTTTTTTTTTACGTACAGGAGAAGGCTCACGAGCACTCAGGCCACCTGATGTTAAGTGGAGTCTGAGACCCATAGACATTTATATTCTCAAGACTATAATCTTAAAACTGCAATCCTAAGACCTCAAATGCGTTGCCACTCCTCAACCAATCGTATCGTTTGGTCAAAAAATATTTGGTCGAAAACGTCTTTTTCAATTAAAATGTTATTTTTTCCATACATACATATACACAATCACGCCTTCATTCCCAGAGTGGGGTAGGCAGAGCTACAGAAATACCAACAACTTCAAAAATACTGGTTGATAATTCTGTAACCACATTTTGCACAAGTAGGCTATGATGCTTACCAGTGTAATTAGCGACAGTACAAAAAGCCTTTATTCTCTTAGTCGCCCGTTACGACATCCACGGGATGTGATAGAGTGGCACTATTCTAACCAGGCAACGGGGCTTTTATTTTTCCAGATTTGTTATAAAACTAACTTAACATAACGTAAGTAATATACACAATAAATATTTATTAAACCCTGAAATTTCAGCCTTAAAGAGATTTTCGACTAAATCATACATAGGTCAAATAATTTTATGCATTTCAACGGGTTTCGCTTTATGCCACTTCTATACAACCGCTATATCACTTTTTACTTCTATTTAGTGGTGTTAAGACCTTAGGATCTTGCGCTTTCGTCCGAATCGGTGCCACCATTTTATCCTTCTACCTACCGCCAAACAGCATCTTCGCATTGTTCTTCCGGTGTGAGGATAAGACAACCGGTGAAATTACTAGTATAGAGGCACTCCATCTGTCCTTTAGGGTTGGCAACGCATTTACAGTCTTAAGTTTGTAGTTTTGAGAATCGAATGTGAAATGACCAGAGATCCCACTTACCATCAGGCCGTCTTTGTACTCGTTTGCCTTCTCTAAGCAAGAAAAAAACCATTGTTAAAACAACATGCCATAACGCGGGCTATGGTGATATAGTTGACCGCTCGCTTTAAGGGCATACAATTGTGTGATGAGCTCGAGTGTTCCTGAGTCTTGAATGTATTCCATGTATTTATACTTTTTTTATATGACAATAAGTTAATCTGTTAATAAAGTTTTGGTTTATATACGGGTGGTACTCGTACAAAAAAAAAACATAAAACGAAGCGAAAAGCACGAAGACAGACAGGCAAACAGACAGAGGCAGAAAGCTACATTAATTTATACAATGTCAAGATAAACGCAAAATCAAATTCAAATGTTGCAATGAAGGGGTTATTCCCTTCTTCCAACCTATCCAACCCAGGTATATGGTCATATCATAACCCTATTGAAGGATGTGGACCGAGCATATTTTAAGCACACTTTAGCTATCGTGCGTTTATCAAACCGGAAAGGAGAGCTTAGCTTGCCCACCCACAACACTTATACTGCTAGGATATCCAGACTAGCGCGTCCCTTCTGCCACTAACACCTGCCAAAAACCCACGCGTTCAACATTGCCTAATATAATTAGATCGAACACTTAAGAGATAACGCTACTCGGCGGAATCCCGCATCGTGTTTATGAGTTATAAAACAAACAAGCCCTAACAACCTGCTCACTAGCCATCAACGCGGTGACGCAATGCGGCAGGGTTGCCACTTGAAAATTTAGAGAGCGATTTTTTTTGAGCTGGTAATGTTTGAGCTGTCAAATTTACACGTGCACAGGACCGTTAGAGTCTGGCAAACGAAAGCTGTCCCAGAGAAACAGCGGCAATTTCAAAAAATCTGCAGCTGTTTACACTGACTGTACACTGAATAAACAGAGTTGATACTATTTGATATCCTGATCTTTTCACATCAGTGTAGGAGTATCAACTCCAGTCAGTGTTAAAAGCTGCAGGTTTCTTGAAATTGCCGCTCTTTCTCTGGGACAGCTTTCGTTTGCCAGACTCTAACTTGGAGAGTGCATCAACAGTGGAAAGGACGTCTACGGGGTGTTAATGATGATGGTGAAATAGTCATTATAGGGAGTGTTCTGAAGAGCTGATAAAAGTATTAAAATCGTACTAAAAATCAATAAATAAATCGCGGGAGAATCTCACACAAATTGGCCTAGTCCCAAGCAAAGCTTTAGTCGTGTACTATGGGTACTAGACAACGATAAACTTACTCATATAAAGAAATAAATACTTAAATACATAGAAAACATCCAAGACTCGGGAACACCATACTCGTGCTCATCTCACGAATATCTGCCCTTACCGGGATTTGAACCTGGGACCACTACCAACTAGGCCAATGTGTCGTCTCCGTTAAAATTATACATTTCAATAATTAAATCGCCCTTTTGAATAGCTCTCTCTACCGTGCGTTTAAGCACGTTTTGCCTCGTACGGTGCAACTGTAGAACTACCCTTTGCCGTGTTTCCAACCAGTACCTTTGGTTTGCCTTTGGGGGCCTTTAAGGAAACTTTCATGTTCCTAAAAGGCCGGCAAAGCACCGACAACACCTGTTGAGTTGCCTAACCTAAACATCAGGTAACCCTTACGTCTTGCTCTCATATAAAAAATATATTAACTTTGGTAAATATGTAACGTAAAGAAATATAAATTACCTAATTTGGACGTAATTTACACAGTGCAATAGCACATACAACTGTCTTCGGGGCTGTACAACTCTCTCAAAGCGTTCTTGCGCCATAATTATGCTAGTCCAACCAACTTGAAGCGAATCTAAAAGACTTTTTACAAGTAAACCTCTTGCACTGTACGGTCGAACTCATACTCGGAAGTAGCTGAACATGATGGTCCCTTGTCGCAGCTATTTATATACTAAATTCAAACCACTCTCAGTTTAATACGTTATTGCGACAAGGTACCAAAATGTACAGCTACTTATTCGACTGAACCTTCCTACTCGTATTAACTTAGACCTGGCGCAAGAAGGTGGCCTATGGCGCCGCAGTGGGTAATTGTGGGCAGGGGCTCTAATTCCACTCGTTAAAACCTAAATGCTTTTGTTATGTTATCGTATAGTTTTTTACTCAGCCATCATTAAAGTCACGTAAATAAGAGCTATCACTTAGTTGTATCAATAACATGTCAAAGGCAAATAGGTTTTAACAAGTAGAATTAGCCCCAGGTTGCATGGATGAGTTAAATAACAAGCGCCTCATAAGTAGAGATTGGATGATATGGAGCAAATTTACCTAAAGTTTGCGAGAGGGCGTAATATAGAGTGGTTACAACCGGGTAAAATATTTAGTCGTAATGTTTAATCGCGAATCTACTCACAGTATGGGATATAGATTATACTGTGGCAACGGGGGCCCAAATCGATGATATTTTAACAGAATCTATCATATCTCTGTCTTATATCCGATTACTAGTCATAGGAGTAGGCTTGTGGCACCGGTGGGACAAACAGTGACGAATCCCTTACCCCCTTACGCGTAAACGCACTATAAACCTATTTTAGTTCAAGTATTCATTGTCAATTTCTATCAAATGCAAATATCTCAATGACAGATAAGGACAAAGCGTATTTAAAGCATGTTTAATCTATTGTACGTTTATGAATAAGGGAGTTATACTATAGTAAAAAGTCGGGAACCCTACACCTGACACAGAAGCCGGTATCATAAAGCGGACACACATGCGCGGACGCCGGTATCTCTTAATTACTCGCTCGATCTGCGCACACCCAATTATTCATAGTAATGCTGTTTCCGTGTACGGGAACATGATTATCTCCTACCGTTTATAGTTCTAGGCATATTTGGACGTGTCAAATTACTTCATGGTCAAGTTAGTGGAAAATATTTAAAATTCAATAGAAACGTTATCGGTATTACCACATTTTTTTCTACACTAACTCTCTGAGATATTATGATTCTGCATTTACTGAACAGTTGTTCAACGATTGCTAACTTTTTGTATTAACACGGTATTCGTACAATTTTGTAAATATTAAGTTTAGTGTTTTCATTTGATGTATGTATGTACCTATGTATAATTAATATAATTATAATTAATTACAAAACAAAAAAAACATCAAGTACAAAGGCAGATTTATTCCATTTCTTAATGTTTCGAGTGCATACAATCTGAACCTATGTAAAGCCAGGGTAAATGACGAATGGGCACCTTCTAGGTGAGCTCGCGTCATCATTGACAAAAGTAAACCCACAATCAATAAAAAATGTGTAATAAAAGTTAATGAAAGTAGCTTGAAAATTGATAGTTGATCAATGTTTATTCAAGACTTAGCGCCTCAGCGCAAGTGTCAAAATAGTTGAACAAAAGTAGCCTAAATCCCTATTAAAGTAACAAGCAACTTTCACCTCCACAGGATAACGATCCATCAGCCGACTGATCGATCGATCCGTCGAGATGGCACGATAAAATACCTTCATAAACACAGCGCATTGTAGTTTTAACAATAAAGAACCCATTTTGTTTCTCATTGATAATGAATGACACCTACTTTTGCCAATTTAATTTTACAATCTAATTCAATCGTTGGATACTTTAGTGGTCAAATTTTAAGGGTGAAAATAGAATGTTTTTTGAATTACTTACTGGTTTTTTAGTGGTGATATCAGGTATTTTTTCATATCAATTGTAAAGGCTATTGTTAATTGAAATGTTTGACAAGTGATCTATTTAAGTTCGATTTCTGTGGGTGGTAGAATTGTATTGTCGGCCACTTTCTACTGAACGATGCGGTTAATAATTCTATTATGTTATCACGTTCAGTATTAAGTGCTTACGAAATGGTAAAGTTGTATGAACTGAGTTATCTTATCTGTTATTTAAGCTAGAGTTCTAATATAAGTATGTTGTTATTATTTTACATTGGCCCTGCGCGCGCGATAACCTTTGCCAAAAGAAACGCTCTCTAAGCGCCTCAGTTGCCAATTTCAGTTTCTCTACTATGTAGTGCGATTCCAAGTATTTCCTTTTACCAATAAAGTTTTACCCATTCTAACACCGCACAAACTTAGGCCCGTGATAAGAAACTATCTCTAAAATGTCTCCGAGTACAGCGGCAAGCACCTAACAAAATGAAAGCGTCAAACTACTGTCTACCCGCTGGCGCCATCTCCATTTTATTGCTTAAACTACGAACCACTCCGTCACCTCAACCCCCGTAATACACTTAACATTTGCCTCACAAATCAAAACAAATAAATATTGTTTATGCCCTCATATAAACGCCCCCGACTGCAACAGTCGCAAGTGATAACTGACGTCAACGCTTTGCGTCGTTTGTCTTCGTCAGCGGATTTTCATTTACACCCTCTGAATGTGGCGGACAGTTTTGCAGCAGTAAGCAAAATATTACACATTTTATACTTGTAGTGCGCATATTAATTGTTTTTCGCAGAATTCCTTTTTTCATGTAATTTGAGTCCGTATTATATTTATTATTATCTTTCTAATTCTAAGTCCGTTGCTGTTGTATAAACAAACCATTTCATTTTCTTATTTATTTTTTTTTGGGCTGGCTGTTTGTTAGATTTGGTATTTTTATTTAAATTCCGTATATGTAAGAGAAGATGAAATAAGATAATGTTTTATTGATATAAAATAGGTACAAATGCAATTGAAGTCCGTGATAGTAGAATTATGTTTTAGAAAAGTTAAATAGTTACCAAAATCTAAAATAACGGTGAACATAAGTGCTCAGTCCCCCAGAGGCCACACATCTATGACAAATCGTTGCTCGCTCGCGCTAATGAATCGAGTACTTGATGATTAATGATGTCACTCTTCCCTTATCTGTGGTCCTCTAGTGTAGCGCCTCCTAATGGGATCACCCCGATACGCACTCTGTGGCCAGCGAACGAATCCACTCGATTATTCGTTCAGTCATTTAAATCCCAGCTCTATTTAAACCAGCGCGTTAAAGTGTGCGCGATTACTGCGTTCGAAATTTGAATTTGAATAGTGTTCCATTTTTCAAGGAGTTTATTTTTTCTTACGAAAAGGGCTGTGATAAAAGGACATTAGAAGTGTCGAATTAATCTTCAGAATAATTATGTAACAGCTTTAGCTGATAACTTTTATAAGGGCATAAGTAAAATAAGCTTAAATCACCGTTAAGGTTTAAAAAAAGAAGTCTTTAAGTATTGTAAAATACAAATTATTAAATAGGTACTGAATGATATGGTTTACGAAAACGAACGATATTACTTTCTAGGTACTTACAACTCTTACTCGTGCAGGGCAAATTTGTTTTTTCACCTAGGTAATCCTTTATATGGCATAAATATCTATTCCATACTACGGAGTAAGTAAGTAAAATGCACAATGTATATAAAGATTACTAAGTAAACAGAAACTTTATACAGATACTTACTCAAAATCGGGATTGTAAAAAGTATGTTGCTGTCAAATGCCTAATGTTTCCGTTAACAGTAAACAAATTACTGCAAACATCGCGGCTGACGTGCGGGATCGTTTCAAATGGTGCGGGCGAAAACAACGTCATTAGTGAGGGGCGTCAATTGAGTTATCGACAACCGAACCTTCCTTTGCGAAGCGCACAAATTCCCAACAATACCGATAGCTTATACAATCGACTTAAAGTGTTGATTCTTATTTAATTTAAAAAAAAAGGATAAATTACAAACAACCAAACCGAAAATAAAATAAAAAACGGCGTTTCAAAACGCTGTTTTATAGCACTGGGTATTCAGAGGGACTGACTTGAACTATTGTTTTTTTACAATAAAAGTAGCTTACAATACAAATTTTAGTATTAGTAAGTAAGGAAATAAGGGCTTGTAGTACTGTTAGGCGATGGGCTTACCACCTGTCACTAATACACTAGTAAACTTCTCGACCTGATTGTGCAAAATGTGGTTACAGAATTATAAACAAGTATTTTTAGAGTTGTTGTTTTTTCTGTAGCTCTGCCTACCCACGCTAGGGATGAACGCGTGATGTTATAAGTATGTATGTATTTGTAAGTTAAACTAACATTGTGGAATCCAATCAATGTTTTGAGTCTTAAATATTAAATGTAATTGCTACCTTTTTAGGCTTCCTTATTAACATAAGATCTTTATTTATTCGTAAACTGCACCTTTACATATTTTTTTGTGGAATTCATAATAATATAATGGGTTTTACAAAAAGAAACCATTTCCTAACATTCCTGTTTTCCCATAAAAATACCTTTCACTTCAGCGAAGTCGTATACACCAACCCTTCTCCGTTCTAATAATTTAAAGAAATCAAAACATTCCAGAGGGTACGTGAGCGTTATTTTCTAGAATTAATTTACTCCTTCTAAGTTCGCCTTTTATCAAGGACAAATAAATAAGAAATAGTTAGTTAGGAGTTCTCAATTAAGAAACGAAGTATGAATCAATACCATTGACGTATTAATAGACTCGTATTTTTATTGTACATCAAGATATACCAATGCTTAAAAATCGCAACTAGTTATAATTTTTTTAACTTTGATAAACTACATTTTGATTGCGGTGAAATTATTTTCTTTTCTTTTACTCATGTGTGTCGGAAATTGTAGTTTAAGGCTGTTTAGTGTTTACGAGTATACTTAAATGGCGTTTTTTTACTCAAAAGTATTATCTAGGCTATTGTAGCTGCTGAGTTTTAAATATTTAAATTGTTTTAGTGTGAAAGTACGCATTTAATTACGAATTGTTTGCATAGTTGAACAAGTATTCACGCAAACGCGCTTTGTGTCTGATGAGATTTAAATTAAGAGTCTAGGACAAAGGACGCCGAATTCAAGCATTTGACAATGCCTTTTACGAATTCCGAAAACACTGAAAATAATTGTAATGGCTGCGTGAAATTGCACTGGGAAAATACGAATTCACTCGCAATTTAGTAAGAGGGCGTTTGAAAAGTTTTTCTTGAAGATTGTAAATGAAACTTCGCAATATTAATTACATCGTCAATGTGTTTTAATTAAATATTTTAAACATTGCTTTGTCGGTCTGACACTGTAACGCCCGCTTAAAATGACGTTTATAAAAAATCTGTGTGAGTTAAATATAGGACAACTAGGGTATCTAACCTTCGGGGAGAGAAGATGCTTGATTGAAAAATGTCCGGCTTTTACTTTTGATTTATTCTGTTTACTGATTTACTCCTCTTCTCTCCTCTCTTGTTTGATTTCTTTCTTGTTTAGAGGCGACTAAGGGAATAAAGGCTTCAAGTATTGTTAGGCGATGGGCTTGCAACCTGTCACTAATACACTAGTAAACATCTCAGCTTACTTGTGCAAAATGTGGTTACAGAATTATTAACATGTCTTTTTAGAGTTGTTGGTATTTCTGTAGCTCTGCCTACCCCACTCTGGGAATGAAGGCGTGATGTTATGTATGTGTGTGTATGTATTTACTCTATTCACTTGACATTGGCGAAATCACTGTGTGGACCGCCATTAACTAAAAAAGAAGAAGAAGAAGAGTTAAATACAATCACAAGTCAAAATAATGTCAGTCATGTGCGTGTATGTTGATGTTCAAATAAATAAAAGCGACTTCATTCATAATCATCATAAATGTTGACTTGCTACTTAAACAATAGCTATCGATAAATTTGACAATATAAAGCGGTTGAAGATAGTGATGGGAAAAGGACAATTAATACTGGTCTACCCCAGTGACAAAACATCGCATTGCATTAGAAAAAGAAAACTAGTTTTAAATTCAGACTAAAGGGTTTTGCTGCGCCACAGGCGCCGCCAATAGAGCCACAAAAAACAAACAGATTGGACCGTGTTTTTTCGAACCAGTTAAAACCGAATGGGTCAAAAAAAGTGTAAAAACGGCCTCCAAAATAGACATAATTTATACTTAGAATTAACGATCGCATTGTGTGTTTTCGTTGTAATTTTTATTTACGATTGTTTACCCTATTTTATGTTTTAATATGGCTATATTTATGACTTTTTGATTTTTAAATATTCTAGTTAGGGGTAGGTTTAATTTATTGATCTATTAATATTGACATTTTCATACTAGAAGATAAATTTTGTTGTGATTAAGGTGACGGGCCACCTGTTCGGTGGTCGACCATTGACACCAAATTGGTTTATGGGTCGCGGAATTCTTAACTTGCTTTTACTAATGCCGCTGGTTTTGTTGCTAATTAAAAGGGCCGTTTTGATTATTTCGGCAGATTCGTGAACAGGAAAATACTTATATAAATAATAAAGAAGTAATTTATGATCGCACCGCAGTAAGTTTAAAAAAATATTAAATTATTATCTACCTTATGACGAAAAAAACATGAAGGCCAGATTAACACTCAGTTCACGGCTTACGCTTAAAAAAATCCTAGGCAATAAAGTTCTAAAATTATTCCCGAATTCTAGATTAAAGCGGCGACAACTTATTAAAAGCTCTTATAAATTTCAACGATCTGTTGAAGATTCTGTATAATCCAGTACATTTTAAAATAAATATGGACAACTTCACATTTTATCGTCTTTTTACGATCGCCGACGGAATTTAGAAGGACGAAAGAGGCGGCGATAGGCGATCGTAACTCGATATAGATTTATTAATTATTAAATAATGATATCAGATTTTTGAATATCGAGTGTGTAGGCTTTCAAGTGTTTAACAAGCGTAGAGTCGCACTGGGCCTCTATTGTACTGCGTTAAAACGATATTGTATTTAACGTGTTTTAGTATCGTTTGTTACTCGGTCGCCATTACTGTCAAGTACATAAGGTACCTATAAAAACCTTGACAATACGGAAACACGTCAAAGGAGATATCGTTATTACCGTGTAGAACCTCAGACCAGGGCTGATGTCGTTACTTTTTATGTAACAATTTTACAACGTGAACGATTCAATTGCGTTATAATATTTATTTTTGCGCTATAACATATTATGAACTGCTTCAATTGTGTGATTTATAATTCCTGATGTAAAAACTATGTATATTCGATAGGGAAACAAAACGATTGTAGAATATACATAGATAGCATTAAGCCTATCACATACGTACATAATAATTATAAATCATTTTTCAAATAGCCTAAGTAATATATAAATATCTGTGGTTAGCATAAGTACTTTACGTTACGTATGAAATATAATTTCCTATAATCTTTAGAAGTTAATGATCATGACCGTCTTCTTTTTAAGGGTTTTCTACAAAGAAAGGACCATTCGCATCCATACAATCCCTGTTCGATAGCAACCTAATATTAAAGGTTTTAAATTCCCATAAACTTAGAACGTTAGTGACGACACTGACACCATATCGGGTCGTAAACATTTTATCTCTTCATTTCCTTTTATTTCCTTTTACACCTTTGTTCTAGTATCAAAAAAAACCCAAAAACTACAAAATCACCCTTTCTAACTTTTTATAAGCAAAAAACTGGCTATTAGGATTCTAATACGTAACACACGAAAAAAATATCAAAATTTGGAATCTGAAAAGAACAAAATCTAAGCGTGTTTCGGCAAACCACATCACCGTAATGAATAATTCAAAAGTTTCGCTCATGCTTATCAAACGAGACGGCCGGCAAAAACTTAAAAAACAAAACCGATTATTAAGCACAAGCAAATGGTGGCCTAATAAATATTAGTTTTACAATTTAACAGCCTTAAGCATTTTTTGATTTTGTTTTAGGAACCATAACTTAAGCCAATATTAACACAATAAAAAAACTAGTGATTTCTAATCGGTTCACATCGTTAGTTTTAGACTAGAGGCGCCGCTTTTGCATAAATTAACACCGGATTCACAGACGACAGCTATCGGCACAAATATCTGAAAAACTCCCAAATCGCTCCGATTATCGAGAAGGTTGACGGAATCCCATCAAAATACTTGGAAGAGGTGCATTTGGATTTGGATCACATCGATCTTTTTGTTCACCGAATATCGGGTTTCTCGGAAACAAAATTGGACCTTGGTCGCAACCCTACGCACGCCAAACGTCATTCATTTTTATTTTATTGAAAAGTAAGCTGCCAAAAATAATATTTGTTTTTTTGTTAACTAAACAAAATGGCTGTTACAGTTGTCACATAACAAACAGGGAGGCGCGTAGAGAAATTCTATGAGTATATTTTTCACTATGCAACTAATTGTGTAGTCGGTAAATCTGTCACGGACGGACTACCGTAATTGACATATTTATTACAGAATAAATAACCCACGAAGCGCGTAAATTAGGATTCAAAGCTTTCTAACTTAGCATTCACTTACATTACTATCCGATTTCAATAGCTTTTCTTAATACCTACTTGGCTTGTAAACTATACATAAATTCATCAGTGTCTTTTATAAAGTTCGAAACCAATTTCGTTCTAAATGGAAATATTTAAATTTAGTTCTATTATTGTTTGAATACTATTAGAACACTTTAAAATGTTTCATGGCTCGTAAAGACAGCTTGCTTTGTATCCAGTGATCCTACACAACAAGAGATCTGGAGCAATATACATTATGTATACACATCCTCCTGGATATTTCAATAAAACTATCCCATTAAGGACCGTGTCACTGTCCTTATATTAACGGACACTTAAATTTTATTTCGTCATTTCCAATCCTTAACACGGGACAAGATCGACTAATATCGATTGTTACCCATAAAGATGGCTCGATAACACTAGGGTCTATCGATATCGATTATCGACTTTGACCCGTAAGGTTGGCACGATTTATCGATAGAAATGCGAATTGTTATGCATGTTTGTAGGAAATTGGAGTTGCTAGAAAGCAGAATCGGGTATGTCGTGTATCAAGGGTATTGACAGGAACCTAAACACATGGCTATATTGGTTATGCTAATCATGTTTGGCCTGTAGTAACAAGATGGTGGATTAAGTGTACATGGTTATAATTTAGTACTGTGGCTTCTGTATATTATGCATAGTATTATTGATTTAATTAAAGCTCTCTACTTTCGATTGCTTTAGAAGTCAAAATAAGCTGTATGTACGTTGAATATGTATTTTTAACTACGGAGGTGTATGTTTGTTTGTTTTCTGTTGTTTTTTTAAATAGGTCAATATAATCTCTCAGATAGATAAAACAGATAGAATACCATAATTGACCAGTTCGCTAAGAAATAGTAAGTAACATAAATTGGCAGACTTGGGTCTTGAAACTTGTCCAAACTGGAATAATTATTAGTTACTTCACTGACTAGCATATATTTAATACTTATATAAGTAATAAATTTAAATAATTACCTACTGAATACTTAATGAGAAATAAACTACTGCCCTTTTGGCAAAACGGAAATGATGTCAGAGGGTTGTAAATTGCAAGACAAGTGACCGTTTTTGTAGATTGAAGAGACATCTCAATGCTCTACTTATAGTAACATCTTCAAAAAGTTTTCTTATCTATATCGATATCGATACCAGAATAGTTAAACGGTTCGACTATCAGTATCCTTTCCAACCCCTAATACTTGTCACATTTATAACTGGCCAGTTAAATTGGATCAGTTTAGGGGTTTTAATAATAGCGGAAGGAAGGTGCTACTTTTATAGGTTAACCAAATCATTGTCATACAAAAACGTTTTACTATCCTAAATGTTTACCATTTTTTTGACCAACGTATTAAAAAGGACCAAATAATTGTGTAAAGGTCCTTGGTGGCTTAAACTATATTATATCTTTAGAAAATAATATTTTTATAAATAAACTAATCCGAAATAAAAAACATTATAACGTAGTTTATGTTGCAATTAATTGAGATATAATTATTTTGTTATATTTGTCAGGTTATTTTTCTTTAGGATGAATAATACACGAGGAGACGGAAATACGCTAATGGTCCAGAGGACTCTCCTCTCTGTTAGGCCGTAAGAGAGAGGAGAGGCCACGACTTTGGCTAGCAGCGGAAGTGGCAGCGGTCTACAAGAAGCGAAAAAAACAAGAGTTCCAGCACTTCCAACTCTACCAATGAATAGAGGCATTCCATCTTATTCCTCAGTGGTGGCAACGCATTTAGAATCCTAGGATCGCAGTCTTGAGATTGTAGTTTCGAAAATTCAAATGTCTATGGGCCTCAGATTCGACTCACCCTCAGGTGGCCTGTATGCTCGTGTACCTTCACCTTAGCCATAAAAAAACAAATGCACAACGATCTCAAAGTTAGGCCGCACCGTTATTCTACGACAGTAACAAATGTAGGCTCTGGAACCAATCCTTATAGGTAACTAAAAGCAAACCTATGCAGCAATGTAGTTATTAGCATTAAAGCCCGATCTGCAGGGCCTGCAAGCGTCCAACACGCCCAATTAGGTTGTCCACAATTAACAGGACAGCTATAAGCACGCATTAAGTTTCTATGGTCATTGTAATAAATTAACTTTGCTAAGAATTTGTGTAAGGGCTGTCGCGGCACGGTGTTGTACGGTGTTAAATAATAACGGAACGGAATGCGAATAACTCGATACCAATCATAATGGAGATCTTAGGGTAGGTCTATGTCCAGCGCCAAAAACTACTGGGGCTTGTGGGAGTTGCCATATAGCCCAAGCCACTAACTTTTTTTTTATAATTCGATATCAGGCTAAATGTTTTGCAAACAGTCATAAAGCGTTATTTTTAATTACTTCATTAATTAATCCACCAAAATTTCAAACCGGAGGTTGCTAGACAAAGTTGTACCCTAAAAAGAGCTGGCTTTTTTCAGGAAAATGCTATGACTATTTGTGAAAATGTATTGTTTGACATCAGACACAACGACCGAAATTGAAATCCAAAAGGAAAGCATACATAAAAATAATTAACAGAAATATTGTTTTCATAGTTAAAATTATTTTTAACTATCGTGTTTCCGTATTGTCAACGTTTTGATAACTCTTATGTCATTTACAATAATGGCATCTGTGACATAAACGATTCTAAAGCACGTCAAACGCGATATCGTCATAACGCAGTAGATTAAGAGGGTTGTGAAGCGATGCTAAAATTGCGTAGCTGTCAATAATAATCCATACAAATTTAGTTCCGGGTGACGTTTCTCACTCCCTAAATCTAATCAGATCAATATTTTTTGTGACGCAGGAACAATAATAAGTGGATGTACATGAAAGAAAATGAGTTAATAATGTTGCAAGGTCAATACTTATAGCATTTTTTTTTTTTTTACTGTCGCGGTCATCAATTTTGGGGATTAATACAGAATACGGTTATGAACTTGCCAAACTATTTTGTGACATAATTAAATTACTGTTATAGATATAATGGTGAGTGACACAAAGAAATTGAAACTTTTCTGGGTTAATAGTAGTAACACAGTACGAGTAGTATGGTATTGGTAGTTCCATGTATATGTTTACTTGAGTGAATTGATGTTGTCAAAGTTAGCTTCGTACGTACTTATTTATAGTATATGAGTGTTTACATACATACATACATATGATATTAGCTAGTGCCCGTGACCCCATCCGCGTTGATGTCGTTTATAGCTATTCCCTCGGAAACTATCAGGTTTTCTATGGTGAAAAGTACTCCATATCCTTCTCCGGGGGTCAGCTATCATCATTGAAATCGGTTTAGTGGTTTAGCTGTGAGAGCGTAACAAACAAACAGAGTTCGTAACGTACCAGATGTTCTCTGAAGTCCATAACACAGATGTTCTCGGAAGGCAACTTCTTCGGGATTTTGAAAACTGGAATTAATAATAAAGCTTATAAAGGTGTTTTTCCCCCGGCAAAGCGAGGCGAGACGATGTGAGAGGAGAATTGAAATTTGTATTGAACAAAATCATTTCCCTCCTCACGCATCCTCGGTGGAAATGGTTTTTTCAATAGAAATTGAAATTCGTCTCGTCTTGCCTCGCCGGTGGAAAAGCATCTTAAGGTATGTACGAATTAGAGCACCCTGGGTTGAGGCACGCACGGCTCACCTATTTTGCTCAAATTCCTACGCGCTGTGCCCGAGCAGCGCGCGAGCAGTGCGCGGCGAGCCGCCGATAGTCGGTCTTTTGACCGTGCTCAAAGGCGCCTCGGTGTACGTGTATCCGAGCGTACCGCGGGCAGAACGACAAGTTCTAACTTGTCTGTGGGAGAGAGACATTTGATAAAGTTACTGAGCAGTTCAACCGCCGACGCGATTTCTTCTTCTTTTTGTTAATAATCCGGTGTATTATGATAAACGCAGCCTTTTGAAATGTCGGCTCGCGGCGAGCACGCTGCCTCACCCGCGCATGTTTATGCGCAACAATTTGGCTCGCTAGCAGCTCGCCGCGCGGGCCGAGCATACCTTAGGCTGAGCCGCTCAGATTCGTACTCAGCTTAAAGAAGGCGTGTTCCTTCACCCAAAACCTTGTACCTTCCTTGCTAGATGTGAACTCATTACTTTCAGTTCGAAAGGCTTTCCACTTATTAGCAGTCTATAACCCTACAACGTCTCCAATTATAACCGCTACACCACCACGCCCCGCGGCTCGCCGCGGGTGGTGCCTACCGTCCTGACACTGTATAAATACAGTATGAATAGCGTTCGCGACGTGTAAATAGCGCCAGCGGAATAAGGCCAGCCGCACATAACTTGGAAACTAAACATAGAACATGGCAAAATTTAGTTTGATGCGGGGACAGGATGTAAAACTATTTTCAAATGGCAGCACCATATTAAGTAGCAATTTTTGTGTGAAAAAAATGATTATGCTGCCATTATTCTCCGAACAACTTTTTCATTTTTCATATTCGTTACCTCAAAACCATAGGTTTCAAAGCGTTGGTAAATTATGTAACATGTTTCAATGTTTTCCTAGAAAGTGCTGATTGGTGTTGGTTGCCAATTAAAAATATTTAAGTTCTGCGTGCACGTCAAACTCTTTTTGTCTAGTACAGACTACAGATAACGATAAAATTTAATTACTTGGACAAATATAAAACAATCCCATTTATCCTAGCGATGTCTTCCCACCCAATACCCGTTGAACTATCTTGTGACCTACTCATTTTGACTGCTTTTGAGGCTATCGGATGCACGTTCATGGTGCGTAAATAGTTCCCAAATTTACGAAAGGGGCACAGAAACACCATCAGAAGTCTTTTAAAAGTTGACGTTCAGGTTTTGAGTATACATTCAAAATTGCTAGAGAGGTTTATCTGGTGCTGTTCAGGACGAGCCGTTGGAGAATTATCTTACAATATCGTCCCTTAACTTTCTCATTCTCGTATCGTATTTAATTGATTAGTAGATAAAGCATTCATGTGTGTAAGTAGAATAAAGACTACTTTTCTATCAAACTATTCAATCAGATACGAGGCTGAGAAAGTCAAGGGACGATATGCGACCGTCTTAAATAATAGTGACGCGCAAGCAGACAGCACAAGGGAGGTTCATGCATCATGAGAGTTATGTTATTGGAGGTTATTTGACGCGAGGGTCAGCTAGGTTAATTGGCACAGGTATGATTACATAAATTTAATTTGTATTTCCGAAGCTATAAATAACGAGCATACTCATTCCTCCACCACCAGTTTGAAGAGCAAGGGCTTTGAAAGAACGTTTAGGAAAGATAAGCTACAACAGCCCTTATCTTATCTTACAGTTGGGCACTTTCAGTCACACTTCAACCCCTTACGGATCTTTTGTGCAATTATATATTTCACATTCAGCTGTCCAAATGTGCAGGTGTTTTTCCTTCACCGTAAAAGCATCGGGTAATGTAGTAAAGTTAGAAAAACTCATTGGCACATCGTGACCGTGGGGGTTCGAATTCTGTAAGCCACTTAGCCACCGACGCAGCAACCCTTATAACTCTAGAAAGCAACATGGCGTTAGCAGCCCTCACAAACGCCATGTTGCCTTTTAGATATCCGGTTAAATACGGACGATCGATTCACTTAACATTATGAACCCGCTTGTCCAATTTGCCTTTGCGCTTTCTGTGGATAAAAATTGCTCTTTGAAATAATGTACATCCAACCCAATTACCTAGATATAGTCGCATCGGAATGTGGCGTTCATAGTTTATCATACACTATATGCTGCGACTCCAACCGTTGTCCCGAACCTGTCAACACAAAACAGCTCTCCCTGCACCCATGCATAATTCAAGCCTCATTCTAGGACAATCTTGTACAGCTAATTGTTACTCGGCCATATCTGCTCAGTAGGTTAGGAACACCCTATTAAAGCTTTGGTATAATTAATTATTAGTCGAGCTATGCGCCTTGATAAGAATGGAACACAGTTCAAAATCTCTCATGACCCTTGTTCCTGATTTATGACTTATATGACTGTATGTTCTGTCTTCTTTTGATACTTATATTATATTTAATTATTTACTTATTTAGTAATGTATGTTGTACGTTTAACCGTCCGCTGTTTTATTTCTCTCTCAATCGCTCAAAGGTTAACTGAAAGAGATCCCTTAGAAGCATAAGTTCGCCTTTGTACATACCTTTTGTGTTTCTGTTTCGTTTTTTACTTTGTTATCTTTTGTTTGTGCAATAAACAGTTTACATACATACAGCACGTCACGTTTGGTACTTAAGTTTAAGATTGCTTTCCCAAAGTCAAATGACTGTATTGTACTCTTGCAAATGGGATCTTAAGTTGCGTGTCTTAAGTCGAGACTTATGCATGGTTATGTAAGAGCCCTTGAAACATTCCAGAGTACAAAAGCGACATTGTAAATCACGCTAGTTATTCACCCACCAAAGCAGTTAGTCAGAACTATCCTGGTTCGAATTTAATGCCCTCCAATTGCCTATGTCCGCGTCTTAGGACAATTTAAGAGGCATTAGCACTCCCAACGGCGATTCACTTATACATATTTATGAATAAAATAGCCAATTTGTTTGGCTAGGGTATAGGTATAACGGTTGCGCCTGGGTGGCCGGGAATTCCATAAAGGGAGGCCGAGATAAGACGTTTGCTTAGGGACTTTATGATCGTTGGGAAAGGAATGAGGTTAACGAACATGAACCCAAATCGCTGCGGCCTTGTGTTTGCATATTATGTGTGCAAGCATGCACAAAAACATGCCATACTGGCATTCAGTCTTACAAGAGCACCGTGACATTGCTATATTGGCGACGTTGGCGTTGCCACTTCATACAAATACGCATTACCTACTCTAGTGATGACCTTTACCAAATTGAAAATGGTTTCATCTATAGTCATCAATTTGTTATAGGTACATAATATATCCATTTGCGCCATGTCAAAGGACAGCTACTTTATCTAAACTGCTTGAAATAATAGCATATAATTCAGCTTGTCAAAATATTGCGAGATCTTAAGTAAATAAACGTGACACCATTCTAACAGATTGTTCTCGTGTCCGCAAAATTAACTTGTTTATAAAACTGATTATCGCAGATATATCCCTGACGTGTCGTTGGTCTTGTGACGCCAACTACCTCGCCTCCGACTGACTATTATTTCTCGCTTGTTTCAGAAGGATCTCTCAGATGACTGCATGTTCGAGGAAAACATAGAGGAGAACAACTACAACACATACTCGAGGATTCGTGGAGGAAAAAAGACCTATTTGGCGCTGAACAATAATGGGAAGTCACGGCGCACGCAGATCGCATTGAGCAGGCCCCTCGGGAACCTCTCCGTGTACGCCCTGACCCTCACGAGGCGGTGGGAAGGCGCGAAGCAGACCCAATGCCCTATTCGACGGCACCGCGGCAAACTGAAGCGGCCCCCGCCCTTCCGCGTCAACTGCCAAGCCAGGGTCCAAAAGCAAATGCTCCGGCAGAAGCGAAAGCACAAGAAAGCGAACCATCCGAAGAAAAAACACCGACATCCTAAGACGCGGAGAAAACACAACGGCACGACGACGACCACGACGGACAGCTACGACGAGTCGACGATGTCGACGATGTCGACGACGACCGACGTCGAGTTTTTTCGGTCGGCGACCGCGCTGGAGGCGGTCGGACGCGCCTGAGTCGCTCGTTGCTCGCGGTCGGGGCGGCCGTCGCGCTCGCACACTAGCACGGTTCCACTCGCACACGGGTAAAACGACCGACGACCCGCCACTACCAACATTGTCGTTTAATAAGAGATCACGCGCGATTTCCACTGCAAGGAGCCCGAGCCTCCAGCAGTGTCTTCCCTTTGATAGTGGGTATTCCTTGGTTTCTTTACCCTATCTGTATCATTCCTTCCCAAGCACGCGCGTCGCTTGTTCCACGTCAAAAACGGGACCCAAAGCTAACTGCCTCTCGTCGCAAATCTCAAAGGAATGCGCATAGTTAGCAGTCACCGTTTTTGCCGTGGTGGTGCGACAGTGGCGCCTTCTTGAGGGAACCTCGGCGGGATATCACCAAGAGATTCGAGACATAGTAGCTCTCTTAGATAAATTGTCCTGCTTTGGGAATCTTTAAATGTTTACGGCATACCAGTTACTAGTTCAGCCGTTTTATACGATTCTAACTTTCTTTAGTAGTGTCTAGTGTAAATTACTTAATACTCAATCGAGAGTCGTACGACGGTCTAAATGTTGCACTTATCGATAAAATGTTTACCAAAGCTACTGAAATTATCTATCTCAATTTATATTCCTAGTTCGCTTTAACTCTTAGGTTTATCGGCAAGATTCCAATTGTCTTAGTTACTGTTATCGTGAATTATTGTATGATAATTTTATTCGGAAGCTAATTTCTATTTTAACGCAGTCGGGATGGTAGATGGAACCGTGCTAGCCAAGCTTTATCGGTGGTGGAGTTTATTCGATAGTTTGCAACCCTTCTTCTTTGGGAAATACTTAAGTCCTTACATTACAAGTATATTTGTAATCAATCTCCCACTTTCAATACAATCAAAACGTAATTCCTTTGCCTTTGCGAGGTCCAAAACCTAAATCCTTAGTTTAATTTAAAAAAAAACGCTCAAGTCATTCGTACAGCTTAGTACCAAGCCTCAATTCATCTAGGTTTCGATCTGGAATCGAATCGACTATGAAAATAGGCATGGCAACAGGTTATCGTGATCTAGTGCCCTCTAAATTACAGCTTTCATCCGCTAAGTATTGGTAGAGTTTTATAAAACCCTTTAAGCCAAATGGACATCGGATAACCCTCTGTTTAGTAAACTGACAAACTTACATTTTCAGTTAACGAGGTCGCTGCTAGCAATAGCGGACTTGGAACTTGTTCGTCGTGATGCAAGTTCTCGAGATTTCCGCTGTTGTTTTTTAATTTTGTGACCCTCCATCTTTCCTGGTTTCAAGTTTTCTATTTAATTACGCCAAAGTGATTCGTTAATGGACTTGATAGTGTTCCGTTACATACACTATCGTCGCGGAACATCTAAAACGCTCGTAATCGACGAGTTTACAAAGTGCTTTCACAAACCGCATTCAAATTGAGCAATTATCATTTTAATTCCTCAAAAACACGGCTTTTAACATGAGAAATTAGTAGTTTATAGCGTGGATTGTGTTGCTATAAATCTGTAATTTAATAGTGGAATATTTTGTTACATATAAGACGGGCAGTTAATGATTTAACTTGAAGAAAAAATGTACTTTGGATTTACCTCGTGAGTTATTCTAATTAACAGGTTTTAAGTATTAAAAAAATATGGAAGCTGGGTGCCTGGTACATGCATTCAGATTGCAAACAACTACTTTGCCAGGCTTTTAAAGCCTTAATGTGTCCACAATAACGCAGTAAACCAGACTAATATCGCTCGACGAACGGTCTAAAGGGTAATCTTACCACCCCTGAAAGCTAGTGCTTCTCGTAGCACTTTGTTTTTATAGAATAGGCTTATCGATTTTCGAAAATCGACGAAATGTAATAGGATTCACGTAAGCGCGTCGGGCGTTATCTTAACTCCATACATTTCGCTACTGTAGGCACATAGCCGAGATAAGTATAAACACTGCTAACGCTGTTTTCTATCAACTCGAAATGTATGGAGTCAAATGGTCGATGCGATCATTTTAAAGATTATCGAAAATCGACAACTTAGCGTTGTGCATCTTAAGCCAGGCCCCTATCTCACAAAACTTTACAAGTGTACAAGTCGACAATATTGTCAACTTTTTCTATTCAAAAACCTTACAAATTTGTTAAATTGTACACTTGTAAAGGGATGTGGGATAGGGGGCAGGTCTATTCTTACGACTTCTACCTATGATCTTTGTACCTACCTTTCTACTTGTTTCTACTAGGGTTGCGCTACTGAATAAACCTCCACCAGCGCGGAAGTAGGTATTTGTACTTAGACGGACGTGTTGACGTGTAATTTCATAAGAAATTGACTGAAATTTTGGACTGAGTAATGTAGGTGTCGGTCTAGGCTATGATAGGGTAAAGTGAAGTGCGACCGGACGGCTTGCTTCTAACGATAAGTTGGGTCGGCCGAGGCGAGCGGCCTTGCGTACCTATAAAATACTTCGGAACATAATTCCGGATAACGAAAGTGTTTAGACACCTCGTTATGTTGGCCAATATGGAAAGATAAACCTGTTTATCTAGTCTTGTTAAAGTCAAGCACGCGGTTGCGACAGTAACAGACGAGCGCTCGCCTCGGCGCATCCCGGTAGTGATAACAATAAACGACGGAAAATGTGACTATCGATAGTTTTAAAACTTGTATCTAATGTGTAAATTATTTATTTTATTTTTCATAGAGAAAATCGTATTTTGTTAACGTTTTAGTTGATGTTTTTTATCTCCCTTAGTTCCAACCGATGTAGATATGTAGGGTTTCATACGCTTGTACTTTAGTGAGCCAATTTTACTTTTATTTTAAGTCCGTTGGTGACAATATGTGCTTTGTATGGTGTGTGGACGCAATATTGTGATTATATGGATTGTAACGCGACTAAATTTGTCTTTATCGCAGTCCGTACGCGGCGCTGGCACGCTTGGGTAGCTCGTTCATAACTCTGCCGCATCGTCCTAAAGTACGATGTTAACGTGATTGCCATATTCGCAGGACACCCGCGTTACTTAGCCGCTCTATACATATCGGTCAGTACCTATGGTAAATGCTGAAACTATAAGACATACTATAAGACGAATATCTGTTCTTAGAAACCATGTCATCAAAGTTAGTGACAAAAAACTGCATTCATAGATTTATAAAAAATCAAGTAATCAGCTCGCGAATCAACATCGGAAGTTAAAAAAATAATTAACACTATTTCCATTTAGATATCGAATTTAAAATGAATAAAATGCATTGTTTTTTATATTTTTTAATTAAACTTAGCAGGTGTTCGAAATGATAACCATTTTATTTCAATACAACATTAAACTCGTTTATGTGTGTAAAATCACAAATGGTCTCTAAGCTGCTTTCACATTTTTAATGCCATTCTTAAACGCATTAGTTACGAGTAGAATGCTTATTATTTATTTTAGATATCATGTTTCATAGTAATATTTACTGCTTATGACCTACACAATCGATATCTAAATAGAAATAATGTAGCCGAGTACTTTTTTTTTTATAAATATATGATTGCAGTTTCTTATGTCCATAAAATTTATGCCATGGTTCATAAGAACAGATCTTCGTTTGTCTTATATAGTTTCAGAGTTTCCCATACTGACCGATCTAAATGAGCAACCCTGTATGTGTGTGTGTTAGCAACACCAGAAGTGATGGAGCATTTAGAAAATAATCAATACACGATAACTATGACATGTCTTGCCAAAGCTAACTATACTACCGAGACTACTGGCAGGGTATTGATGGGGCTATTGAAACTTTTTGGTTACTAGCATCGCTCCCTTTCACACTAGGCTAGAGAAAGGGAGGTGCAGTAGACTTGAGATTAAACTAGCTTGCTAGCGCCTTAAGGATTCGTAGAGGTTTTTTTGGACGTCGTCGGCGATCGTGTTCTGTTAATAAAGACCCATTTAAACAGCTTATTGAACGAACCTACCGCCAAGATGTTATTTTAATTACTTGTACATAGTTAATTACTTCTCGAGGACGGCGTTCATGAAAGAGTAATGTGAATATATTTGCAAGCTTTATGTACGTATGTTCGACAAATGATATTTTGAAATTATTTACGTATGTATACAATGTTAGGCGACAAGCGAAAACGACATTAAATCTGTATTTAAATCCCGCTGTACATTGTTACTTTGCTTTTCCAATCTTGATACGGAACTATAATTTAGAATGAGTCAGAAATTACTCTCGTCCTAATGAAAAATTGCCGCTCTTTGGTCGGTTATGCAACAGCATGGCCAGCCTCATAAACGAAGCATTTACTCGACTTTTAAAAATAAGGCAGTGTTGCAACGTGCCGATTTCTTGTCCTTTTCGGTAATAAATTATTCGATTATCGGGTACAGATCGACTCGTTATTGTATTGTAAATTAGTACCAATCGATCTTTACGTTAGAGTAGAAACAGTATTTTGGTAATGTGAAGGTTCTGTTGCAGTATATAGCTTTGTAGTATTTACTGTATTAAGAAAACTTCAATATACTTAGTGATTTTCTCCTTTGATCACTTTGTAGTTTTTATATACAGGACGAATAATAATATGCGCTCGAAACATATTTTTCTACATAAACTTGAATTATACTTTTAAATGAAATTAACACACAGATCTGAAATAAATGCTTTCCATTGGTATTATTATTCACTCTGTATTATTTTGTAATCACGTTACAAAATGGTTGGTAAAACGTGTACTAAGTATAATTGCGCTACAAACATGTGCCATAAATATTGTCCATTCGCAAGTTGGACCATTCCTACCGATCCATAGACAATATTCATCACAATAAAGATAACTGTCACTAATATTGCTACTAGATGGCGTTAGTAACATTAACTTCTTAACGCCATCTAGCGCCGAAATTAGTAAATAAGTTTAACGCATCACTATTTATTTGCAAATGCAATATGAAATTAACTATAAGGACAAGAGGAGTCAAACAGTATTACTTAATTAATTTCGATAACTTTACAATAATTATAAATGACAATCATGTTTGCCAAGTGCATTTAATCATGGAAACAAAATGTTCAATAAAATATGATTTGTATAAATTCAATGTTGAATAATTAGTATGTTTCTGTAGAATTTTTAAACCTTTATACGTAGTTCAACCAAAAGATTGATCGAACTTTTAGACAATAACTTTTTACAGTCACTTATACCGACAAATAAATAAAAACGATTCTATAAACAATGTGCTGTTTTATTTTGTGTGTTTTCAACAAACTGGATTCGGACTAAAGATCATTCCGGACCGAAAGAAAGTACGTTAGTGTAGAGACGCAAACGTAATAACGACTATTAATCTGATGAAATTTTTGAGCGATACTGCCTACTGCTTCAACAAAATGTAAGTATAACGCTCAAATAAAAAAATGATGCTGGATAGCTTAAAAAAAATATTATCGCAGGATGTTGGCACGGTCTATTTACTGCAATTTACTCTTAAAAAGTTAACCACCAGAGAAAACCAGGTGGTCATAAATATTACAGTTTATATGGATGTTTTATGGGATAGAAAAGGCAAACGAGCACACAGGGCACCTGATGGTAAGCGGGCTCTGAAGCCCATACACATTTGCAATCTTACGACAGCAATCTTGAAATGCGTTGCAAACCCTGAGGACTTAGATTGAATTCCATTATGCTTCCTCAGTAGAAGTTCTACACTGTACACTACAGTAATATTTATGGTCGTCTCACCGTAGCCGGCCAACAGCGTAAACTCTAGAGTTGCCGCGAATACTCGCTATTATTCGGTATTCGGCATTACTCGTATTTTTTTTGATATTCGTCGAATACCGAATAATAGCTAGTATTATTTGGCATTCGGCGAATAGTCGTCTAAAATAAACTTTTATCGAACAAAAAACACAACCTTAGAAGAAATTAGAAATATTTTAAATGTGTTTAATTTTTTTTTATGTCGAATAGTAATGTCGATGTTACGGACGAATCGCTCGCTTTCGTTTTTTGCGCTAATAGAATCTTGTTAGATTCGAATTAGCGTATTGCGTAACTATTTCATAAGATTTTGTCTAGTTTGTAATGTTTTATGAAATGTGAACCTTTTATTTTATTGCCGCTCGTCCCCATAACCTATAACGACCATGTTTGTTTTATTGTGATCCCCGAGGTACCCGGCCTCATATCTAACCTTGGTCCTGAAGGTCGGGTACTCTCCGAAAGCATGGGAGGGTTCCAATCAGGAATAAACTGGGATTGGGCCCTCCCGAAGCTACTGAATGTCCTACCACCGGGAAAGTAAGAATGTTACAGTGGTAGGACATATACATATAGACGGGCGGCAACCTAAGCTTTAATATGCACTCTTTCATAGAGAAATCGATAGGCAGGTTCTAGGAAGAGAAATTAAAGTTGTATAATTCATAGAGGATCTCGAACACAAAAAAGAGCGAATTCGTGCCGTGTGCAAACGGCTCTCTTTACGGTAAAGCCTGGGGGTATATATACCGGAACACACCCTCAGTCATTGTAGTTGCAATAGAGCAGTAGTAGCAGTAGGAGCAGTTGAAGAGTGAACCAGAGGAACCCAAAGGAGCAAAAGTGAATCAGAGCGAACATTCGGACGAACAATCCGAACGAACATTCAGAGCGAACATTCGGACAAACATTCCGAACGAACATTCGGGCAAACATTCCGAACGAACATTTGGACGAACATTCCGACGAACATTCGGAGGAACATTTGAGCAAAATTGGAGAGAACTTCTTAGCAACTGAACCACGAACCGCAAGGAAGAACTCATCCTCGAACCCCGCTCATTGTCGAACCTCGCTCATTCTCGAACCTCGAACCTTGTTAAGTTTAGAATCAGTTTTGAACCTTTAACTAGAATCTTTTGCTTAGAATCGTGTAACTAGAACCATTAACCATAAAATATACAGTCCACTGAACCTGAACCCTTTTTTAATTAATCGAACGAGCTACGTAGAGACACCGTTGAGTGACCATCCTCAACATCGCTTGGTCCTTCGAGCCGGATCTGAACCACACCATCGAAATGGTTGTTACGCGATCCCAGACCGATCGAACGGACGCACAGGAACAACTCCTAGAACTGGAGACTACAAGATCTGCACTACCGTCTACCGAACAAGCCGAAACCACGTCAACAGTCACTGCTGCAGTACAGCAATCGAACCTAGCTGGACCCTCTGCTCCGGCAGACCTTGCCCGGAGTGCAGTTGACCCGACTACCATCGTCGACGATCCACTGTTATGGCGTACCGATCTCGACCGTCGTTTAAATGCGCCAGCACACGTTCCCGGTTACGTGTGCTCGGCTGCCCGCGAACGTAATGCCGCCGCGCCAGCGCATGTCCCCGTTCTCGGACGAGATGGCTTCGGCCATTACGTGCGCTCGGCTGCAGGCGGAGATAGGGACGCGCCAGTGCCCGAAACCGTTTCACGAGGCGATTTCGATCGCTACGGGCACTTGGTCGCCGCCGCGCAAAACCCACTCGAGCCTAACGTCACAGCACCCACAACGACGCGACGCGATAACGCGACTTCACGAACCGCTTTGAATAAAACCGTAGTATTCCGCCAATCGTCCGCAACATCAAGATGTTCGAACAACACAGCGATGCGTATGCGGCAAGCCGAATACGAGGCAGAGCAGAGAATGCTAGAAGTCAGCCGTCGAGAGCTGCAACTTGAAAAGCAAATGATCCAGAACAAACTTGCTTCGCAATTGGACATTTTGGAAGCCGAAGGATCGCAAAGAGGCAGCGTATTAGGGCAACCTGAGACCGAACAACAGGTTGACTCTTGGCTGGCGCAATGCGCATTCAACGCGAACCAATTGAACCCTCCGAACCCATTGAACCCACCGAACCCATCGAACCTATTCGAATCGACGCCTCGACGCGAACCGCGGGCGTCGACTCAGACACCGACCCGCGAACGCAGCAACAGCGGCAATCGCGGAATTGCTCAACTGGCTGAGGCCATTGAAAAGATATCACGCCAGCGACCGCCGCCACGTCAGGTATATGAATTACCGACGTTTAGCGGGGTGCCCGGTGAATGGCTGCCGTTTCAGGCGGCATACATCGAATCTACGAAGGCGTATTCGTTTAAACCGGGAGAGAACATGGCGCGGTTAAGATCATGCTTAAAGGGAGCCGCCCGCGAGACCGTGTTGGCACTGCTTCACACTGCAACCGATCCCGAACCAGTGATGCAGACCTTACGGCAATGCTACGGACGTCCCGAGATTCTCGTCGATAGAGCGCTCGACGACTTGAAGAGACTGCCACGACTGGGCTCGTCCGCTGCGGACCTAAACGCTTTCGCAGTGAAGGTTCAGAACATAATCACAGTCGTGGCGAGTGTTGACAAGCGCAAATATTTGTACAACCCGTTACTGACAAGAGAGATATTGGAACGCTTGAGCCCACACTTGAGATCCAGATTTTGCGATTACGCGGAACTGAACATCGACACGAACGACCCGGAGGTTGTCGTATTGACGAAGTTTTTAATGCGAGAGGCAGATCGCGCCTTACGTTATACGTACTCGACGGCCGCAATTGGGACGTCGACTACAGCAGTCCCGCCACCGAACCGCCGGGAACTGCGCTTTAACAAACCGAGCGGTGGCATAGCGCCACGCCGACTGAACCCCGTTTACTCTGCAGAACAAGTTGAACCGTGCTTAAGCTGCGGAGGAAACCACGAAACGACGCAATGTAAGAAGCTGCAGGCACTTACAGTTGCAGCCCGATGGAGTTGGGCTAAGGAAAACAGAATCTGTTTTAAATGCATGAGCAAGAAACATCGGCGAGACCAATGCCGAGCTAAAGGATGCAGCGTAGAAGGATGCCCGCATTCGCATCATCAACTTCTACACATGAACATCCCGAACCTAGCACCGGCGCCGGCTCCTAAATGGCAAACGCAGGCGCCACGAATTCCCGCGCAGGTGCACCGAACGCAAGCGCCGGCGCCTCAGGCCGCGCAGAATCCACAGAAACTGGAAGCGTCAGGAGCGTCAGAGTTCGTCACGAACACGACGAATTTCACAACGAACGCACCAACGGTGCTGTTAAAGGTGGTCCCTGTAACTTTGTACGGGCCCAAAGGAAGAGTAGAAACTTACTCTCTGCTGGACGAAGGATCGACCGTCAGTCTTATTGACCACGATCTCGCCTTAGAAATAGGCGCCACTGGACCGGAGGCGGCGCTCTACATAAAGGGCGTAGGCGATATGACGCAGCATCAAAGAAGCCGACAAATAGAAGTTGACGTTTGTGGCCGAAACGGTGGTCGGATGCACCGCTTGAAATTGCGAACCGTGCGCGGTTTGAACCTGCACAATCAAGCGGTGAGCAAGACGCTTACAAAAAACTATAGTCACTTGACGGGGCTTGACGAAGCATGTTACAACACTGCTGCGCCTCGTCTACTGATAGGAGCCGATCATTGGCACGTCATGATCTCAAAGGAGACCCGAACCGGGCGTGCAAACGAACCAGCGGCGGTGCTCACCGCCCTTGGATGGGCAATCTACGGAACTACGCCGCGCATGATCAAGACGCGCGGCTACGAAACCGCCCTACACACAACAACGAGCGAAGACGACTTGCACAACCTAGTGGAGCGTCATTTCACCGTTGACTCTTTAGGGGTGGCCCTACAAAATAAAGTCCGCCCCCTAGACGAACGTGCGACTAGGATCTTCGAGAACAAAGTCCGCAAAGTTGACGAGCGAAACGAACTATGGCGGGACGACGAACCAGAGCTTCCGCCTGAAGTAATGAGCAGCATTGCGACGCTGCGCATACCCCGCCGTTATTTCATGACGGGGGGAGATGTCCGCCCGACACTACAGATAGCCGAGACTACAAAGGCCGAACAGTGGCGACGGGGTCCGACAAAGGAGAACCCGTCCGACGACGCGACACGCGCCGACTGCGATCGCGAAATCAAAGTTAGCGATCGCTGGTATACCGGGCCTAACTTTTTACGAGGCCCGGAAGAGTACTGGCCACAAGAACCCGCAAGACAAAATGAACCCGAACCAGCCACGTGCGCGCACACCACGAAGCAAACGAACAAGTTCCCGCTGCCTGATATAAGTCGCTTTTCGAACTATAAGCGACTTATACGAGCCACCGCATATGTGTTGCTCTTCATTGAAAGGTGCCGCAAAGAAAGAGCTACGTTACAGCCGCGGCACCTAGAAAGAGCAGAGCTTTTATGGCACAAGAAGTGCCAAGCAGATGATTTCGCCGAAGAAATAAAGGTATTAGAGCACGGGGGGAGAGTGACGAAGAAAAGCAAGTTATTTGCTTTAGACCCCGTGCTCGAAGATAGAGTATTGAAAATGCACGGACGCATAAACGCCGCTCCAGTGAACATGAACAATAAACCGGCAATCTTAAATGGAAGACATCCGTTCGTGCGCCTGCTGATACTACAGGCACACTGTGACGCCGCCCATTCATCGCACGAGCGGATTGTGAACGATCTACGCCAGCAATACTGGATTTTACATCTGCGACCCACTGTGCGCGCAGTCGCGCATGATTGCCGTGCGTGCCTAGTTCGCCGAGCGCGCCCGCACGCGCCGGCCATGGGCGACCTACCGCTCGCACGCATCGAACCTCACCGGCGAGCATTCACCAACTGTGGGGTCGACTATTTCGGCCCACTGACGGTGACGATCGGCCGCCGCCACGAGAAGCGCTGGGTGGCATTGTTCACCTGCCTCACCACCCGCGCTGTCCACCTGGAGCTAGCAGCGAGCCTCACTACCGACTCTGCTATAATGGCACTAAGACGAATGGCAGCGCGCCGCGGATGGCCTCGAGTCATATACAGTGACAACGGGACCAATTTCCGCGGCGCAGACGTCGAGCTCCGGGCCGCCTACCAAGAATGGTTGCCGGCGCTGCGCGATTACGCGCTGCAGCGCCGGACCGAATGGCGATTCATCCCTCCCGGCGCTCCAAACCAAGGCGGGGCGTGGGAACGACTAGTGCGGTCTGTCAAAACCGCACTCACCGCGACACTGAACACGAAGGCACCGAAAGAAGAGGTGCTAACGACCCTGCTAACTGAGGCCGAGAATACCATTAATGCTCGGCCTCTAACACACGTCTCTACCGATCCCCGAGACGATGAAGCCCTGACTCCCAACCACTTTCTGTTGGGGAGTTCGACTGGACTTCCGGCAACCGGACCATGTGAAGAAAGCGACCGTCGAACTTGGCGAGCCAGTCAAGCTCTCGCCGACCACTTTTGGTCACGATGGGTGCGAGAGTACCTGCCGGCGCTCGCTCCGCGACGATCTCCTAGCGGAGGCGAGCGCCCACTCCAAGCGGGAGACCTCGTCGTCGTCGTCGACGCCGCGCTACCTCGCAACGTGTGGCCCCGCGGCGTTGTCATCGAGACCTTCCCCGGTGCAGATGGCGGCGTGAGAAGTGCGGATATCCGGACAAAGGGAGGAGTGTTCCGGCGCCCCACGTCGAAGCTCGCCGTCCTCCCGGTGACATCGGATGGCTGCGAATAGATCTACGCCGGGGGGAGAATGTTACGGACGAATCGCTCGCTTTCGTTTTTTGCGCTAATAGAATCTTGTTAGATTCGAATTAGCGTATTGCGTAACTATTTCATAAGATTTTGTCTAGTTTGTAATGTTTTATGAAATGTGAACCTTTTATTTTATTGCCGCTCGTCCCCATAACCTATAACGACCATGTTTGTTTTATTGTGATCCCCGAGGTACCCGGCCTCATATCTAACCTTGGTCCTGAAGGTCGGGTACTCTCCGAAAGCATGGGAGGGTTCCAATCAGGAATAAACTGGGATTGGGCCCTCCCGAAGCTACTGAATGTCCTACCACCGGGAAAGTAAGAATGTTACAGTGGTAGGACATATACATATAGACGGGCGGCAACCTAAGCTTTAATATGCACTCTTTCATAGAGAAATCGATAGGCAGGTTCTAGGAAGAGAAATTAAAGTTGTATAATTCATAGAGGATCTCGAACACAAAAAAGAGCGAATTCGTGCCGTGTGCAAACGGCTCTCTTTACGGTAAAGCCTGGGGGTATATATACCGGAACACACCCTCAGTCATTGTAGTTGCAATAGAGCAGTAGTAGCAGTAGGAGCAGTTGAAGAGTGAACCAGAGGAACCCAAAGGAGCAAAAGTGAATCAGAGCGAACATTCGGACGAACATTCCGAACGAACATTCAGAGCGAACATTCGGACGAACATTCCGAACGAACATTCGGACGAACATTCCGAACGAACATTTGGACGAACATTCCGACGAACATTCGGATGAACATTTGAGCAAAATTGGAGAGAACTTCTTAGCAACTGAACCACGAACCGCAAGGAAGAACTCATCCTCGAACCCCGCTCATTGTCGAACCTCGCTCATTCTCGAACCTCGAACCTTGTTAAGTTTAGAATCAGTTTTGAACCTTTAACTAGAATCTTTTGCTTAGAATCGTGTAACTAGAACCATTAACCATAAAATATACAGTCCACTGAACCTGAACCCTTTTTTAATTAATCGAACGAGCTACGTAGAGACACCGCTGAGTGACCATCCTCAACGGTCGAGTTATTTGACTATTCGCCAAAGTGAATGGCGATTAATCGGTATTCGACTATTCGCTATAACCACTATTCGCGGCAACTTTAGTAAACTCTTTCTCCCTTACCTACTTATAAAGTGGAATAACAGTGGGGTAGCTTATTCCATGCTTTGTACTTACTTATCTGTAATTGTGACATTTGCATCTGATAGAAAGTGACAAAGTATGGCATAAGCTACCCCACAGAGAGTTAATGTTATATAGTCTGGCAAAAAAGAGTAGAAAATAATAGGGGCGCCACTGTCTATGTTGCTGGTAAAAATATTTGTGGTTCCGTTTCTACACTTTTTTGCCAAGCTGTACTTATGTTTTAACAGGTGTAAATAGCGAAATAAGTCCATGGCTAACGCGAGGACAATTGTTAGGTAAAAGAGTATTTTCTCTTGTGGACTAAAAGTGAAGCACATGGGGGTTAGTTCCACGCGCTTCTGTTAAGCTCCTGTTGAGGCTATAATTTCATAGAATAATAACTAAGGGCATAGAAGGAGCGATAAAAAAAGGTAACATAGATAGCTGATATGCACAGTCTGGGATTCAGTGTGCCAAAAAGAAATAGTTCTATAACCTACAATATCATGGTCGTACACTGATGCATACTGTTGCAAATATAAACTACGTTTATGTATAACCATCTTATCCAAGTTCAATCGACACAGACTTTACTAACTCGACAGAAAGTAAAAAGTGGTTCCTTCTCGTACTGGTGAAAATCCCGGGAAGCCGATGGATGCAAGCAGCACAAAATCGACCGTCATGGACTTCCTTGGGGAAGCAGGAAGGCATTTTGTCCAGCAGTGGTCATCGTTCGGTTGGTATTATGATGATGATAAAGTTTCAAAGAGGTAATAAAAATCGATGCTAAGCATTCCTTACCAAAAAAGGAAACAACAAAGAAAAAAACGGAATCTTTATAGGATCACTTTGTTGTCCGTCCGTCCGTCTGTCTATCAAGACCCTTTAACTCGGGAAAGTGTCGAGGTATCGAGTTGAATTAAATATAATTCTTAGGTCTACAGTCCTTTGAAGCTGTGAAAAAATCAAACTTGTAAAAAAAAAACAGTTTATGCCGCAAAAAACTTATATTTCGACACTCACAAGAGAATCAAAATTTATAGGGTAGTACTTCCCATAGACCTAGAATCCTGAAATTTGGCAAGAAAAGGAAGGAGGGTCTTACAAGTAAAGGAAAATATCCGAAAATCGTTAACTTGTTGCTCCATCACCAAAAAAATGCGGGTGCAAACTTATGTGCATTTGGTAAACTAATCGCGACTTATGTCGATATATGAGTACGACCGTTTTTCAACGGCAAAGTCAAGTTTGTCCCTCAATACAATTTTACATTCTTATAATTTTTTACGGAACCCTCGGTGCGCGAGTGCGACTTATCTCGCCGATGGCAAAGTACATTTTTTACTACAACAGAGTGTGAGAACCCTATAGCAATGAGCCAATGAGTATCGCTACATCCCACAAGTTTAAGCTGTTTTTTTATTTAGAGATGTGTTAACGACTGTTTAAGTTTTTAAACAAGGTATTAAACAGTTTCACTCATCTTAATTGAGTAGGACAGTCAGTTGGAGTAGATGGAACTTCATAATTTGAACATTGGATCACCCGTCACTTTTTTGCGTATTAATTACGCGTTGAAAGTAAAAGGGAAAGCAACAGACGAAGTTCAAAATAGCGCCCAGGTCACAGTGGCTTTATTGCCAGCTTTCTTACTCCTTATAGCTGTTTCCCGCGACTCCATACGCGTAGACCGCTATTCCCTCAGGAACCGTCCAATTTTCCGGGATAAAAAATACCCTATGTTCTTCCCCGAGACTCAAACTATCTCCATACCGAATTTCATATAAATAGGTTCAGTAGACCCAGAGATTACGTTTTACAACCTCTCAAACTCACAAACTTTAAGTATTTCTTTACTACATAATTAATAAATTATACTATATATACTATAGCTCTTCCCCGCGTCTCCGTCCGCGTAGAAGTCGTTTATCGCTATTCCCTCAGGAACGTCCAATTTTTGGTAGAAAAAAATCCTTTGTCCTTCCTCGGGACTCGAACTATTTCCATACCATAATTCATCTAAATCTGTTCAGTAGAGATCCAGAGATTACTACCCCCTACAATCAGGGACCGGAACCGAATTCCGATCAATACGCTTTTGATAGGGTTATTATTCCATAGGCTTGATTTTAAAAACCCCATCAGTGTGTCAAGCGTGACGTTGGCTAGCAGCAATAAAAAGCTAATCCATTAATACGATTGATTTTCCGTTGAGCAGTCAGTATCAAAAACCCTTAAAACGCTTGTCGCTTTTAAAGAGGTTTTGATAGATGTCAAGCTATTTCAATCTCTGCGCCCAATTCCTACGACTTATTATTGCGCAATCTAATAATAGAATGGTTAGCAGTCGGTAGACGCACGCGGCGATATTTACGTGCAAGGGGGCCTAAGATACGGCAATCAATAGGATTAACCCAACCCTACTGATACGCTGTTTATTCAAGCTGCCAACACCCTATCAGACAACAAGCACAATGACAGCGGTAACCAAAGACTAATAGAAGGGTAACTTCATCCCTACCATGGTCGCTCCCGCGTGGCCTGTCAACAATCCAAGACTGCTTATCGCAGCAAACACTAGCGGGTTGCCATACTTGCCATTCCACCCAGAATCGCTGCGCGACGCTTGAAGTAAACGTGCAACAATATTTCAAATGAAGCTCTCAAAGGCGCCACTGTTTACGCAAACTGTGGTTTTACCATACGAAATTGTTAGTTCTGTATTTGACGACGTGCTTTAGGATAATTGTAGGACGATATTAACGAAGTTTGAATTTTTATTTATTATTTGTAACATAAACACTTTAAGTAAAGAGCTTAAGAGTTAAAGAATTAAATAAATACATTATTTACCTGTGCACTTTTTGTTAAGATTTAACAATACTTGTTTTAAAACATTACAGTAAAAGTATGTGATTCGCCCTCAGGATCTTGCTCTTGGTATATATTATTAATATTGTTACGTCACTGATACGAGTACCGGATAAGCGATTTATTTGAAACTGCACCTTTTAACTGAAAAGAGACTTGCCAAGGACACCACTGAGACGTAAAATATTTAGGGTACTTTTTATCCCACTCCGCTTGTGTGAAAAAAATGTTATGGTTTATCGTATAGGTTTACAGGTAAATAAATTAATTCTACGCAAAGGAGGTTGCGGACTCAGTTTCATATACAACTTGTGACAACCCTAATTTCTGCCCTGCTAACACAAATCGCAGTATCTCAGACCAAACTTCTGTAGCAAATGCAACCTTATTACTAACAGGATAGGATTGAATTTGCATTGGTAATTGAATTTAAGATACTGCATTTTTACTTAGGAGGGCAGATTTTGCGACAGGCGAGAGAGAAGTAAGGCGGGCTCATATGTACAATATGTGTCACCGAGTTCGAGGCTCAAATTTTTTTTGGAGAGAGATCTGATGATAAGGAACTTCTTCACAAAGTTTCAAGTTGCGGAAACGCATAGTTACCGAGAAAAAAAATGTTAAAGTTTCGTCTAAATTAATACAAGTATGCAATCGGAATGACATTTGTCGGCAATAGAAACGGTGCGTTCCATTTTTCGCAGTATGATTATAACAAAAGTGTGGTTTTTATTTCTAGGTGTATTAAAATTCATCTGTTCTATACTCAAACTTGTTGCTTTTGAATCGACAAACGTCATCGAAAAATAATAATTCGCGTTTTTGGTAGGTAATTATGCGACAGTTGTAATTATTATATGTAAAACACGTGAAATGACACGCAGACTCCATTTTACTTTGACTTTTTCACTTCGTCCGTCAGGCAGGCGTCAGTCATTGTTTGTACTCGCACTTGAGAGCGTTTCCGTACTTCTATTGATACTCAGTGACTACAATGGTGTTCCCGAAGCCCCAGGCCTCGTCTTCCACCGGCCCGCCGTCCGAAGAGTTGAGTGTAGTGCAAGTGTTGGACTCTGATACGAAATCCTCTTCGGCGTCCCCGTATGTGCAATATGTGCCGCTTGTGCCTACAGTTTCTGTGTCTTCGTTTGTGCAAGTGTTGGACTCAAGTGAGCCGCTTGTACACGGAGTCCCGTCTTCGTCGAGCGTCCATGACGCTTGCGTAGCGCCCGAGGCTAGTCTCCCAAACCTACACCGAGTCGGTGGCATTTACGATGCCACCATCCCCTGTGCCTGGCTGTTCTACTGCTACGGAGGATGATGCTGACGTAAGTACTTATTTAATTTTCATCGATATTGTTTATGAAGTTATGTTGTATAAGGTTAGGTTTGAAAAAGTTAGGTTTGAAAGAGTTAGGTTTAAAATAGTTAGGTTTGAAATAGTTAGGTTCGAAAAGGTTAGGCTTAATATGGTTAGGCAAGGTTTTCTTGATTTTCATTAATTCCACATCATCACGGGGCTCGAAAGCATAAATGCTTGAAATACTAAATTTTCTAAATACTAGTTTGTAACACTAAAACCCAACAATGAAAATGTTGTTGTGTTGGGAATGCATATAAATAATATAGTTATTAGAAATTGCAGGCATTACCTTGTTCTGCATGTCTATTTTGTGTATTTGCATATTGTGGGCAATATTTTAATTTGATAAGTCGTTATAGTCATATTAAAGTAACAGAACCGAATCTGTTCACCCCGATTTTTTGTGGTACTTGTCTGCCCTACCCCTAGAGTGTATATAAAAGCTCGGAGGCACGGAGGTAGAGCAGTCCCCGCGTGCTGTAACACATCAGGTACGTATGCGAGCCTAAGCGGCTGAGGCTGGTCGCCGAAGGCGACCAAAAAGCCGAAGCTGCGTAGGTGAGCATTAAGTGCCTGATGGGTTACGCAAGGGCGGAGGGGCTGGTCTTACCGAAGGGCCGGAGCAGTTGCAAACCACTTCCTGTCCCGGAGCCACTCTCTGTCCCAGAGTCACTTTCTGTTCCGGAGTCACTTTCTGTCCCGGAGTCCGACGCTGAGGTCGAAGGTTTGCGGAGTAGGTCCGTAGGCCAGCGATCGCAAAGAGGCCTGGAGCGACGCGAGTGGGGGGAGGTGGCGAGCGTAGCGAGCCGGCGACCTCCCGAGCTAGCGTAGGGGCTCGTGCGTGAGCGGCCGGAGGGCCGACGAAGCAAGCCTTCGGGCGAAGCCCGCGCCTCCCCCCCCTCCCTCCCCTCCCCCTACCCCGCACCTCACCCCCTTTCATCCCCTTCTCTCTATGCCCAATCAGGTGAAAAAGTAATTATTTCCTTCTTGTTTCAGTTAGCAGCCATCACAGAGTTTTGACGATTTGAGATTGGAAGTGTGTCCTGATAACATTCGCTCAGCAGAAATCTTGGTGCCACTTATTAAAAAACATATTCAGGAGGGTAGCATAATTCATAATGACTTTTGGAGAGCATAATGATTGTCTTCCTGAACATGGTTACTCTCACAAAAAAGTGAATCACAGTGATCCTGAAAACAGGTTTTTGGCACCAGATGGGACACACACACAGCGGATTGAGTCACTGGCGAGGGTTGAAAGGGCTTTCCACAAAGATAATTATAAAGGTGATTTCACAAATTGGCTCATCGAAGTTTCATGGAGGAGACGAGTTAGATTTAACCATTTAGACCCGTTTGAGGAATTAATTAAATGTATAAAATATGTCTATAATGTAAATACAACACAAACATAATCGGTTTATTTAGGTTAGTATTATATATATATTGACCTAACTTATTATGTTTATGTTGTACATTAGGTATATGTATATAATAAAGTGTTAAAAAGTATTTCTGTTGTTTCATTTCTCTCTTTCTTTAGTGTATGTATAAACAATATCCACATGTATCTCATTTTAAATCAATAAAATGAGTATTTATATAATACAGCTTTTGTTTCATTAATGTATACCTTTAAATTTCCATTATTGGTGATTGGAAGATTAGTCTGTAATAGGCTATCGGCTAATAAATAAAAATGAAAAAATTAGTGTCAAAATATTTTTTTATTTCGAAATAGCGTTTTTTACTACATTTTAACTAATCAATAACCTTGACAAGCAAATTTTATGACCTTGACCAGAACTTTTTGACCTTGACCACCAATTTATGACCTTGACCCCCACTTTTTGACTTTTTATGACCTTGGCTACCCTTTTCCGCGTTCATTTTCCCCCACCCTAATACTCCCACATCCCACCGGGTCCCGAATGTTTGTAATGGCGTAGCTTTTTTTGTATGCTTTTCCGCATTTTCTCGTTTTCAAAATTACATTATAGACACTATTCTACATCCAAAAAAAAATAGTAGGTACTTATTATCAATGACACATATTGTACATTCCTTCCTGCCCTTCTAATAGTATTTATTCTTTTGCGGTAACCTTATTCGAAAAGGTAGTCATATCGATACGGCAACACAATCGAAAGGTTGTAGGGGAGCCCAGGAATAGGATTTGAATCGAATGCGCTAAATGAATAAAGCGGTTTCCGGTCCTTGCCTAATACGTCACAAACGTCACAAACTTTTACATCTTTATAATATTAGTATAAGTATAGTATAGACAGATCCGACAGACCAGACCTCCTACCTTTCATTTGTGCTGTCCAATTGTTTTTGGGCCACTTTTCTATTTGTTGAAAACATTAACAAAGAATTTACCTATTCTGTGCGGCTAGACAAGTTGCATTCGACAATCGTTAACGATTATAATCGTATAAATTTAATGCTTTCGATAGACAAATGTATGGAATTGAAGTATGCCACTGAGATAGTTGGTACTACTGTTGTGACTTACGTCAATTGTATACATTCTTCAATCGAAACATGATCGCTAACGATTGCCCAATGTAACTTGTCTAACCCCACTGGGCCTCTATTCAGGTGCGTTAAAACGATAATAATATCGTGTTTCACACGTTTAAGAATCGTTTATGTCAAGTCGCCATTATTGTAAATGACATAAGAGTTATCAAAACGTTGACAATACGGAAACGCTTCAAAAGCGATATCGTTTTTACCATGTAGAATCTCGGCCCTGTCCAACTGTTCTTTATGTGGTTTGCTTGCCAACGAACAACATATTTTCATTGTTATTTATATAGATAATTCAAAACCATATTATGGTTCCTACCAGTCTCCGTAAACGCATTTTATTCCAACCGTCAGGTTGGTAACTATGAACCATGAACAAATCGGATCGAATAAAGCAAAAGAGACAAACTTATATGATCGACTAGTAAATAAGTGAGACGCACTATGTAATCGTCACGCTTGCCCGATGACGAGTCGACTCGATTCATCTGTTTAATCGCCATCTTGTAAAAACTCTACTAGTGATCGAAGCATTCGAAACCAGTTTCGATTCATCGAGAATTTGTAATCGTTTGCATTGTTTTGATTTTTGATTTGTTATTTATTCGGCTAATGCTGTTCAGAAAGTAAAATTTAATTATAATGAAGAAACGGTCGTCGATCGTGTGGCGATTTTTCGACCGCTTAGAAGATAATAAGAGATGTGTCGGTGTGTTGTGCAAATTATGTGATACACAATATAAGTTTTTTGGAAACACGACCAATATGAGATCGCACTTGACTTGTAAACATCCTCTGCAGTGGGAGCTGGCGCAAAACGGCAGTTTAGACGAATCTACTCTACAATACGGTGAAGAAGCTGACCAATCTGGTGTTACAGTCGGATCTAGAAGGAAAAAAAATGTACGTTATTCAGTCTTAGTAGACGATAAACATGACCCTAACAACTCAGGAGAAGAATCACATCCTCACATTGAAATTCAAAGGGTATTTATGTTGTTACTTTAAGGTTATGACCCCTTATCAGGTACCGAAATCTCGATAGAACTAATCGATTACATCGCCTCGTCGGTTTAAGGATAAATTTATTGTAATGATGCATGGAATCGATTTTAGGTATCGAAATAAACAAATGTCTTATCAGTCGATTATTGATAGTGAAAACGTCATCGAATGATTAGGTTAGTCAATGTTTACAAATTTAACAGAAACTTATCAGGAGTATTTTTCTGTCTGTCCCATTTTTTTACTTCTGATAAGTTCCAGGGGTTGTCAAATAATCTTAGTCCCAACAGTTGTAATATCTTTAGTACTATGTTTAATGATGATATTTTTCTTTTCTCTACAGTTATTGTTCTGTAATTTAATTTCGAAAATATGTTAGTTTTTGTGGATTAATAAATAAATATGTAACTAATTTTTAACCAAAACTTAAACTTACAGGTGGATGTTTTAACTAATTATGAGTCAGATGAACATCATGAAGACCATGAAGCTGGAGTACATTTAGTACGGCAGATGAGAAACAACCAAGGCACAGACGAAGAGTGGCTTGAAGAAGACACATTCCAAACCATTGAACCTGAAAAGAAACGAAAAAAGATGCCTTTAAAAAGGATAAAGAGAGAAATGGAATCTCCACCCCGAAGATTATCATTCAAGAATAATTATATACCTAACCAAATACATTATGAGCAACCAGAGAGACTAGTTTTACAAGAGACACAAATAAAGGATGAATACTCCGTGTTTGGGGAGTATGTTGCAAATAAGTTAAGAAAAGTTAAATTGCCAAAGACTAGAGGGAATTTACAACAGTTGATAACTACAATTTTATGGCAAGCGGAGTACGGTATGTATGATAGTGCTGATGCTGTCAAGCGAGTTCTATCATACTCCATAAACGATAATAATCAAGAGCCAACCGGAACAGTTATCATAGACCATGAGCCAAACCAAAGTGCTGAAATAGAGGAAGAGTTTGTAGTAACAAATTAGTGTACTGTCAACCAATTAGAATCATAGGACACTGAAACTATCTTCTTCTTCTTTTTTATTAATGGCGGTCCACCGCAATGTACGCAGTCATTTCACCAATGTCAAGTGAGTAGAGTAAAACAGTAAACAGAATAAATCAAAATCAAAAGCCGGACATTTTTTCCACTGAAACTATATCAAAGTGATGTTGTGATTGATGTCATAAGAGATAGATTTCTTTAAAAAAATAATTATTATGTCACTTTGACAAAGTTCTGTAGTGGCCTATGGTTTGTATTGGTTGTGTACTTTCATAGTAGACTTATGTTGATTTTAAATTAATAAAAAATAGAAACATGATTAATGTCTTTTATTTAACATTCAAAAAACAGAGAGGAATTTTTCAACACCCTTAAGATGACACCATGCTTAATTCTAGATCAACTATGATAAGGAGAGATTTCTACTTGATTTCCTACTCGTATTTGAATTGCAAGTTGATATTTTTACTTTGTTGCACATGCTACGTGACTAAAGATTTAATTTAGAGTAATTTAATCAGTTTTAAGTACCTAGTCAGAGCAGAGCATACTTTTAAAACTTTTAAGTAAAAGTGGATACATCTCTGTAGCTGTACCTAGTTGTACTTGCAAAGCAATAATATGAACATTCTTCAACATTTAGTAGCGAGCTCGTTTTTCAAATGTTCCCTTGTAAAATGTGACTTCTTAACTTAGTGGTATTATATGACTAAGCGCATGCGTTTCGAAATACTCTCGCTCTTTCTATCTCTCTTGTAACTCACATAGCACGCACTCGCTTGCACAGTGTCAATCAGCTGTTCTACCAACATGGCCACGTTAAGCCGTACTCCGAGTAAATTAATTAAAAAAGTGCAGTTTTCACCGATTTTCACTCGTAATTTTAGTTACATAAAGCCTAATAATGCGTATAAAAATGTGTATAAAACGTGTGCATGTTTATTTGGAGGAAGTGTATTGTTGTACGCCGCAAAAACCTATGCAAGGAGTAACACGGTCTACGCACTTAAAGCTAAGGTAAGTTGCATTTTATAATGAACCAATGGGATTTTAGGAGGAAAAAGCGATCTATATTAAATACGGTGTTATTTCCTGTATTACTGTGTCCGTACAGTGTATAAATAGTTTGGAATCCACGGCAACATCACGCATGCGCAGAGGTTGTTTATAAATAGCTTACGAACTTGCGATCATTTTGACGTTTGAGCGTAGATGCGTTTTGTTATCGCATTGTGCAATTGAGCCTATTTTATTATAGCTAGGTACGTTACATAGTTAATAATGGTATTAATGGTATATAGGGTAGTTTTAGATAGATCCATTAGTTTAACATCCTAAATAAATAAATAAATATAGCAAAAAGTTAGACATAACGACTAACGGGTAAAATAAGGTATATTTTCCGAGGGAAACGATAAATTTATACTATAATTATGCCAATTGTGCGTTGGACTTGCACGGTAAGGACCCGTATACCTACTCGTTAATTATTTTTAACTTTAAATACATACCTATTATCACGAACCGTTATGAATAAATGGATATCGAATAAGTATGATTAGGTACCTATATCATAATCATTCACAAGAGGTGCTGACACCTGTCCCCTATTTCTCAAACCTGACAGTATAAGTGAGTTACCCTGGGTTCCTATATTCAAAACGTCTCGTTAAAATTTGACACATTTTGTATGTAGCAAATGTCAAATTTTAACGAGACGTTTTGAATATAGGAACCCAGGGTAAGTGCATTTAAACCCTTTCCCCCTTACTTATGAACGTGGAATAAGCTTGGAATAGTTTATGCCATGCTTTGTCACTTTCTGTCAGTTGCAAATGTCACAATTACAGATAAGGACAAAGCATGGCATAAACTATTCCAAGCTTATTCCATGTTCATAAGCATAAGTAAGGGTGTTAACCTTATTTACGCTATGTCAAATACCTACAAAAAACGTCACTCACACGCCAATGACAGCTTAAAACCAGAGCGAATATTTAACCTTGTCGTACTCAGGTCTATTTTGCACCGTCAATGACGACGGAATATCCGTCGCTGGCGTTGAAACGGTGGTGCGGATATATCCGTCAATGGCGTGGAAAAGGTTAAGAGCGTATGAAGCGAGTAAGAGAGAAGTAGGTATAAACGAAGGCCTATTAGATCTATCGCACTGTAAATATGTTTATCGTTTTCTTCTACCCATCGCAGGTAAAGTTGGCACACACCACTTTAGAATGAAAGGAAAAAAAAGAAAATGTATTTATTGCCACAAAAATACATGCAAGAATCGTATAATAAACGAAACAAAAAAGATGGAAATAACGCTTTGTAGCAAAAGGGCAGCGCCAGCGCATGCCAGGATGCGCACGACCTCCCACTACGGGCAGTGTCCACAGCTCGCGCTAGTTTTCAGCGTAGGCCATTGAAACAATAACCAAGAGGATAAAACTGGGCAAGAGCATGTCGTACCATGTTCAGTGTAGGGTTCCGAAGCCGTTAAGTACTACAAACATAAAAAACAACAAGTATTTTCCTATTTAAAGTCATTTGGTGCTTTTTTAGATGTTTTTAGAAGGTAAAACACTTTAATCGCTTGTATCTCAATAATTAATGATGTGCAATTAGTAGTGACAGTTTTCCTTTTAAATTCGTTATATACGCTTTTATTTAAGATTTTTTTCAGATTAGCATTTGTAGGTTTGCCCACTTGAGTCTAACAAAAATTAGCGCTTTAAAGGTTAATATTTCATAAACGGATCCCTTAATCGAAAAATGGTTCCTATAAACTCGATTTTTTTTTGAAAGACCTAAGTTACGACATCCCACACAATGGGGTAGACGAGAAAAAAAAATACAAACCCAGATTACGTGTAGGGGAGGTACAATTAATTTTTTTAAATATTTTATGTTATCATTTGTTGGCGTGACTAATATTATATTCATGCCAAATTACAACTTTCTAGTACCTACTGAGAGTCTCTGAGCTAGGCTGCGGACGGGCATGACGAAAATATAAGGGTATGACGAAAATATAGTTTGACTACGGAACCCTAATAAAACTAAACTAAAGGTAAATAAATAAGGTAGGTAGGTTACCTTACTTGGTAGGGTGTTTTGGATCGTCATACAAATAGAGTCGAAAAGTGGTAAAGGAGGACACAGCTACAATAATATCGGGTTTTGATGTAAATTAGTACAAAAAGCTATCTCCCATCGGATTCACACATTATCAGCCCTATTTTTTATTGTGACGGCATTATTCTTCGAGGTGCCACCCGCGTCTAATGCCGACTTAAAACTAATGATAGTGATTAATTTAACTATTTCTTAGGGTTACCATTAGTGTAACTAATATTTATTAGAAGCATAAACGTTGGATGTTTAAGCTTCCAATGAATATTAGTTATTTGGGTTCGGAATTTGGCATGTAGATAGTGTTTATTTTGTATTACAACATTATTTTTCCTAGCCTATTCTTGTGTCCCACTGGGCAAAGGCTTCCTCTCTTGTCTCTCCACTCCTCCCTACGGAGAGCGCGCTCCCGCCAATCACACAATGCGTCTGGGTCATCCCGCCACCTCTTTTTGTGTCTACGGCAGTATAGTATTTAAATTAACTTAAGATACTAAGCCTTTATTTCAGAAATTTGATAGTTCGAGGCAAAAACGATGAGGAACTATGACTTACTCAGGTGAAATCTAGGTATATTAAAAAGGGATTTTAGATATAAGTAATTCTAATCATATAGCTACTGGGACGAACGGTCATGGACACTAGTCATAGTATATTGATAATAAACAGCGTTTTCGTGTCGTTAGCCTAAAGTAATGTGCTGTTGTGGTAATTCTGAAATTAGTGTTTCTCAGCTCCTCAATTTCGGTTAAGTTTCTCTTCTGACCATCAGGTCGGTCGTTTGCTGTTCCCTCCAATCTAATAATAATGTAACGGCCACTATATTCACTATTCAGAAACCGTTTTTAGGCAGAAAACTAAGCATCCGAAACAGCATCTTAGACTTCCCGCGTAAAAAAACTTCATGCCTGCCACCCGATTTCCCATAAAGCTACCTGTGGTAACCCTACTCCTAAAGGATTTCTATGAGAAACGATACTGTTTTATGCCTTTTTTCCTACTTATTCCCACTTAAACACGTGTTTAACGAGTTAATGCTCCTTCTAATAAGACAGGAGAGTAATTGTCGCCTGCCAGGAGCAAGAGCATGTCATTAATTTACCTATAGATCACACTGTACCGCTGGTGCATCCGTCCCTTTCGGATGTGAAAGTTAAGAGAGGGACAGAGCTCAGCTAGAATACATGCCTATTAAAAAAGACATCTATACAGATGTTTAAAGTAGGCTAAATTCAACGTAATCAAATGAGTGTAAGGTCCTAATTTGGAAAGTAATGCACGAGATATTAGTCCTTAAGGTTCTTGTAGTGCTGAAGGTGTTACTACGAAAACTCAAGTGTAGAGTTTTAGATAAGGTGATTTATGGAATTTTAAGCTATAAATTAAATTGGTCCACGCTGACGTTAATTCCATTTTAACTAGTTTAACTTATGTAAAGTTAGTTTCTTAAAGACTTCTTCTAATACGATAAAGTACTCGTATCACAGTGTTTGTAACAAAATTCCTCCGAATCGGCATCACCGATTCTTATGAAATTTTGTGTGTTTTCAGTAGGAGTCCTATTCCTACACTAGTAAATTACACTAAATATGTCCATTGTTAAAATGGCAATTGTTTGAAGTATAGGACAAATCACATCTATCCAGCACAAACCAAAAAAGTATTAATGTAAATTAACTGTTCTTCTCGTTGTCTTCATTGCAATAAAAAAGAAAAACCATAGCCAATCGCTCGTTGCAAACATGACGTTCCACAGATAATGTCACTCCGTGCAACTCGGCCATGCGAAATAGATGCGGCCAGATAGCGATGTGGTTATTATATCGTTCATCATTTATTGGTCGGAGTGTAAAGTAAATAAATGTTAAGATAAATGTGCCGTTGGTATTAAAGACTAGCTTCTCCCCGCGACTTTGTCCACGTTGTCACGCATCCTACGGGAACAATGTTTTTTACGGGATAAAAGGTAACCTATGCGTCCAGTCGTTCTAGCGCAAAGGAGTAGCAAACATACTAAGTAAATTACACATATATAAACTTTTGCATTTATAATGTTAGTGTATCGAAAAATGGTAAAAACCACATCAATATCCGTTGCGTGGTTTGGGAGGAGTTAGCGGATATCCAGACAGACAAAAAGAAAGACGCGGAGAACGACATTTTATACTATGTGAAATTAAGAAGAAGGAACTGAGTGGCTGACTGAGCGATCAGCTCACAGCCGAAACCGCTGGACCTAGGAACTTGAAATTTGGAGGGAATATTCCTAGGGATGCACTAAGAATTTTGGAAATTCACCCCTAAGGGGTTAAAATGGGGGGAGTAGCGGAAAAGTAATTCTACACGTACCTACGAATTCGCGGGCTTCTCTAGCCCTCTGCGACTGACGTGACGTCTATCAGACACCGCCAAAAAAAAACGCTTTATAGCGTAAAATAGGTCTGTATAGCTCAGCAACCTCTCCTAGACTCGGGTCATTATAAACTAACCTATGTTAAAAACTCCAGATTTTTTTTACCTTGTTCAAGTTAATGTCTTTTTTTTAAGCCCATATTCATGCTTATTATAAATTCCACATGAAAATTAAATAATCTGCTATACACTTAATAAACAATACTTATCATTGACCCATTAGTATTTTTTCTATTTTTTTTAAAAAATGACGTCTGGCAGACTCCACCTCAGCAGAATGTTTCTAAAAAAGTCACCACAGTTGCAGAGGGCTAGTATTACATACATAATTATATAACCGGATATTTTTTTTGTCTTTTTCTAACCACGTAAATATTATTTTGTCGTTACTGGATGATCTTTTTGCCGGGATAGAGGTAACGTGTATTCGATTATCCAAAAATCATTTCAATTATGCCCAGAGTTAATCTGTAAATAAAAAAAAATAAAGTGACGTTTTTTTCAAATGGCCACAATCATATTTAGCACCAGAATTTGGGTCAAATCTGGATCATGTTGCCATTTTCATTCCGAACAGAAATCTTTTTGACAAGATTTAGCTGCACTTAATTATTCTTAAGTTAGATATTAGATTCACACATAGTATTCCTAAAGACAACGGTATATTACGAGTATATCTCAATAGTAACGTAGTATTTCGCAATAAATTAACTAATTCCCATAAATAGCCTCGACGGAAGCGTACGTCAGTCGCGAGCTTAGACGGCTTAGTACTTTCCGTTAAGTAGCTTGACAACTCGCCCGACAAAACGGTGCTTAATGTAGTTAACATAATCTTGTTTACCGCTATAGTTGAGAATTTACATTTTTTTTATTCTGTCACATAAAAAACGCTTACCACCTTTTTTATAAGGTTAGCATTATTTGACACGGAAGTAGGGATTTGTTATAAACAAATAATTAAAATACTTAACTTCATAGAAAACCAACAAGACACTGGAATAAATATCTGCGCTCGTCACATAAATGCTCTTATTGGAAATCGAACCCAGGACAGAGCTTCGTAGTCAGAAAACCTGGTCGTCAAGACAGAGCTATGGCGTGGTTCTTTAAATTCTGAATTAAAGCTATCAAGCTATGAATCCAATTAATAAAAACTTGTTGGATTTATCCGAATATAACATATACATATATAGCTACATACATAACATCACGCCTTCATTCCCAGAGTGGGGTAGGCAGAGCTACCAGAAATACCAACAACTCTAAAGAGACTTGTTGATAATTCTGTAACCACATTGTGCATAATCAGGCCAAGAAGTTAACTAGTGTATTAGTGTCAGGTTGCAAGCCCATCGCCTAACAGTACCATAAGCCTTTATTCCCTTAGTCACCTCTTACGACATCCACGGGAAGACATGGAGTGGCACTATTCTAACCCGGCAACATATTAAACCAACCAACCATATATTAGTAAATATCATATTGCTTTTTCCTTCCACGCGACAAAGCTGCTACAGAGTTTGAACACTGGGCCTCTATTCTACTGCGTTAAAACGATATCGTGTTTGACGTGTTTTAACATCGTTTTGAACTCGGCCGCTAAGAGTTATCAAAACGTTGGAAATACGAAAACAGGTCAAAGATGATATTGTTATTACCGTGTAGAATGCCAGCCCTGTCCAAAAGTCTGAGAAATGCTATCAAAAAAAAAAAATATCGTTAAAAAAAACATTTTTGTGATAATGATAAGCTTTTGTTGCCGACTGTAACTGTACAGTCCTCATTTGATCATTAATACCGAACTAACGGTGGGTGTACCTTAAGTAGATCGGCAACCCTGTCGCCACCTTCCGACTTCATCATCAGATCAGCTCCTAGATACCATAATTTGGCATCGCTCTCGTGCTTATTTCTGTATCCCTAATATCTACCCATTTAATTACGATAAAGTTAAGTGGCTCAATATTAACTTTAACTTGCAAGCTTGCTAGCTTTGAATCGGATTGAAACGCAACAAGTTAAATATGAGCTTTTAAAAAATACGGACAATCTCACTGAGATTGCTTAAGTCCTTAACTTACCTCTAAATTGTACTATAGATACCAGACAAAGACAAAAACATACGAAAAAAGATTAAACACCATAAAAATAATGCCAATACAGAAATCAAAAACAAGCAATAAAGAAGAAAAGGTGTAAAAAAATACAATTGTACATGTTGCCATGGGTCCACTATGTCACGGCAGAAAGCGCGACGCTGGTTTTAAGTGGCTCCAGAGTGCCACGAACGAAGAGATAGCAGACTATTATAGCCGCATGATAATTAATATATTCGCGTAGAACTCGTAAACTTTCCCGAGGTTAAATTTAAGCTCGGTGCAGTGGATTTGCCGTGACAGCGTAACATTCACTTTCGCTTATATTAATAGCAAGAATTCCATAAATCATAATTATTCCGGAAGAAATCTACCGATGTAATATGTTCCTGTTTATTACCATCCATGTTTATCTCCCGGCTTTGTCTGAGGCGAGGGCGCCTGCGCGACGCGCAGCGAGAATCCCATCATTATCCTGCCCCCGCGCATGTGGGGATGTGCATTGATCGCTGAATGTGTGTTGATGGTTGTCGATATCTATATGCGGTTCAGATCAGAAAACGCAGCTATTTACGCACATACTCCGCTCATTGACAAAATACCAGATTATCTATTATAATGATGATGATATTGATGTCCTCCTTCACATATCCGTCAGCGGCGAACCCAGCTAATTCCGGAGGTATGAGCGAAGACAACTGGTAGAACCAAATTTGTCATTATAAGTACGGTTGCAAAGCGTACAGTACAATACAACTGACTTGATGAATTGCACGTTTGGGTATAGGAGGGCTTTAGACAGTTATGAATTCGTCACCGATTTGAAAATTCAGTTGCTTGAGAGAGTCACCTAACAGGAGATTTTCAGACTTACGGTCGTATCATTTTATCTTCGAATTTCAACGATTATTTCATGTCCGACGTAAGTCATGCAAGTGATTAATGCCAAACTCCCAATAACCGATTCTGGGCCTCTATTCAGGTGCGTTAAAACGATATCGTGTTTGACACGTTTAAGAATCGTTTATGTCACAGTCGCCATTATTGTAAATGACATAAGAGTTATCAAAACGTTGACAATACGGAAACAGGTCAAAAACGATATCGTTATAACACACTTGAATAGAGGCCCAGTTCGTCAATGATATCGATAAAGATCGTCACTAGTGCAGAACAAGAGATGTCTGTAAAGTATAGCGGGCCCTTTGCGGCGCCGCCTGAGCTAGGCTCGTAAGGGCTAGTATTAATAACTGAGCCCTTGTCTTATTAGTGTTGCTGTAATCTGATTCTTAGTCATTGGGCTTAGATTGTCGGGCTGTCTGTGTGTGCGGGATTGATTTATGTAGCTACTGCAATGGGCATTGGGCTACAGCACATGGGTAAGGACCAAAAAGTTGGCCGCTCTAACTCACGCAATAAATTTTTCTATTAAACGTATATTAACCATGCAATTGTAAGGATACTTTTCGTCTCACAGCGGAACTTATTTCGTTTTCGTTGTTTGTATGGTTAACTGCGCTTAACTAGGTATGGTTCAACTTTTTGTTCCTCCCCCACATACTGAGTTATCGCACACGAAATAACTCTCACGGAGGCAAATTCCCGCTGTAAGACTCAAACCGATTTACTAAAAATGTCATACTTCCTGGGATAAAAAGTATTCTGTGTCCATCATCGAGTTAAAAACTATCTCTCTACTTAATTTATATTTGCGGGCAAAATACAGGGCGTTCGGCAGAGGGTTGGTGGGGGTGTTCAGGGACTAACTCTGTAGGTCATACTCATCGACTTTTATTATGAGACAAGCATCCAAATCGCGAAAAAAAAACAGATGTTCCATACAAACTTTGAGAGCTAAACAGCCGAAATCATTGTAATCATGTAAGGGAAATTTCAGTGTAGACAAAATGCGACTTTGCTTGGTAGCTTACTGAGTAGGTTCTTGTAGCAAAGATATCCCTGTTGCGTTCCTTCCATATTTTAACATAATTATTACTTAAATTAATTTATGGTTTTGTTTTTGGGCTCGCTGTTCTGCGAAAGTGCTAATTTATTTAAAATTAAATATGATTTGTAAGAAACTTATTTAAAGCGGCTCTCGTATCGTTCACAGAGAGATCGTTTTACAACCAGTAGTTAATAAAATTTATGGATCCCAATGATTTATCTCATCTCCTTCAAATTGAAATAGGCGTGTTTCTTTGAAGAATCCCGCTCATTCTACTATACTGACATTTGCACTGATAATAGATTTACGAGAGGCGTTAAGAGGACTGTGAAGCGTTGCTATCATCGCGTATTAGCTGTCAAAAATAATCCATACCAATTTAGCTCCGGGCGATAACGTTTCTCACACCCTAAATATAAATCGATTTCCGCGATTTTAAAATGTTGTTTCCGTTTTAGTTTCTTTTTTTTCCCAATAAATATCTTATTGTAAAGGAAAACGTACAGACCTAGTTTTTCATAAAATCTACAACATATTCAAAAATCGTAAAAATCGGACAACGTTTAAGAGGAGAAAAACGTTATCGCATTTTTTTGCCTCACATTCCTCTTAAAGCAGTGATTTAGTACAGTTGCATTCAAATATCGGTGCTCAAATAAACAAAAAAAAATCGCCACTTTGTTTATTTTTGATGGCGACTGTACGAGGCTCTTGTTGAACCGCGTTTTGTTCCTTTTATTACCAGGTGACTTATATCCTAGTCTTAAGCCAGGACTTATAGCTTAAATACCCGCGTTATGGCTTAAATACAGTTTGCCTATTATGGCTGGCACTTTGTAATTGACTAGGTAACTTTCATTTTTTTATCTACTATACGTTCTAAAACTACTTGAAAAATTTTAGTTATACATTTTTTCATATTCCATTTTTTTTTAAGTCACTAATGTATTTAAAGACTTTCAAATTAACATATTCTAGAAAAGCCTATGTACATTTAGAGGAATACAAACTGTTTATACCTTGGTCCATTGCTATTAAAAACAAACAATTTGAAGTTCGAACGTAGTGACGGACGTTAGGATGTTTGTCTTTTAGTAACGTACCTAGTATCTGAGAGACCGAGCGTCCATCGGGATAAAACAGAGTTTTCTCTATGATGACAACATGATAGATTAATTTATTGCCTCGAAAAAATCGTTACAGCAGTTTTTGTGAACGCGTTCAGACCCCCGCAAAAACACTTTATAAAAAATCGAAGAAAGGAATGACGTCACAGCTGTTGTTCCATGTTTAAAACATAACGTCTTTATAAAGAATTTTGCATTTATTTCGAAAATAACTATGTTTAACACAATATCGTTGCATTAAAATATTACGTAAATAAAATGAGAATGCCGAAAAATACTATGTAAACATTAAAAGAAGTTTTAATTTTTTATCATGTTTTGATTCTATATAAAATCTTAATAAACAGGTCAAAACTTAGTATATTACGTTTTATATTCTTTTTTCTACATTTTTTCCTAAATCGTATCAATGAAATTCAACTCTGAATTTATCTAATGAAATGATTTTCATGCACTGTTCTCTATTAGGACACTCGTTCGTACGACTAAAATTCGCGCGAACTTGCGATAATCACGCGGCATAAAGGTGTGCAGATTTTTTTTACGTCCTCAGCAAAATCGGGTCTGACACGGAGAGTCAGTATCATCAAAATATGTACAAAATTCCTTTCGTTTTCCTCAAATTGACGCATGTGTTTGTCGCGACTATTGTAATTTTAGTAATGTCGTGTGTCATTGCGAAATAAATAATTCAACAACGCGCCTGTGGTCTATCCTAGAAATAGGTGTCGCCTTACTTACAAATCGATTAAACAATACCGAAACCAGATATGAGTCAAGATGACTCACGAGGCCGTGCGTAAGCGGGCTGGTCGAGTCTGATTACGCACATAAGCCGTATTACCCCCCATAACCATATTAAGAGTATTAGCACCATACCATTAACCATAACGGGTCATCAAAAATGACCACGGATACCATTCATTTTGGGCCCAAAATCAAAAGTTCCGGCCAACGAATAAAAATGTTTTTAATGTGATCGGAACATTGCTCTAATTGTTTAATTATATGACATGTAAACTCTAGAATCATCATTTGTTGGTGTTACAGAAGTTAGAAAATTCTGACTTTTCTTTTTTTTTTTGTGTTAGCAGGGCAGAATGGTTCTTCGATGTTTTGCAATGTATCGCAAAACAGAACATTGCAAAATATCAAAATAATCTACGGATATTTTTGGTTCTTGGATGTTTTTGTTAAGTTCCTATATAAAAAATAGCGGGAAAGCGTGAAATAAATTGTAAATAATATAGGGGTTCAGTAGGTCGCTTGATATCACTACATTGCTATACAGAGGACACTTAGGGACAGACAGCGGCAAGCGACTTTGTTTTAAGTATAGAATTTAGATCTTAAAAATACGCAACGGATTTTGACGCCGTTTTTTAATAGATAGAGTGATTGAAGAGGAAGTTTTATACGTATAATACTTTAACACGGAGCGAAGCGAGGGGGAGTCGGTAGTGTTAAATAAAAAAAAATCGGGGCACTATTAAATCCAAAAAAAAACTAATCAATCTAATCACGAACTAAGCTCTACGCTCTAGGCTTTTTCAATGGGTAGTAGAAAACGTTTAACACACATAAGACAAATACATACAACGAACAATTGACAACGTCTAGGAGTCAGGAGAAAATACTCGCGTTCATCACACAAATTATTTGGCCTTACCGGGAATTGAACCCAGGACCGCTAGCTTCATAGGGAAGGACCAACTAGGCTAAATGCGTCGTTGTTCTAGCATAATAAGTAGTTTAAACTAGAAAATTGTATTCAATGACTGCGTCGTTTTCACAAACAACGTGGAACAATAAATCAAATATAATAAATTGGATCCATCATTGGTAATCAACGCTTCACTAGATATGAGACTGAAGTCACGTCGACCTGTTAAATTAGCACATAAAATAGTACAACACCCGTCACCCATATATTGTTCGCCGTCGCCATTTTAACTGCCAAAGACTCCAAAGTGAGTCGAATTTGCAAGAAAATCAGAAATGAGGCACCTAACTCTAACACCGATGGAAATGGAGACACCAACAGTGACTTCATAAGGGATTGTCTAGATTTTTGCAACGATGCGTGTTGGTACTTGATGGGTCTCATGTACGTTGCGACATTGAGATTTCCCTGCAAACAATTTTGCAGTATCCTTCATGCGTCATACTGTTGCATCAACAAATATCGTGCTACACGATCTTTGTTGATGCAATAGAGAAACACATACTTAAATATAGTTTTTCCATAGATAATTATCCATGCCGAAATAAGAAGTAGGTAACCAGGCTATCCTTAAATATCACTATCCGTGGGTTAAACAACACCCGTTCTATCAGAACTGATTAAACTCGAACGGACCGATTTCTATCGAACCTGTCGTAGGACCATCCCGATTAAACTTTATTTACCGATTAAGCTTTCAATTAAAGAATAGTTTGGCAAAAGGTTTTAGTCAGAGGTAAACAAAAAGTCTTCTGTTGCTCCATTTTGACTAAAATTAAGGACAAACGAGCAACGAAACATAAGCCAGTACTGATTTCTCTTTACGAACTCTTGCATCGTTAAACAATAAAAAATATCGAAATGAACAATCGTAAGGTATTTTTACCGAACAGAGTTCTAAATTCACTTTCACCCGAGGTCTTACATCAGTAGTTTTATTCTTATACAAAACGGCTGTGTTTCCGAGCGGACTCCTTTTTTCATGTTCGAGAAACATAATCCTGTGACGGTCCAGTTGCCCGTACCACCGGCAGAATTCAAGCTGGTCAATTTAATTATAAGATACTAGAAGACACACATTACATTATTTACGTTACATTTGTAATATATGTGTGTTACCATTTGTTGCCCCTAATAATATTAGTATAGATTTAAGAGTGAAACGGACCTAGATCAAGTGTTACTCCTTTATAATTTCGTGTATGTAGAACAAAAATTGGCTAGTTATTACTAAAAGATCAAGAATAGACCTTGGTCTAAAATCAAAAAGTACCTAATCCCAAAAATCAAAAGTATTTCATCAAAATAACTTAAGTAAAATTGTTAAATACAAAAAGGAAAATATTCAAATCGCACGACAGGAGCTGCTTTCTTTTGATTAGAACCTCTGAGGATTGTATCATTTTTGTCTAAAGCTACGTAGACCTTAAAGCTAGTAAGTCTTCATCAAAAATAGGTAAACAACGCATCAGGCTGAGAATACCACCTCGATTCTTCGTCAAATGTTGCCCTCCTTAAGAACAACTCACATTTTTACCACTCCAAACTCGATCAAAATCCAACGAATAAACCATAGTAAGATCCCACGCGCGCTCGTAACAAAACACTCAATGGCTCGCGATAATATCAGACTCACGATTAAAAGTAAATCAGCCGTGTCTATTCAAGAGTTAACCCTAAATTGCTCGCAACCCCCCAATAAACGTGGTCGCATTGTCCCCTTATTCATTAACAGTTTTCTAAGAACGGACCACCTACATCGACCATTGATCTCTGGTCAATATGACCACCCTTTGTCCAAAACACATAGTTTATGGTCCTCATAATTTGGTGGTTAAATGATATAATTTGTTGTCAATGCGTTTTGTAGAGCAGTGACAATTGGGGGTTGGAAAAAAGATAAGGGGTTACGTTTTAAATTATGTGAGGAACTTTGTCATGACTTTATCGGAGTGTTTTTAAGAGTTCTTCTTATTGAATAATTGTTACAAAAACATCGTGGGATCTTGTGGATACAGATTTTTAACTAAGTTTTTTAAAGCTCAAGTATGTTTGGGTCATACACACTCTTAAAAACTATATTTGTCTCTCCTGTGGTCAAAAGTTAAAAGCTTGTGTGCATATAAGTTATGTTTTATATGATAGGTCTAGAGCAGTCCTGACGGCGTTTTTACGGGAATGGGCTTAGCCAGAAAATTAGGCCTTATAAACGTTAACTTTCGGTGTGTCCACAGGAAAGACGGTAACCTAAATCTGTGTATGACCCGTTTGCTACTTTGTGGAATTGACCGTATTGATAAAAAAATATTTAAATCGGTATATCTTCAGGGTTATATGAGAAACTGTGTTAAAAAACCCCGTGTTGGACGGGTTAAAGTAGTGCCACTCCATGTCTTCCCGTGGATGTCGTAAAAGGCGACTAAGGGATTAAGGGCTTGTAGTACTGTTAGGCGATGGGTTGCAACCTGTCACTAGTAAACTTCTTGGCTTGATTGTGCAAAATGTGGTTACACAATTATAACCAAGTATTTTAAGGTTGTTTCAGTAGCTCTGCCTTATGAAAGCGTGTTATGAATGTATATATGTGTTAAAAAAATTGTCTATACCGAAACCAAATCGCGTTCATCATCTCGTTGGAAAGTCTTGTCCACCCACAATGTTTACTCAATTGTCAATTATTTACCTATAATTTGCCATTTGTTTTTAATTCTATCTTCCCTTTACTTCCAGTAATCGTTTGTATTACATTGTTAACCTTAGCTGTGTAACCTTTCAAATCCTCTCACCCTCTTACATCCCCCAGGCCATCGTTCCCAAACCATTTAACACCAGATCAACGTCACTGTCATTCCCCTGGCCCATTACCGCCCTGTAATGAATTAGTCTCGCTTTCCTGCTTTTGTTTAGGAATATTGGATGAAACCAGATAAATCCGGCTGTTTTGTTGCGATTTACGTCGATTTATTCGAGATCCTTATCATTATCTGACTCTTCATTAACAGGATAGATTTCATTATCGGAATTGCCTTTATGCTGTTTCAGAGGGTTAACGTTTTGGGGAATAACTTAATATGTTTTATTGTTTTCAATTGTACGAACTAAAGATGTAAAATAATTAGAATAAATAAATAATGATCAGGGTCAGTCTCGCATAAATTCGCCCAGTCCCAAACTAAGCTCAGGGCTTGTACTGTGGGAACTTAGCATAAATTACAAAATACTTTTTTATTTTAGTGTCAAAATGTTTCTTTTGAGAGATGTAACATATATTCGTAGTTACGATATAATTAGCTTAATTTAAATAAACTTCTCATTATAGATTCTCTTTTTTAGACGATTCTATTAAATTAACCTGGTTTGTCTATGAAACCTCAAATGTCTGAGGACTGATCTATTAGCCCCTTTTACAACAGATGTTTTTTCTGGTTTACACAAACCACACCCATCCATTACATCCATGTCACCCTCATCTCTTTTGGACATTCGATTTCTAGAAATACGGATTAATTTAATTTAATGTAACTTACTTTGCTCAAGTAAACAATAAACATTCTAACCCAACAAACAAAAATGTCTTGAACCCAAAATAGCAAGAAACATCACATAAATCGCATCCCTCCAAAATGTCACTCACATCCCAATGCCTCGCCCTAAAGGAATTTTTCAATCAAACCCGTACATATGACTTCATAATTCGTTTCACAGCTCAACCGCATGAGAATTCTGGCGATAAAGATCTTGACAATGAAAGTTATACTCTAAATGTGTTTCGACTGGGTATAGTTTCGAGGGTTGAGGATGGTTATTTGGAGGTGGAAAAAAAGTGAAATGGCGCGTACAATAGGTGAGGTCGGTCATTGAAACAAATCTGTTAGGGGCGTTCAGGGTAAACATCGTCCTTATAGTGTGCTTATAGGTTTAAGAGCATTGGTTTAGAGCTTTGCTTTGTATTTACAGTTTGTTCACTTGTATGAAATTAGTCTTGTTCGCAATTTTGCATAGCATAGACCACATGTTGATTTGATGATTGAAAACATGGTAATAAATACTGTACCTGCTTTTCCTGCGCTTTCGAACTGGGGCAAAGGCATTGTCATCATGAGAGGGTTACTTTTGATGGCATTTGTTGATTGTTATGTTACGAGTACTAACATATTTGCAGAATCAATCAATTATTTTCTTGCGTAAATCTTTTCAATTTTAGCCCTTTTTTTTTTTAGCCGTTTCTTGCATTATTTCCTCTGATTCCTCTATCTTACATTGGTCTTCCTGTTTTCAGTCATCTGATTCCTTTTTTACTATCCATTGTTCGTCAAGTATTAGTTGATACAGATTGTTGAGAACACATCGACCCGTGCATTGTTGGCTTGTTGACCGATAACCATCTCGTACCACCGTTGAACTTATTAGTTAAACACTTACTTATGCTAAGTGGTGTTTTAGCCGTGGTACTTAGTTTATAAGACAAATTGCTTTATGGGAATTAAAATGGAGTTTGAAAAGGCTTCATAGATGTGAGTTGTTTTGGCACTACACTAAATATCATTAAGTCGGTAAATATAGAAGCTGGAATATTGTTGTATTAAGATCAGACTATGACACCAATTTTATTCAATATAGTTTTTATGAAATAAAAAAAAAAGAATTTAGTTGCCTCAGATATTGTACTTTGAAATTATACATTGGGTTTTTATTGAATACTTGCTATAAAATCTTGTCAAACATTATTTGTGTTTCTCTCATTTGACATACCTTTCGCTGCGTTTTACCATACAAAACAATCTTAGATATAATGACTCCTAAGATTTGTGACCGGAATCTCCTCGATGCCCCCGACACCATGGCATCCTGGCTTATCTCCCAGCGTTCATCCCTTTGTACCATTGACCCTATAAATAATTTATGAACATCCAACACCACAAGACGCGTCACAATCCCTGACCTCATCTATGATCCCTTGGTGGTCTACATAAGTGTCAGATTCCTCTGCTTCTAATGCCATGTGGTTCTGTCGTGCTTTGATAACACACTGATAATTCCTAGGACACATTACCGCACTACTGCTGGTGATTTATTCTACATCGATTGCATCGCCTAATACATCATTTGTCGATAGTTCATTGTCAACGTGTTACGTATTGTTTCGTTTTTTATTTGTATGTTTATCTTCTAGAACTGAATTGGATGTGTGAGACGGATCTTAAGATGTATTATCATTTTTAAGGAGGTTTGTATTTTAGAAATCGAAACTGTTTTAGTTACAGATAGTTGGTACATCGTAAATCATAGTTTTAGACCTATGCCTGGGCCTCTATTCTACTGCGTTGTAACGATATCGCCTTTGACGTGTTTTAGAATCGTTTAAGTCGCAGTCTTCATTATTGTAAATGACATAAGAGTTATCGAAACGTTGACAATAAGGAAACACGTCAAAGATGATATCGTTATTACCGTGTAGGATCCCATCCCTGAACAGAATGACCAGCGTAAGGCAATCACAATATAGACAGATATCATCCATACATAGTTAAGTGATTTTGTAAATAAGTGATGCAGTTTGGCAAGGTGTCAGTTACAGAATCTCTTCTTTGGAGTCCATTGACGGGAAAAAACATTAGCATTATTTACGAACTAGATTCAAAATGTGGTTACAAGATTACCAACAAGTCCTTTTAGAGTTGTTGGTATTTCTGTAGTTCTGCCTACCCCACTCTGGGAATAAGGGCGTGATGTTGTGTGTGTGTGTGTGTGTGTGCTATAACCGAGTAGGTACTTATTTTATGTAAAGATATCATGGACAGTTTTTATTAAAGAAGGGCAAACACTTCTTATTCACGATTTAAAGAAGGTAAACACGCACTCGGGTCAATTGGTAGGTCGCTTTAAGGGCCTTAGAAATTTTCAATACTGAGATAGAAAATGCGTTGCCAACCCTTTAGGTTCTAATATGGAATGTCTCTATGCTGGCCATATAATCGACTGTCTTTCCTTCATATCTCTTTCACAAGTCTACACAAAACGGAATTTCGTTCATTACACGCGTCATCGTGATTGTACTGACTATTAAGAGTAAAAACAATGACAAAATATTTAACAACGTCAAATCAAAGCCGAGATAAAGGGCTTAAAATAAAAAGATCAGCTCATTACCACGCAAATCTTGTAATCTAGTTAGTCTTCCTTCAAAACAAAAGCATTCAACTACAATATTCATTTCATTCTCTTCAATGTCGTATAGTTGTTACAATTAAGTACCTAATTCTTCAAAGTTACATTTGTAGTTAATACTTTTTTCATCTGTATGTTCTTATGTAACCGTATCTCTGGTATCTAAACGGCGCCGACAGAAAGACGACCAATCATATCCGTATCTACAATCTTGATTGAGATTTATTAGACGGATCGAATGAGTCGCTTCGATCTACATAAATGTATCATTTAATACTAAATAACTGCAGCTCTTAAAAATTCTACTAGATTGTCTGTCTAACATAATAAAGGTGCATTTCGATTGTTTTTTAGTTTTCTCCGTGCTACTTTTTTGTTTCTGTAGAGGTCAGTTCGGGAACCGATTGGAACGATGATTTGTTTAGACCACTCGTTAACGCTTCTTGTTAGTTGAAAAGTGTGATTTGCCGTTGGAATTAGTCCGGTCTAGACCCTAACTGCTGAATGATTTGCCGAAAGCCTAAGGTAGATGATGCAGGAGAGTTTGTGATTTTAACGTTAAAAAAAGATTAGGTATTACATCTATCCTCCTCCTTTTAGATATCCCTCTCTCTCCTTATTTATTTCTTTATTTAATCTTTATTGCACGGAAATACAAAATTTTAGTACAAAAGGTGAACTTAATGCCTAATGGCATTCTCTACCTTTTGGCCTTTAGGCAAATCATGAAATATTCTATCTATTTAAAAGTACAGTTTTTTTACACTATCAAAACCATCACTTTATGAATGTGTAACAGAAAACAGGGATAGGAATGGCAATCCTTAGTAGCTTTACATGCGGTGATATCAACTGACGACGACGGTCGGAATTCGACTTTGTTCTGGACTATCCGGTCAATTTGTATCTTCACAAAATTTCATTAGTATTCATCACATTTGATTTTGCTGAAGAATCTTTGTTTAGAATGATAAGAATGATGAGATTATTGACTCTGTATTTTTATTTTTAGCAATTGTAGCAGTTTTGGTCGGTTGCGAATAGGCTACTCAAGATAGCAATCGACCACACCTGTGGACCACACGTTGAAATGAGACCAGCCTCCTATTTCACCATCTCGAAAATGACCGGTGACAGGTGATATTTCAGTGTACTGTGCGCATTTTATATAAAACCCAGTGACGTAACAGCGTGTTAACTTTGCAATGTATACCGAATTGTCACATGTCACGTGCCATGGTACTGCGATATTGTGATGAAATACCTAGTCGTTGTTAATAATTTATCAGAAGTCCGTTCAGAAACAATTTTTTCCACAAAACCCGCTACACTACATACCATATAATCCGCAATCGACACCGTTCTCTATCACGGACGACTTACGGCCGAACCCTATATTCAAACCGCGGACAGATTACTTAGCCTTACTTCGGATTAAATTTTGACACATTTTGTATGGGCAAATGTCAAATTTCAACCCAAAGTAAGCCTTATCAATCCTCGGTATGAATATAGGGTTTTGCCGTTAATGACATCCACTGTGGTCCTAACATTGAATACCAAAAACTCGTTATGTTGGCAATATTTTAAGTAAGTTGGCATCATAACCCAGTTTTATTTACTCACGAGCCGAATCCTTTCTTATCCTTATAAAATGTTAAAGCTTTTTGGAGTTCTGTATCTCAAAATGAAAAAAGGAACCCTTGTAGGATCACTTCACTCTCCGTCTGTCCATCTGGCTGTTTGTCTGTCAAGACTCCATTAAAATACGGCCATTTATGCCTATTTTTTCTATTATTTTCTGCATATAAAGGAAAAACAGGAAAATTTGTAGAAATACCTAATGAAAACAAAAGTTTTGCGTAAGGAACCCGCGGTGTGTGAGTCCGACCAACACTTAGCCGGTTTTTCTGTAAATATATAACTAAAAACAGAAACATCAATCAAACTTTGACTTTAATTAGCAAGGGCGGGTCGCAGACGAAACATTAGAAACTTAATCTGAGAATCCTTTGATCTTTGAAAGGTCTTTTGTTATTTGCTAAGTCTAGGCAAATACCTGCGGGGAACCTTGGTATTTTAATAACAATGCCTATGTCTGTCAATCTGTCCTTCATGGATATCACTGTTTCTTTTGACATTGTTTAAGCATTACTCATTGATCTGAAAGGCATCATACAGTTTCTACAAAAGTATTATTGGATATTTACTGTATAGGTTTTTTTTTCTATTTAAGTAAGTTTATCGTTGTCTAGTACTTCCCATAGTACAAGCCTAGGGCTTAGTTTGGGACGAGATCAATTTGTGTGGCAGTGTTATTTGTTTCTGATATTTATTTCTTTATTACTCTACTACTAAAGACGAAATGCGTTTTTTGTACCTAGGGCTGTTAAATAGCAGTCTTGTTGACATGCTGACATGTTGACAAACGACCCTGCAAATTGAGCGTGGCCGATACGAATAACTTGATGAATGCGAAACTATTTTCTTTTATACCGTTTTTTATCTTTTGCGACTTAACGTAACTACTTCATTACTTCAGGTGTTTTATTATATGCAATGTAGCTTTTGGGTGCGACTCCGTCTGCGTAGAAGTCTTTGTCTAATTTTCGGGATTAAAAATGCAACTATCTGTGTACTAAATACTTCGATAGGTTTATTTGTGAAGAATGAACCAAAAAATAAAGACAATTTCTAATAAAAATAAAAAATACGATGATGATGATGATGCGTACCTGTTAACCCTTCATCAGAGACAGGGCTTGAAGAAGGGTTTTCTAATGTTCACGATCGGCAACTTTAAGATCTTTGACTAATTTTCAACTGATCGCATCCAGGTGGTATGAGGGCGGCGGGGGCGGTGTTAATTTCGTTTGTTTGCCAGCGAAGACAATGCTTGGAGATATGGGTATTACGTTATAGTAAGGATTTAAGAAAAAACTGGTAAGAATATAAAGGTTCATTCCGCTTAAAGTTGAGATAGCAGAGAACAAAATCAAGCCAAGACATAATTCCTTAAAATATTGTAAAGATTGTAACATCTTTTAAACATTTTCCAGCCAATTATAAACAGAAATTCACGTTACATTTCAATCCGGCGTCCGAAACGTGCGTGTTTATGTCAAAAGAAACACTTCGCGTTTTCAAATTTGACTTTTATGATTTTGGTGGCGTAAAAAATAGCGGGGACAACAAGCGTGATTGTTGGAGAGCTACAAATCATATTTTAAGAGACGCGGGGTTTTTGTAAGGAGTTAATTGCTTGATATATGGTTTAATGCCTTAAAAATGAGTGCTCTGTTGTATTTGTGGTTAGTAGATTAGTTTTTTAATAGTTTATGAAGCTCAGCATTTAGTTTAGATCAAGCGAACGAACAAGAATTCTACGCATTATCTACAGAAAAAGGAAGAAAAAATTATTTAAGATCAGAACGCATGCACACGGAGCATGGAAAATAAACGGATCAAAACAAAACCCCGTATTATATCTAAAAGAAAATAAAGAAAGATATCTTTTACGTTTTCTTGGCTAAAATTGAGACAAAAAACGTTCTAGAGCTTTTTGTTTGGCCTAAATACAATGCAACGGCGGGGGACCGCTAAAAATTAAATAAAATAAAATACCCCAGCTACTTAGCGGTCCCCGACGTGTCAGTTTAGTTAGTGTCAGTGTTCAGTTAACTATCTACTTATCAAACAATCAATCAGCCCTTAGGGCCACTACTTATTATTTTTTACATTTTAGAGGTTTTTTTACAGACTATTTAGAGTCGGGGGTTTTTTAATTAAGCTATGATCAGAGTCCTAGTACACATCTAAAAAAACTATACTGTAAAAAACCTACAATTTACGGGACAGTGATCATTACTCAGCTTAAAATTATATGTAGTCTTTTGTTTATCGTTTCGTCACGTTCCTAACGCTGCCGTGTGCCCCGTTCATTAAAAGTTAAAAACTTCTGGATTTTGATAAAATATAATTGAGTAGGTACCGGAGCGACAGAAACCTTGAGGAGCTTACAAACTTGATTTTTGACAAGTTGCAACGCGCCGAATTCCGCATACAACAGGCGCTCTCCCTCAATCATTGTGACATCCATCTTTGATCGATCGGCACCTGTTTGACAGCGAAACAAAAGCCGTTTTTCCCGCCATTCCACCTCCTGTCATCCCATATATACATAGACTATTTAATAAAACAGTGATAACTTTTATAATACGCAGGAACGTTTTAATTTTAAAGATTTATTGGTTATGGTTGAAAATCGTACTGGCCTTATATTTGAGTTGTGGCATACTTTGGTTAAGTGTGCGACATATGTTTTTGATTGTTGCATTTCGCTGCGGGTGTCTTTGGCAGGATTTCTGTTTGCAACGTTTTTAATGTTATTTGACCTACATCTTCTTAATAAATAATCGATCATGTCATGACCAATTGGACAACTGATTGAATCATGGAATTAGGACAACTGTTTTTTTTTTGTCGCTGGCTATTGATAACCGTGTTTATTTTCTAGTTACCGCGCCGTTTCATATTATGCGATAAAATTAAGTAAATAAATAAATATCACGGGACAATCTCACCCCAATTGACCTTGTCCAAACTGAGCTCTAGGCTTGTTTTATTGGTACTAGACAACGATAAACATACTTATATAGAGAAATAGATAATTAAACGAAGTTATCCAGGGAAAGGAACAAACACTCGCGCTCGTCACGCAAATATTTACCCATACCGGCGATCTAACTCAGTACCTATAGCTTCGTAGGCAGAGTCACTACCAACTAGTCTATCGCATCGTCGTCATAGTGTGAAGTGTTATAATTTATAATAATGGTAGTTAATGAATTCTAAACTACTTGGTTAGAAACACCTAAATAGATAATTCTAGATATAATTTTATGTAATTAATTACGAATGTTAGCCTGTTAGTACCTACTTGTAAATATGGGCCTTGTTGCTTGAATCAAACGTTTATATCTATATAGATATAATCTCCACTAGTTATATCATGTAAACAAGGGTTGGATACCCTAACCCGATAAATCGATAATTACTTGATAACCTTTAAACCTTGTGACGTTTTGACATCAAATTCAAATCACCATTTATTTATTTACTGGAATTTTACATCAAAAATTATGAAACGACAGTATTTATCAAGTAATGGCGTCACTAACCTAAAAAAATAGTTTAGTTAAAGTCTTACTCTCCTATTTAATACTGCACCGAGTGTCCAGTGGCGCCCTCAGTACTATTATTGTGTTTCCTTACATACATACATACATAAAATCACGCCTTCATTCCCAGAGTGGGGTAGGCAGAGCTACAGAAATACCAACAACCCCAAAAAGACTTGAATGAATTCTGTAACCAAGTAATTGTGTAAATTGTAATTGTGTTTCCTTATTCACTAAAATATTGTCTTGAAGTCGAAGGATAGTTAGGTTAGGTTAAGCTACTTTAGTTAACTAGAAAAAAATAGTATTGAGGTCGCCACTGGACGCTCGGTGCAGTTTTAAATTGTAACTGCCTCTTATCCGTCATGCAGGTTAGCTCTCATCTGTTATGGACCTGTTAGGCATTCGTTTTAAAGGCCCAAAACCAAGCTTCAAACAAATAATAGGTTAATTTAATATATCAGGAAAAAAGAGTACATATACAGCGTGTAAATTTCATACGGGCATATATTTTAACAATAGTTAATATACACCCTAATTAACATAAAAACGTGTGTAACAGCAACATTAGTTGTATTTCTTTTTTTCTTACTAATTAATTCAGCAAGCAATGTATGACATTGCGCAATTAAATTAAAGCATCTACATAATAGTCATGTTATGCTCACGAATTGTTATGGTTCGCCATTTGTTTACTTCGCCCATGAAAGTCAAAAATTTCGGTGCAGGCGGTGCACTCGCCTGAGATTGGTATTTAGTTTCCACACATTTCGTCCTTGCACTTGGATACAGGCGATACATTGACGACCGATGGACGCTCGCACACTTCGTACATTGCTCCTAAGACAAACTTTAAAAAATTTACTGCTCCTCAATAATAAAAGTTACCAACAAAATAACTTTCTCACATGATTTGTATGATCGTTAACTACGTCAGGATAAAATATATGCCCGTATGAAATTTACACGCTGTATACGTTGGCGACGAGGTTATCAGGGACTAAATTCCATTTATTGCAAATTATTTCTGATCGATTCCAAAACCACTTATTTCGAATATGAATCTGTCCCCTGCTGTCCCCTATCTCCTGTTTACAAATTGTGATCATAATAGCGACGAGACAATTGTGACGGCTACAACAAAAGGCATACCACAGGTCGATTGCTATGACCCTCCTTGAACTTGGCAGGAATTGCCCACCGAGAGGAAACGGTTTGTTGACAACGGTCAAATCTGCATTACTTGTATGATGTATTATTTATAACCTAGCTCAAGGATAAGACTCTACTTTTTTTTAAATTTAAAGTCTTGAAAAATTAGGGGTTTTGATCAGGCTTAATAACGGCAGCCCCGTTGGAAAATACTATAAAACATACAAATAAATAAGATTCGGTAAAAAGCAAAGGCTTTCGTGTTCAAAAACCTAAAAACGAATTTCGTAGCTCTGCCAAAATCGACTGAAACAGTCCGATGTTCATTTACAAGCTTTAGTTTAACTTGCTTCGTTCGTGTCTGTGATTCCGGTTTAAATCCGGTTTAAATCCGGTTTAAACTCAATTTGTGAATTTCCCGTTATAGGGCAATGCAATGTAATGGTAGCTAGAAACGGATCTGATGCTGGAGTAGGAAGATGGTCACAGGATCTCCTCTGTAATTATCGTAGACCAACCGTTTTTTTTTTACAGTAGATGACTGTTCATAAAAGAACAGTCTGCAACAAAAGCTTGCCTCAATACATATTTAACAGAGCTCTGTAAATAAAATGTACGGTCGGCAACGAATGATTGTCTCAAAAAAATGTGTTACAGGAAGTTAGTTGCTGTATATAGATAAACCATCTCAAAGGCCACCTCATGGCCTCAGGAAGTTAGCAATCTTAAGATGAAACTCGTCTGTGCTAGAAATTTCACCGAATGACCTACTAGGTACTAACTGAAATGTAATGGTGCGAAGACTGAGTCTTCATTTTTCCCTTACTTCAATTAATCCTATGACGCATTTAAAATAAAATAATCAAAACTAGCTTACACTTTTTGAAATACATAGACGGCAGACATTACAATTGCTTTGCATTTTTCTATATTTTGCGTTTTTCAACTATTGATAATTATGGTTTTTATTTTTGATTTTAAAATACGTTGCGTGAATTTTTATTTAGACTAATTAATAATGATTATTTCGGTGGCGATAATGTTTTTTTCTTTATGGTGGTTTTTCAGAATATACTGTGACAGAGTGGCCGTTTCCAGAGGAGACTAAATTTTGTATTACCACTCTGTCACGCGATTCTATGAAAAACAAACTTATAAAAAAAAACACTGGATAGAGCAAGTGGAAGATTATTTAGTACTACTAGATGAATAAATGTTTGGACGTATATTCAAACACTAAAACATTAATAATCAATACTCTAACTGATAACGTATGGTAAAATGAGGACAGGCAATTGTCGGTAAAAAAGAAGAATGACCCCTTTATATAATGTTATTCGATGCATACACAAAACTTATAGGCCAATCTGCAGATTCACGAAAATAATTGGAAGATTTCTAACAATATCCCGGTATTCTGGTCTGCCAAGTTGAGTAAATATTTCTCTGATCAAGATACATCCAATGATCCATTTGCCTACTAAGCAACAGTTGTAAAGAAAAAGGAATGAGAAAAAGAGTCCTCGAGATCCAGTGCAGTAGTGCGTACTTAAATATAAATACAAAAGGCCCAATACCGTTAGATACCAAGAAATGGCGCCTTTTACTACAGACGATTCGGTTACGACGTCGTCCCCTAATCGTTAAATGTTGCCTTTACTTTTTGTGTAACTATTATTTCACTCTCTTTTTTGCTTAATAAAAATCCATGTATTTAGTTCAGTGGCCAAATTTATATATTTAGAGAAATATTTTAACCTCCTAAGACCCACCATACAACGAAAGTTGCCGATGGAATATGAACCTATTACAAATACAATAGAGTCAATTTTCTAGTTTGATTGTCCCTCATAAAAACAAAGGAAAACCTATTTTATTTCCTTTGCAATAGGTATATTTTCTAATGAACGTATTATGTACAATTTTTTGTACGGGAGGCCTTAGGAGGTTAAAATTATATAGGTATAGGTGAAAAACTTAAGTAAAGGACCTGTTGTATGTAGTTGTAACACGTTTGATATTCTATTTGAAAATTGATGTAAGTTCCATATTACTTTTGTACGCAACTACAAACAACCAGGTCCTTTACTTTAGTTTTTCATCTAAACGTGGGTAGATAACTAGATATTCCATGTACTTGCATGGAATATCAAATTATCTAGTTATTCCATGCTTTGCTTTTAGTTAACCGGGTCAAATAGGAACGGGCATCAGTTTCCTCCCTTCAAATACACTTTATATTATGTGTTTAAACCCGTGCCCGAGCCCGTGTGGTTGCCGGGTTAGAATAGTGCCACTCCATGTGTTCCCGTGGATGTAAGAGGCTACTAAGAGAATAAGGGCTTGTAGTATTGTTTGTTACGCGATGGGCTTGCAACCTGTCACTAATACACTCGTAAACTTCTTGGCCTGATTGTGCAAAATGTGGTTACAGAATTATCAACAAGGCTTTTAAGAGTTGTTGGTATTTCTGTAGCTCTGCCTACCCCACTCTGGGAATGAAGGCGTGATGTTATGTAGTTATTATGTGTTTCCAAGTTTACTCCTAAGTCTGACGCTTTTTCGAAATAACTACATACTCGTACGTCCTAGATAGCTAATCCTAAAGCATTGTTGATTTTTGTACTAAGGCTCCTGTGAACTACATTACTACATACCAGAATAAACTCAAGTTACCCACCGGTCATCTGAATAACGCTTGAAAGCATCAGATAATCTATGAAATTGAATGAAACAATCACGATTGTCCGACGACCAGTCGTACCGCAACATTCTAAATCAACTTGCCGAAATGAATTAGTAAATCGGCGTCGACATTCGAAGAGTCCCGTCGCCGGCTAAAAAGAGGAACAATGTCTAATTTATTTATAAGAAGCGAACCCAGATGCCGAGTGGACTAGCACAGATAGCGTAATCCTTTAAAGAGCTCTTAGATTAATAAGGGTGAGACAATGCCTTTAAGCTTTTTAAGAAGGTTTTTTAAGGTAATTGAATTTAGGTTTGGAATCAGAATGTGCCCGTGACTTTGTTCGACAGTAAATCCGTTAAACATTGTGTTCTGTTGTGAGGTTAGACAGCAGTAAGACAGCTGCTGAAATGACTAGCATAGAGTCATTCCGTCTCAGTCTTGTGATTGCAAATGTCCAAGGCCTAAGAGCCTCTTACCATTACGTGACAAGTGTACTCGCGCGCATTCTCTATCCCATGAAAAGTAGATTATTCGTCAGAAGCTCTGTAAACCGAGTTTTGCTTTTGACGATAAATTACAACTGACATAATTCATATTTTTGACTTAAACTTCAAGTCAATAATATGAATTATGTCAGCTGTCAGTTGTCACACTTATTTGGGTTAGGTTCGTATCGCAATCACAAAGATGCTCAATTCGAGCAGATGCCGTGTTGTGGTCTTGGCGAGCGAAAAATCGGAAGGGTATGTTATTTGTCGATCCGTGAATTAATTTCAATATCTCATTCAACTCACTACATTAGTAAGTTGTCATGTATGTTTCTTAAAGCCGTTCATTTAAATAAGAGGCACTAAGAATAAAAACCAGATATATTATGATTAAATTTAAATACACACAATTTCACTTTAAAATCGTAATTAAAATTGCATGAGTACAGAAACAAAACCAACTTAACTGAGCAGCCTGTCAAATGAGCCACTATGTATGCTTCATACTAATCTCTGTTGCTAGTTCGATCACAGCGTTTCTATTGACGGTACAGATAAGTTTGTGTGCCACAGATAGTGTAAATCAAGGGGAACTCATTGCTTCTCTCGAGCTATTCGACACATGATTATCCACGTCGCTGTTAATTGAATTTATGACCGGCGTTTCGCTTGTCTCGAACTGTGTTAGTGGAATCGAGGCGGATTATTAAAGTGATCAGTTGAGTAAAAATATGTATTGAAACCCTTTTACTACTACTACTTACGAAATAGACTCGAAATGGGATTTAGAGCGGGTAAGGAAATACAAAACATCTAATCAATGTAACGTAGTTTTGCTAATGTGAACCATTCCACAATTATTTGGCAATATAATTTCTACGGTCAATATTCATCATGACGGTTGACATTTTACTACCAAATCATTGGACATCGAGCTAACCCCATGTGCTTCTGTTTATTCCACAAGAAAAAAAAAACTCTTTTACCGAACAATTGTCCTCTCGTATGAGACCCATGGACTCATTTCTCTAATAAATAAAGTCCATGGAAGTGTCTACAAGTAACTCGACATTGGCGAAGTACACCTTAACAGGAGTGAAAGCCTATTAGAATTAGAATTAGTGAATTGGTTCCCGTTTCTCTATATTTTGCCCTATTTAAGACAGAAGGAGGCTCTGTTTATCTTTTAGTTTACCGTCTGTATCAACTTACCATTTATGTGACACGTCCTCGCATATTTTCAATTTTAGGCAAGAAGGTGACAATTGCTGCTTTTATCATTGAGCAAATTTTGAATTTTAATTCTAATTGGTAACTGAACAGTTTTTATAAAAATTCTTATCGATATCTTCTGCAACTGCAGGGACTATATCTTTACCATGAATTCTAATTGGTGGCAAAATTTTAATCATTATTATAGGTCACTTTCCTCGTTGCAGGTTCAGTCTATCGTGTAAAATCTTTCCCTAGAACTGATATTCTGTCGTTTACAATATGTTGTGTACATATTTCACGTATTATTATACTCTTTTGTATGCATTTACATTCATGTAAATGCTTACGTACGGCATACCCTTTTTGTTGGGATGAGTATAGTGTAGGCCTTTTTTAGCAATCGTTACTTTTTAGTTGCATCAATAGTCGTTAGGCTCCGCACCTAATATTAGGTTATCTAAACAGCGTTTGTAACGATAGCATTTAATTCGCTTTGTGTATGCCTAAATCCAATTGGGTGGTTCTACGAAATTTTTGATACAGTTTTTTCTAAGGACTGTTTATAGTTACTGATGGCATTGGTAAGACTTGTCCATCTAAAACAGTGACTGTGTTGGAATCTTCAAAGGTTTTGAGACTTATTGGACACAAAAAAGTTTGATGATCATATGTATGTAAACTTACATGTATCATTTCGGTAAATTATAAACGAATTATAATAAATGTAACAGTTTTTGAGGATGTTTAGATTGTAGAATGACGATCACGTCAGGATCACCAATGTAGAAGATAAGAAAATAGAGAGATATATCTCAAGGCGGGTGTTTTGCCTGGGTACCGAAGTCCGTTGGGATGAGATTGGAAGTGGTATATAGTGCAACGGAGTGGGGAAACTTCGTTAGCGTGATGTAGCGCAATCAGTTTGACACAAGATATTTAGATATCTTTATTTGAATGGCACTACTATTAAGTATTATGAATGATTTAGCAGACTAACCCCCTTACTTATAAACGTGGAATAACCGTGGGCATAATCTATGCCATGCTTTGTCCTTATCTGTAATTGTGACATTTGCATCTGACAGAAAGTGACAAAGCATGGCATAAGCTACCTCACGGTTATTCCGCGTTTATATTATAAGTAATAGTCTAAATCTAGGATTAGAATGGATACACTTTTTTAGATAGTTCCAAAAAAAATTGTTGATGTCGCGGGAAAGGACTAGTTAAATGTATACCAAAATGAGTAAAACAAGTCCGTAGAAATACACATCAATATCACATTTAGGTACGCGCTTTCAGTACAAAAAATAACCTAAAATTATATCGTGCAGATAAATATAATGGTTTAGCATTATGTTAATATAGTTATTAACTAAATAGCCTCCTATCGGTGGTCCTAAGCTTTTTGCCTAATCTTTATTATGTCTATAATGTTGTTTGTTTTATGCAATTTGTTTTGTTAACCGGTGTGGTCCCAATTATTAGTATCAGCGCTATCTAGGAGATTACGCGATGGAAATGATTTAGATAAGTCGGTTGAAAAGAGACCCTTCTTTTGCAATACACGTGGTGGGATAAAAAAGGTGACTGATAAATAGGTATCTATGGCTCACAAAACCGATCCATGGACGTTCTGGGGGTAGTTATTTTTTGCGTCCACACTAACGATCATGATACGCGTCGGTGCTACGCGACGGAGATACGACACGGTAAAGTGATACAAATGTGGACCCAGCTTTTCGCGAAAAGGCTTAATGTGGCAGGCCTCATGGTTTTTTTATTGCATAAATACAGTAAACAATCGCTTAGGCTCCTGATGGTAATTGGGATCGAAGTTCCTGAGACACTTGCATTCTGAAGGAAGACCTAATGCGTTGCCAACCGTGAGTACTAAGATCGAATGCCTCAATGCTAGTCATTTCACGTTTGTCAGGTGAACCAACGAGTACATAACATACATAATCACGCCTTTATTCCCAGAGTGAGGTAGGCAGAGCTACAGAAATACCTATAACTCTATAAAGACTTGTTTATAATTCTGTAACCACATTGCACAATCACACCAAGAAGTTTACTAGTGTATTAGTGACAGGGTTACAAGCTCATCGGCTAACAGTACTACAAGCCCTTGTTCCCTTAGTACATTTCATTCCCTTTTACGACATCCACGGAAAGACATGGAGTGGCACTATTCTAACCCGGCAACCACACGGGCATCCACGGTTGGGCAACCAACGAGTAAGTCGCGGAAAACCGCCGGATGTTAGTAGTATAGGACCGATGGTGATGGGAATATTTGGGGAAGATCATGTCCATGTCCATGTGACATGATGATGATGATGAACAGTGGTTGTCTCTCAAAAGTTTAAATAATCCTAAAAGAAGAAGAATGTGCTGTGATGAAAATCAATCCATACGTGTGTTAAGCTGAGTATAAGCTAAGTTAATCTTGTAATGAAGTACGTTTAAGATTTTATTCAGAGATACGACTTAGGTAGGTACTTAACCTTCAGAATGTTCAATCCAGAAACAATATATGTTACTCGTAGTACAAGATTCCGATGTAATATTTAATTTGTGGAATATGTTTTAAGTTAAATTGACTAAATAAATAAAGATTGTTCAAAACGAACACGGAATATTAAAACAATTTAGAACAAAAAAGTAATGAGTGCGTTCAAAGATGCGCCCGCGGCGAGACAGCGGTTTGGAATGACGACGCTCGCTAATTTAGTATAACTTATATTTGTTTATAACCGCTTGTTAGTAAACTTATGTTAGTTTTTAGGTGTATTAGAAACCTGATTTATAAACAGGCTGAATAAAAGTAGAGCTCCTAATCAGGCTTCATTGCTAAATTTGTGTCTCTCCACTACGACCTTACGCCTTTTTTTATGTACATTTTGGACATGGATTAAATGATTTGACGAAGGGCATAGAGCATAGGTACTTTTTGCATGAGCGGACGGTGCCATTTAAAAAAGCATCAAATATGAGCTTCGGTGGCCTTAAGGTACTTTTCAAAGGCAAGGCGAGAATTAAAATTTGTATATAAGAAAATAATTAAATCGCGCATCTTCGGTAAAAATGATTGTTTTAATGCAAACAATACTTATTTGTGCAACAAGAGAGTAAAGTTGTTTTTTGCTGCGAGTGTTGATTTTGAATCCCGAGCAAGCGAAAGATTCTAGAATTAAATCACGAGCGTAGCGAGTGATTCTAGGTTAGAATCCTGAGTGCAACGAGAGATTCAAAGACACGAGATGCAAATAACTTTGGTCTTGTGTTGCACATACAATTTTTCACCTTAGCAGCGAAAAAATACTGGGTGTTGCCTGTAATAGGAGGAATAAATTGAGGGATCGTTTCTACTGTATAAACGTAGCAACATTTGTTCTACAACTTTTACAAAATATGTAATTTATTGTTTGGGATCTTTTCGAACAAACTAAATAGCATTTTCAGTGTACTCCATCCAATAGTCTATTTGACATCTACTGTCAGCCTACAAACTTCGTAGTTTTCGCAATACATTGCTGGCTTGGAAAATCTAAATTCATTAATATTTAGTAAACAAAAAGTTATTTTCAAAAGTTGTAGAATAATATGAGTTCCCGATACGTGATCGCAAGGTACTGATAGTTTTCATTATGAATAGGTACAGTACTTGAGTGCTTCCTCCGGTAACGCATGCTCTACGGCAGCGATGGAAAAACATCGCGAAGATCTAGCATATTTCGCTTCCTACATAAAAAGTCATTGCACAAATGATACAAAGTCTAATCCGTGGGTCTATAATCATGCCGCTGTGGATAAAAATGGATAAAACATCAGTCGCCCTCTGACAAGTATGTAAGTGCGAGAGCGACGTATGATTTATCCAAATTTCATCCATCGGGATTAAAGAGACGATAATAATGTGGGCTAGGTATTTTTTTTTATAGCAAGGAGAATGCAAACAAGTACAACAGCGACCTGATGGAAGTGGGAACTGAGACCCATAGATATTTGCATTCTTAAGACTACATCACATGACTGAAACACAACAACCCTGAGATCAAAAGGGCAATGTTTCTATGCTAGTCATGTCACCGGTTGTCATACCCTCACATCGCATAAGATGAAGCATTATATATACCAGCATCGAGTTTTGTTATATAACAATTTGAATACTAAACCGTTTTCAATTAGTCCTCGAGCCGGCCGTTGATTTGTGAAGGCGCTCCCATAAATTCGGCTTTTGATTGGAGCCGTGTTTATTTTGCCCGCCATTATGTTGATTTAGCACCGACTTGGGTGTTCTAGATAACGCCGTGTTAAACGCGTTTTGTGATTGGTCTCTTCGATTGTATACAGTATGTGATGTGTGTGTGTGACTGCACTAAAAAACGAATTTGGGCGTTCACAGTTTATAAAATAGTAGCGACCCGCTTTGGTTTAGGGTCAATCAACTTTTCTTTGTAGCTCGTTGCCATGGTGACGTCTCCTGGGTCACTCTTTAAAACCACGATTTTAAAGTATATAAATCCAGCAAACATCGGCTTTTGTGGCAATTACAAGCCCATTCTTTTATGGGTTTTCTTCCAAGCGTATTAGTAGTGTATATTATAACCATTTTTCTAAGGAACTCTATCACTGTTGTCTCCTGGCTTACGGGACAGAATAACAACAACGAAAAGTTGATCCACCCTTTAAACAAAATTAAATATGGCCTATATTAGTCAGGGTAGCTTTATATGAGTTAATTATTATGCAAACAACTTTGAAAGTCGGTTCAGTATTTCCAAGGAGTCCCCCCAACATACAAACAAGATACAACATAAGAACAATCGCAATTTTACCTCCGTATAATATTATTGTTTTGTTTTAGTATTTATTTACAAGTCAATTCCGTATTTCATTTTTTTCATATTTGTTATTTTTTTCTGTCCGTCACCCAAATACGTGTAGGTTAGTATATATATACTATATTTTTACCAAATTAATAAATGCTAGGCAGGCATAAAGGCTAACAAATCTTTGTGTTTTTTTTTATAAATTCGTGGAAGACTGTTAGCTAATTGACCAATTTCGTAGGTTATAATCATGATTTATATTATAACAAATAAGTTAGCATAAATGCCTTGCGCATATTAACTGCGAGAATTTATCGGAGCAGTTACAAATATACTTCAACTCCTTCCGTTAGGGGTTGAATTCTTAAACATCTTCTTTTGGTACTTCTATATAACTCAAAAACGCAAGTTCAAAACTTGGCGTTTTTACGTTTAGTCAGTTGTTAGTCAGTCGGTCCATATTGTAAAAGATTGGCTAGTATAGATAACGCTTCCTTTTATAATCGATCTCATTCGGGTTAAATAGTATATACATGTGGATTTATATAATGTGAATAAATGTATACATGTAGGGCATTACTCATCCCATCTGCTGTTGCACGGTGGGCTTAGATAGGTTGGATCTATTGCCGAAATCAAAGAATTTGTATTGGATTGATGTAAGCTGGGTTCGACTGTATCATTAATTGCCGACAGTGATGTATAAAACAATGACTTATATAAGGCTAGCGACCCGCTGCAATTTTTTTTTCTTGACAATTTTATTTTATTTTTGTTTTTTTTTTTTTATATAAAAAGTCTCCTATGTCACTTCTAGTACCTCCCAGAATATTTGTACAAAGTTTCATGATGATTTGTCAAGTAGTTTTTGCGTGAAAACATCCACGCTTTCACATTTATAATATTAGTAAGGATAAGGATTTAAGGACAGATAAAATAAGTCCATTCTGACAAATAGCACCATGAAGTTTATGAATACTGATAATGAATACAGCAGTAAAACAATGCGAAGCTTATTTGTTGCGTGTGACGGAATGGTAATAATAGCATTATTTTACTCCTATTAACATTCTCAATATTCAGAAACTTCTTCGTGTAATTTGTCAGGATTAACTGCTTATCTGCCTACTACTGATTAAGCTAACGTCTGCTGAAAATGCGCTTTAGCCTTTTTACTTAATTAATGGCTTTCACCAATGTCGAGTTTTAGACAAACACCATGAACTTATTAAAAAAATGTTTTATATCAAACGCGAGGAGAATTGTTCACTTAAATAGTATTTATTCCGGTGGACTAAACAGAAGGACATGGGGTTAGTTCCATGCGCTTCTGTCGAGTCGTGCTTTTATTTAGCCTTATCTTTTATTGTTACGTTTCAATTTGACAGAAACTGACAAAGCATAATTTGACCAAAGTAAGTTTATTGTATGTTTATGGGTATGACTTATATTTAAATAATTCCTCATTAGACCACGGAACCCGGCGGTCCGAGCGGCCCGCCCACCGAAACGTCATCGCCTTATGATTTAATGGCCCTCTAAAGCCTTAATTAGCTGTTTGCGTGCTTACCTCATTACAAAATGAATTATCTAGCTGTTTGGGAACATGTTTTGGATCGGCGAAAACGTGACTGTGGTCCGGATGATGTTCTAGGTCGAAGGTAATTAATATGTTGACGCTCGTCTTTTTGTTCTGCGTGTGTAATAAGGATATCATGGTGGACCTTCAGTGGGCGTGTTATTAATTTTTCAACCGATGTTGATATGCAATTCATATTTGACCTTTAACTCTTTGGCATACTCTAATCTTAATTTAATTTATCCAGATAAGCTCTCTCACTTACACTTAGACTCTGTAGTATATTTTGTGCAATTACCTTTCGGACACCATTAAACAATGGGAAGTGTCGTAAAACTCTCAAGTAACATGTAAAGTCATTCGTTTACGGTGGTCAAAATCAAAATCAAAATGTTTATTCAGTAAATAGGCCCCCATGGGGTTCTTTTACACGTCAGTAATATGAAGTGAATTTACTAGCGCTTCAGATAAGACCATCATTGCGGAGAAGAAGCTCCAAGAAACTCACGGGAAATTGTGATTACGAGGCGACACGATATCTTCCACTGGTTGATTGTTACATTATTCTTCTCTTGCCAATGCTTGCGATTTACTTGCTCTTATAGGTATGCATCCAGGAGAAAACTAACGTTCTTAATAGCAACACTTGTGGTAAATTCGCTTTAGTTGAATCAAAACGTATGGAACCTGTCTGTCTGGTTTTAAGACTTAAGACTGAATCTAAAGTTATGTGTATTCTGTAAAGGACTCTAAAGATGGAAAGAAAAGTATATTTGATACTTATGTTTTTGGAAAACGCATAATAATAAGGGAACACCACGTTCCATAGAAATATCTACACACTTAAAATCAAATGGGGTAACATTAAAAAAGAAAAGAAAGCCCGAAATATGAAGTCCTAAACTATGATCCAATGTATTAACGCGCCGGTGACGCGTGACTTCATTCATAACCGCCCCGCAGGAGGTCCGGGAGGCGTCGGATGAATTTACGATGTGTAATGGCTGTGTTACTTTTTGTTGTGCTGTGACGAAATGGGATTGATTGACCAACAATGTTGAGCGATTTCTTTTTCTATGAGGTGGTTAGCCTAGTTGGTCCCACCAATGAAGGAAGCCATCCGGATTTGATCCGCGGTTATCATATCATATTTATTTATTTATTGAAAGGTACACTTACAGCAAGTACACAAAGCATTTATAACATATAAACAGATTAGGGTATTATGTCTAGTGTACAAGCCAATTACAAGTATACACAGCATTTATAGAAAACTTAGCGGACTAAATAGAAACAATAGGTAACACTAAACATTAGTACGTAACAAACAAGCCAGAATTTTAGTTTTAAATTTTGCAAGCGAATCAAAAAACAAATCCAGATCGGGCAAAGCTGCACTTATGCAATTGAATGCATTACAGACACGAGGCAACGGAGAATGCCTACCAACATTAGTACTATATGAGGGGACTGACAGGATTTTACTAACAGGTTTCCTAGGTGGACGAGGTGGCACACAAAATTTAAATAGAGATTTATATTAAATGAGAGTATCATCAAATTTTTCTTACTTGAGCTAAGTAGTAAACAAACGTCACTCTATCACAAATCATGACATTCCGAAAGAATCACTCAATGAAACTAACCACAATAACGATAAAATAACTAGCCCGTGAAATAACTAGCATAGAGGCATTCCATCTTAGTCCTCAGGGTTGGCAACGCATTTGCAGTCTTAGGATTGCAGTCTTGTGAATGCGAATGTCTATGGGTCACAGTTTCCACTTACCATCAGGCGGCCTGTGTGCTCGTTTGCCTTCTCGATGCCATAAAAAATATATATAAAAAAAGATGGACATTACTTTAAACAAAACGCATTCATTTCTACTAAATATTGCTTTAAATTATCCTTACAAATAACATCTTGCTAAAATCGTAATTTTAAAAATGCGCTGCCAACCCAACTGAGGACTAAGATGGAATGCCTCTATGCTAGTAATTTCACCGGTTGTCTTATCCCCACACCGGAACACAACAATGCGAACACTGTTGCTTGGCGGATGGTTAATGGATAAGATGGTGGTAGCGATCCGGACGGACCCTGCACAGGGTCCTACCACCACTAAATAAAATACTAAATAAAATATTATTATTGTTAAGGATTCACATACAATTCTAGTTTACGGAAACTCATTAAATCGTATTTAAGAACCCAACGTTTTACTAATTTCATTTACTCACTTAGTGAATTAGAAGAAAGAAAGAAAGAAAAAACGTTAATTTACTTACATCTAACACAAGTACAGAATAACAGATAAAACGAAAAAAATATAATTAAAACAGGAACTGAACCAGTGCTAGATTAAGCAAAATGGTTCCTGCTCAGCATGTTACTGGTTTTTAGGCCAGAGCTGGTCTTCCGCAGGAATCATTTGGTGACAAATTCACTCTATAATCCGATGTCATAATAAAATGTCAAGCTTCTCCTGCCTTTCACCTTATACTTTTCTTTCTACTTCCAAAATGTTCACGCAAAACCTAGTCTGGATAACAATAGAGGCAAAGACAATGTAGATTGTGCGTGATGAGTTCGACGATTCATTCCTGACTCTTGGATGTTGTCTATGTTAATTAAGTAACAGTAGGTACTAAGAGCATCAATGTTAATTGACCAATGGTGGGTCTTAGCGTTATGTATCTTGACTAGGCCCCGGAAATAGCTAGTAATGCGTTTGTTGTGTTGAAGTAAAGTAAAGTTAGTCTCTTGGGTGATAGACATTAGATGGTGTGGGGTTCATAGGCGTACCTATTATTAAACTTCATGCATAGTCTTCCATTATAATATGTTAAGCATGCTTAGAACCTTGTCACTGTGATTGTCATTGTCATTGTCATAATTGATACTTATGTACTTAATTGGAATCTTATTATGGCAAGGCACTAAAGTGTTTATTTTCGTTGTTTTATTGCGGTTTTAGTATTACCGTCCGAGCCGTCGCCACACGTTCATATTTATCCTCGCAAGGCCCAACGTCCTATTTCTAGGACTGAGAATTGTAGTTCTTGCGGCCCAATTTAATGTTTAAATTTGTCAATTAGCGGCCCAGAGTCAGAGAGATAAAATAAGGACATTCACTTAGAACAAAACCATTCTTAAACAAAAATGCGTGAAACGGAATTTTACCTTTGACTTTTGCCTGGAATTTGTTTTTTTTTAAATATTTTAAAGCAACTCAAAGTTCTGGGCTTCAAGCATATGTGCCTTTAATTAGGACACTGGGTCATTATTACAAACATCCTAAAAATAGCTTGGGCCTTACGAGGTTAAGTTGATCATGCATTTTACCTTAATTATTTAAATAAGTCGCTAATTCATTCACAGAATAGTTTTTTAAGGCGGGCTTGCACCAAAATTTTAACCTAGAGTTAATCTGACAGTTTTGGTAAGAACCTGAGAGGAGTTAGAATCTAACTCTGAGTTAATAATCATAACCCAGCGTGGTGCAAGTGAGCCTAAGAGAAACAACGCTCAAGGCGTCTATTCTACTGCGTTAAAACGATATCGCGTTTGACGTGTTTTAGAATCGATAATGTCAGAGTCGCCATTATTGTAAATGACATAAAGAGTTATCAAAACGTTGACAATACGGAAACACGCCAAAGACGATGTCGTTATAACCGTGTAAAATCCCAGCCCTGATATCTCAAAATGTAAACTGCTCCTTATATGGATCCGAATCGTAAATTATAAAAGCTTATTGCATTGTAGCAAAAGCAATGGGTTTCACTCATTATGTAATGTCTCAAGATTTTCTTGAAACATGCAAACGAGCACACATCCTTCGACTGCAAATAAGTTGCCAAGATGCCAACCGTGGATCTCTAATCTCGGCATGATACGGTAAATCGTGTATTATTGGCCACCGCCAGTAACTGGCCACTTTGCAACAATAAGTGTAAAGCAAAAGATATGCTGACATTTGAAAATAGAATACCTAGATCCAGAAATATTATTCGGAGTGCTGTTAAACTTTCTTTACTAACAGCGTCAGTATATAAAATTTGTAGCTAGTAACTAAAAGTCATTTTCTTAACTGTGGGGCTAGACAAGTTGCATTCGATAATCGTTAGCGAGTCAGTGACTATCTCCGTGGCTTACGTCAATTCCATATATTTTTCAATCGAAACATAATCGCTAACCATTGTCGAATGCAACTTGTCTAGCCCCACTGGCCAGTTATTGACGATTTACCCTATCGTCGTCGATGTTTTTTTTTTTTTTTTTTTATGTTAAGGAGAAGGCATACGAGCACTCAGGTCACCTGATGGTAAGTGAAATCTGAGACCGATAGACATTTGAATTCTCAAGATTATAATCCTAAGACCTCAAATGTGCTGCCAACCCTGAGGACTAAGATGGAATGCCTCTATGCTAGTAATGTAAAACGACAGCTCTTATTCACTAGACAGTAATGGCGGCCGAGTTAAAAACAATACCGTAAAGGTGCTTTTCCACCAGCGAGGCAGGACAAGGCGAGAATTTTCATTTGTATTAAAACAACCATTTCCACCGAAGATGCGCGTTTTTTTATACAGATTTCTAATCTCGTGTCACCAGCACCTTAACGCATCAAAAGCAACATTGTTTTACAGTGTAGGATAGAGGGCCTGAGTTATTTTCATTCATTCATTTATAATAAGCAGAGATCGGACAAATGGGCGTTATTACTCGCAATAATGTGGACATTCGATCCTTTGCAAGGCAGTCATAATTAATAAATAAATGATACAAAGATTTGTTATTGTGTGTTTAAACAGGTATTTTAATAATTTTTCCGTGGTTATTTTATTCCTTTTCACGGCTAAAATAAACTTATGAGGTGAAAGCTCCTTTCGCAATGCACGGATATTAATGGAGCAAGCTTATGTACTTAAATTAATATATTATCAATGGCCACTCCTGTATTATTTATTTATACCTATCCTGCAAAGGATCAAATTAAAGTTCAGGTAAGAAAAACATTAATAAAATTTAATTTGTTTAATTAAAATTGGAGTCATGTCCACATTATTGCGAGTAGTGACACCCATTTGTCCGATCTCTGATAATAAGAGTAGGTATAGATACTCAACACCACCACGAACGACAATAGTCTTTTCTCATAGCACCTCAACAAAGTTTCAAAAACTCGATGTATTAAAAACAAAACCAAATAAAGTCATGGCGATGACTATCGCATCAGCACTCCGGGGCGTGGCATCACTTGTCAACGATTTACATTTTAATAAAATAATAAACCTATCCCTGTAATAATAATGGAAACTTATAAACATACTTTAGTACCGTTATGGTTGTCTTGTAGCGAGGCAGCGTAATGGTAAAAGTAACAGTAGGCCAGCAAAAAAATCTAGGTAAATTTTGTCCTTAAACTAATTCGGTCAACATTATGTGATATTTTTTCTAGCATTCTTTTCCCATGTACCCAATAAATTACTGTCAAAAGTACACAGTACAGTGACTCGAAACTAAAATGTTAGAACCCTACTGTTATAAAACAGTAGGCTTAACAAATTGTACCCCAATGTGTGACATATCGTCATAATACGGATGTAAAATGTATGATTTGTATGATTTTTTTGAAAAGGTTTATCTAAAAGTGAAGCCACAACAAGAATTGTACGTGATAAAATAGGCTACTAATTATAGCAAGTAATTTTTTATCGCTCTATCGCTCGCTGCATCTGATTGGTCGAGAGGGTTACATATCATGTTTATAATCCCAAGTTTATCGTGTTTACATACATACATAAAATCACGCCTACATTCCCAGAGTAGGGTAGGCAGAGCAAATGTGGTTACAGAATTATCAACATGTTTTTTAAGTAACCACATTTTGCACAATCAGGCTATGATGTTTACCAGTGTATTAGTGACATGTAGCAAGCCCGTCGCGTAACAGTACTACAAGCCCTTATACTCTTAGTCGCCTCTTACGACGTCCACGGGAAGACATGTCGGGAAGGGCGGGTGGATGGGATGGATGGAGTTGGATTCGTTTTTGTTGTAATATATTTTTATATTTCTCATTGTAAACTAAATTTTAATGCTGTTTTTAACCTATGTGTAACCTATGCTTCAAAACAGATGGACTGATTCGGACGTGGTTTGTTGTTTAAAAGCTAGTTTATTAGAGATCGTTCATGGCTAGATTGGTTGAAAATTTGTTGGGCTGTTTAAGAGTTATTACGTCTGAAAGTAGGAGTCGCCTTTATCCGTACTTTTTATCTATTTAAGAAATACATTAAGGCATCGACTGAGAAACGTTTTTTTTTTTATTCTCTGTGCATATGACAAGAAGCGTGTATAAAACAAGAGCGTATTACCAAAACTGAACTGGTATGATTTAATTTACTCGAGTTATGCAAATAATTTCAAATCAATATTTTTATGGGACGCGAGGACAAAACTAAATGGATTCTATATCTACATGAAAGAAAATAAGTTAAACTAGATATTTCCAAAGTAAATAATACTTATACCATATTTGCTGTATTTTTACAAAATTAAAAAAGGTTTTTACTGTCGCAGCCATAAATGTTGGTGGATTAATACAGAATATGGCCCTGAACTTGCCAATCAATTTTTTGACATTATGAAATTATTGCTACAGATAATTGTTGAGACTCACACTTCCACAATCGTAACTTTCCTAGGGTAATTGGAATGAGTCCTATAAATTTTACGTGTCTATGTGAATATATATTGTTGCCACGTTACCCTTATTGTTTTTTTTTTCATATTACTATTGTATCTTTTGACTATTACTATTGTAATGAATTAATAATTTTAAATTATATTTACTTATTCGTTTTCTACAATCATGATAAGGATAATTTTAATTTCGATATGCAATGCAAACTGAAATGTTTTTCTTAAAATAAATAATCTAAACTAAACTATTATTTATGCGGCCTACTGTATCTTGTCCACGACCCATCCACCCCTTAACTCACCGCCTCGGTTTGATACGGACTTGTTATGAAATGGAATTTGAAATTGTGCGTTATTCGTCACTTGTTTATTTGTGTTCCCGTTCTGTACCGCTTAGGAATTGGACCATCCATTTCGAATTAATTTTACGAGGCATTGTCGCCAATGAAATGTGTATGGTTACTAGCTTTTGCTCGCGACTTCATCCGCATAGAATTGGTTATTTTCCTAACAAATCATTGACAAAACTATTTTCTAGGTATCCTTATCGGGCGGTTTATGCGTGGTCTAAGGAAAAACTTCTAACGTATTTGTTGAGAATTCATAATACTAGTAGGGATAGTTTGTGGTAGCAGATTTTCTGCAACTCAACGACTTGTTCAATGCGTCAAAGTACATATTATTATTTTTCATCACACATGCTCGGAAAGAGCGTTATACGTAATAGCCTTTTACCTCCCAAGGGAGTTATGGGTTTAGTTTAAAAATATAGAACCTGATGTACTAGTACTTGTGTACATCATTTCAGACTAAGGAGGTATAAAGTCAGCCAAGATTTATTTCCTATATTTAAATCTTGGCTTCAAACCAATTTTACTGTATATAAAACTTATACGGTAATGCAATTAAAATCATTAAATTTTATATTGAAAATCGGTACAATCTGGCAGTATGGCCTGTCAAGTTAGAAAACTAATAGCAGTTCTTAGCATTATCTGTGAAGATTATTTTGAAAAAAACTTGAGTTGACATGTTGACAATCTCTTTTAGCGAGTCGAATGCCATTCATTTTTGATTGTTGTTTTACCTCCCAAGGGAGTTATGGGTTTAGTTTTAAAATATAGAACCTGATGTACTAGTACTATTAGTGAACATCATTTCAGACTAAGGAGGTATAAAGTCAGCCAAGGTTTATTTCCTATATTCAAATCTTGTCTTCAAACCAATTTTACTGTATATAAAACTTATACGGTACATTTAACTGCATTATATTCATATATTACTATAATTTTAGAGACATTTGAAATTAAAATTATTAAATTTTATATTGAAAATCGGTACAATCTGGCAGTATGGCCTGTCAAGTTAGAAAACTAATGGCAGTTCTTAGCATTATCTGTCGAAGATTATATTGAAAAAAACTTGAGTTGACATGTTGACAATCTCTTTTAGCGAGTCGAATGCCATTCATTTTTGATTATTGTCTTCTTTAATAGTCTAATTTTATTTTGTTTCCTTGCCAATGTGATGAAATACATTATGTGTATCACGGGCAGTAAGGGGATAACAAACTCGAGTCATTAAAAGCCCTCCGGCTACGGCGTCGGGCTTCTAGTACTCTCGTTAGTTATCCCCTTCTTACTTCCCTTGATGCACAATGTACAATGCACTGCGTAGGTATTCAAAGCTGGTTGAGCCTGTAAATTGACTTTACAGTTTCGTGGACACGATATATTGCAAAATAATTTTCTTTTGATTAGTTAATAGACAGTTTAAACTAAGGTGCTACTTAAATAAAACTTAGTTTAGTTGTATTAAAAGTATGTTTGTATGTAAACACTTTATTGTATAAAATAAAACAAAAACAATACAATGAAGACAAGAAAATGATGCCGATCTTATCCCTTCAAGGGATAAAAGTTACTTGAAATGAGATTACTTTAAGAAACGAATATCATCTACTTCTTTGCACGCACTCTTTTTTTCGACGTTTTTAATATATTCTATCTTATTTCGGTTCCGTGTGGTTGCCGGGTTAGAATAGCGCCACTCCATGTCTTCCCGTGGATGTCGTAAGAGGCGACTAAGGGAATAAGGGTTTTAAATACTGTTAGGCGATGGGCTTGCAACCTGTCAGTAATAGGTACACTGTTCAACATCTTAGCCATTATTGTAAATGACATAAGAGTTATCAAAACCTTGACAATACGGAAACACGTCAAAGACGATATCGTTACTACCGTGTAGAATCCCAGCCCAGAAGTAATTTAAGAACCTATTGAGTCCTGACATAAACTCTTGATAATTTCCTTACTTGTTTTTTTCAGGTATGTGGTACAATGAGGCCGGCATCACAAAGGTTGTATGTTTGTCTATAAAGAGCAGAGCTGTGTTGTATTTAAAATCAATTCATAACTTTGTTACATTTATGTGACACAATAAATATTATTACGACAGTTCAAACTTCCATTTCAAATTCAATTTCTAATTAACTTAATGACTGGTCATTTGGTCGCGAAGGGAATAAATTTGTGTACAGATTTATATCGATAAAATGTGGGCGGCGGCGAATAATAACTTCACTACAGCAATGCAAAGTTATTAAGTCGGTGGACAAATTTCGAACTAATACCACCAAATACTAATCCGATGAGTAATGTTTGACTGTAGAAGCGCTGTCAACGGCAAATATAAATTGGTTATTATGTAAGTGTTGCGTAATAGTGATGGGATGATCGATAGAAGACTTGTTTATGATATCTTAATGGTTTATAGCTTTTGTTGAGATTATCGTTCAGTAGTCAGTACATTGTAATGAGTTCTCTTCGTTTTATAGTTTGATACTTTATCGTTCCGTTTTCAATTATAAAACGCTTAATTAGGGGTTAGGGCCTCCATGTTCGGTCTTGTTCATCCTAATCAACTAATATTTTGATTGCGAAGGGAGTTACTTTTGAGTTCCTGGTCAGGACATTGGATAGTTTCATCCCAGAGAAAAACATAGTTTCCGAGAGAATCACGATAAACGGGGTCTTGGCGGACGAAGTCGCGAACAAAAGTTAGTATTTATGTATTGAATATTTACAAATGTAATCGCCAAAAAATGGTACTTAATAACTTATTGCCCTTTAAAAAATGCTTAATTTGGTAACTTTAAAGAATTTAAAAAGTTTAAATTACATACATACATACATAACATCACGCCTGCATTCCCAGAGTGGGGTAGGCAGAGCTACAGAAATACCAAAAACTCTAAAAAGACATGTCAATAAATCTGTAACCACGTTTTGCACAATCAGGCCAAGAAGTTTACTAGTGTATTAGTGTTAGTTTGCAAGCCCATCGCCTAAAAGTATTACAAGCCCTTATTCCCTTAGTCGCTTCTTACGACATCCACCACGATCCTCGAGGTTATCTTTATTTAAGTATGTCATCAATGTGTTCCTTATTTTGTCATTGAATGCTAAGATCGTGATTGTGACTTCTTTTTTCGTAAAAATCTTTTGAGTTCACCGGGTATCCATATAAACGCAGTAATAAATAAATTTTCTCTTTTAAATCCCCTTCACCATCTTACTGCATACATCACTGTAACCGGTAATTTACACGTACGATATTTCACATAACTATGTCGACTAATTGAGTTGTTTCTCGATAATCGACTATCGATATAATCGCAGCCCTAAGGGGTGTAATTTACCTTTTTTGTGCGGGCTAGTTTTCGTTGCTGATTTATTGTTTTTCACCGTCCAATTGTGTGTGTATATTGACAGTTTAATCGTTTGAGAAGCTGTTTTTGGAAGTATTTATTGAGGAAAATTTACCTTTAGCAAACTAGGTATATGCTTAACATCTTGACAGTATCTTTTTCTAGGAAGGTCGAAACATAGCCAAATGAATTCGTTCTATTTATAAAAAGTTTCTAGTTAATTTTAAGAAAAACCAGTCTCTGTAGTCATCGGTGTAGGTGACATAAACTCGGTTTAGGGTTCCATACCCAACGGGTGCCAACGGGACCGATTTACTAAGCCACCGCTGTGGTGCAATTACCCGGTCAGCTGTTCGAATGTGCAGGCTTCCTCACGATGAGTTCCTTCACCACAAGAGCATCGGGTCATGTACTTAGTAAAGTCATTGGTACAAGGTGACCGCGGGGGTTCGAACTCGGTACCTTACGATGACGAGTCTAGCCGAGGCCACCAACGCTCTACAAGTTGAAATTAAAATTGAAATAATTTATTTCTGACTATAGATCGATCCATAATTGCATTAGTCAAACAAAATACTTAACAACTTAGGTTAGTACAATAAAAATGTTTAAAACATAATATCTGGTATGGGCCGTTTTTTATCTATTTGTTAGTTTCATAATTCTCGTAACCGGCTCGCATCAGTGGCGCTAGACATGTTGCATTCGATAATCGTTAGCGATTATTTTTCGATTGATAAATGTATGGAATTGACGTAAGCCACCGAGATAGTTACGTCAATTCCATCTATTTTCAATCGAAACATAATCGCTAACGATTGTCGAATGCAACTTGTCTAGCACCACAGGACGCGTCATATTCGGGTTGAAACTAAACCGATAACTAGGTACAGGCAATAACGCCAATAACGTGATCATTTCATTAGCTAACTCTTCGTATTCAAAACGTAGTAAAATATTTACTGTAATAAATACATGTGGTCGTCCAAATAAAAAGCCTACTAATAATTAAGTAACAGTTGTCAGAACGGCGTAACCGCCTGCCGCCATAAAGGCCCGTTTGATTTGGACGGCGACATAATTATGTGCAAAATTATGTATGCGTTTGTGTAGGCAGTCCTTCAGCATTATGGTGGTGGTAGTCTGCGAAATGTCGCCAGCCGTAATGTTTAATTATCCAATGTATAATATACGGCATATATTGCTGTAGTTTAATTGCATGCTGAATTACGACGTTTGTATAATTTAACAGCGTACATGCTTCCTTTTGGTAAAAATATAAGGCGCTTGCGGCTGTGTGCGTTGATTTTCTTTCCTTTGAAGTTTATTTTCTTAGTGCCTAGTAGTCACTTTATTTTAAATGGCTAGGTTCAACGGTTTATTCTGTCCGCCGATTGTGAGTCAGTGAGTCAATCAGAGTTTTATTTGTACAGGTAAATGTCTTGTAAATATAAAGGGTTTAATGATTTTTGGTATTCGATTAAAGAGCCAAGACCTTTTTTATGATATGTAGAAGGCGAACAAGAACACTAGCCACCTGATGGTAAGTGGGATCTGAGATCGATAGATGTTTGCATTCTCAAAAATACAATCCTAAGATCGCGAAGGCGTTGCCAACCCTGAGGACGAAGATGGAATGCCTCTGCTGATAATTTCGCCGGTTCTCTTATCCCCACACCGGAACACAACAATGCGAACAAGAAGAAATGATTACAAAGAGATTCAGGAGAAAACATTAACATTGTCTCTAATAAATGCATCTAGTTTCCGCACAAAATATACGCAAGTTCTCTGAAATAACTTTATTTATGGCAACACTTTACAACTAATTGTAATTTACGTGATCAATCAGCTATTACAGAACCGAGAATGGTAAGGATTGATGTAGTTAATAAATCATAATTATCGTAAAGTATGGTCCATACTTTATGACCAAATCCGTGTTATGTTGGTAACGCAGGTTCTCTTATATCAAATACGGTAGCTGTTTTACTGCCGTGCTACTGACCCGTTTACTTGAAATATTCGTAACAGCAGCAGAACACGGTTCGTAAACTTAGATACAACAGTTGTGATGTTTTAATAATAAATTCTAAAACATCAGGGAAAGCCATTCTAATGTGTTCTTATATACATGTTCGGGGAATGTGGTAGTGAAGGAGGCGGAGGTTGTTCTTTCTAGAGCCTTTGAGACTTGCTACATTTAAACCAGGGACCCGCCCGCCCATTCACCGATAAAAGCCTTTGAAAGACTAACCTCTCAATAGAATACCCCACTAAAAGAATAACCTCTTGGAACGAAATAGATGACTAAGTTATTTGTTAAAGTAACCGTTCACTATAAGGGATATCTTAACAGCTAAAGCACAGATAACCCTTGTAAATAGCACTTTAAAAAGCATATTGAATGGCTTTCCTAAGTAAAACCCTTATAAAACCCAATCGAAACCCCTTGAATGGGATAGCGGGCCGGTCCCTGATTTAAACAAAATGGTAGTAATAAACAGTAAACCTAAACTCAGCTTGACGTGGAAAGTTTGAATTAAAATCATTTCTGTCGCAAATTGCACTCTTCCGTACGTTATATTTGCATGATCTTCTCTACTGCTTTATCCATGTTAACATCTATCTACGTATGTAACTTATTGTGTAGTGTTTACACACAGTATTGTTAACACATTAAAAACGCAGTGTTACTTTTCAGTGCTGGACACATTGCCTTAAAAATACCTACTTCTTATCAACACGGTAAAACTATATTGCTTTTGACATGTTATCGTTTTATCGATGTTTTGAAAGCTCTTATTTACTTGACTGTAATGGCGGCGGGTTATAAAAACAATACGATCACACGTCAAGTCAAGGCTTTAGCATATTTTGTAGAATCTCGGCCCAGAAAATATGGCGACATCCTTCAATGAATATAAAAATAAAAACTGTAAATTGAATTACTCGTGTTAAATTTGCGTGACAGTGTTCATCTTACTTCCTCTTCTCTTGTCTATGCCCCATGGTCGGGTATCTTCAAGGAGTTAAGGCCCCGTTGCCGCGCTCTCCCATTCCTTACGCTAAAGGGGTCACCCAGATAACCTTGCATATCGAAAATTCCAGAGTGAATTTCTCCCTGCGTGTTCCTTGCACTTGCACGAATTAGATATCCTGCAGGCGTTCTATGAAAACACGAAGTTAGATATTAAATACTACTTATCCAATAGTTAGAGTAGCACAGGGGTTACCATGACGTGGCTTAGCAATTAAATTTACGGCAAAGGGAAAGAGACAGAGCTGGACAACTGCTAAAGCTGTGTCCTTTACGCTCATCCTGAACTGAATTGCTTAGGCATGTCGTGGTAGCGCCCCAGGAGTTCATAGGACCGATGGTGGAGATCTTTGGGGAAGGCTTATCTCCAGTTTTGGACGAATTAGCAATAGGTTAATTTTACAAAACGTTTAAGCGCTGAGGACTCTAGTGAATAAATGAAATAAAATAAAAATAATCACTATTATGGTGATGATGATGGATGAATTTACTTTCGGGACTTTTATTCTTGCGTGAAAGAGGCACGGTCGTTGAATTTCTCATTTCGTTTTTGTTAATACACACTTACAGAACTTTTGATAAATAGGATATTACTTTGTTAGTTTGCTTTAGATTTTTGTGTATCTTTTGTTCTCGTTACGTTATCGCTTATACATACAAGTATTAAAGGATCTTTCCCCGTCGCAAATACCACAGCCAGAACTGCGGGCCAGTTGCTTTGTCCTTGTCCATTTTACGCAACTTGTAAGCAAAACGATCGGCTGGCAATACAGTCTGCACTGTGGTTACATGATTTAACGATAATAGTCCGTTTGTTATTCACGTTAGTTTAAACTGTGACCTCGTTTTCATGATTCTGCACCAGACTGACCACTTCCTAGATCGCTATCCGCCGTGATATAGCTTATGTGAGTGATGCCTCATAAGTCCTTGTGTCCGTGTCGCTGTCAACGGAACCACTGAACATGATGCTAACACCTCAATTCGTTGCGTATGCTCATCGGCTAGGGTTGCCAGATAAATCGATTTCAAAAGCCAAAAGTTGTATTCCTACTGCTCTAAGCGGTCTAGTTGTAGCGGTACTTGCCTCTCCTGTGTTTGAACTTCGCAAGAAAATTGCTGTCCGATTTATATATTCAAAGTATGAAATTTACTTTGTTATTAAAAGGTACGTCTTGATGTTTCTGATATAGTTGCTAAATGGCTAGGTACCTGCTTATAGCTTATTAGAAAGCGCATTTCAAATAAGTAAAGAAAATATAACTCTTGAGTTACGAAAGGGTTTAAGGATACCCAACAATAAAACACCAACTCGTTATTGAAAACCAAAAACAACGACACGGAACAGTACACTTTAATTATAGGTATCCAACAGGCGGTCTTACCAATAAATAGCGATCTCTTCCAGACGAACTTGTTGTTTTTGGATGTAGTTGTGAAATTTGTCCTTAATTCATTATTTTTCATAGATACAAAATGTCATAATAGTCTGGCGGGGATATTTCAACTAAAGTGTAATTCTAACTATTGATACTAACTCTCAATCTATCTTATCCATATACAGATTGCTTTCCTTGGATATTTTAATGTGTGTAGGTATATTACTTTGCCATTTGTTCTTATTTTGGACTACTATCCTCCTGTAGTATACCCGTAGATATATGTAATAATAACTATATGTAATATTAATATTAAATTATGATTACGTGCTAATAAAGATAAGTGTATTAACACTAAATAAGTAGTAGTAGTTTGTGTGACATTGTCCCCTGTATTTATTTACTTTATTCCTCAAAGTTGGCAACCCTACGTGCTTCCACCCTCACCAGCGCCCACGCAGCGTGATGGTATCTCGCGAGTTACGATCTCGCACGTTGTTGTCGGTTGTTAACGATTGCATTTGTCGACTTGTGAAGATGCGCCGGTATTCTGGGCCAGGATGGTCTATGAAGCACTAAATTGGATTTAGGGATTTACTATCCCTTTCACTTGTCACTTGTTGCTGAGTCTATAGAAGGAAATCCAGCTAATGTAACTTGGAACTTCGATTTTTAAAATTAGAGCCCTAGTGTTGATTAAGTGTGAATTGGCGCTCAACGTTTGGCAATGACAGTGAGCTTGGTTTCCTCAGGTAACTTATAAACTTCTATGAAGAGGTTAATGGTGTAATTTAACGTTAAGTTATTTGTACTCTGCTGGTTTGAGTAAAAGTGTAAGATGACGTTGTGAAATGTCCTTAATCAAATTAATTCAGTTTGACTCGAAGGAAATAGACTTTTTCTTAGTTGGCATAGATGTTATAGTAACTATATCAAGTTGATGTATCTTACGTCTTGTTAGGCTCGTATAGAATCGAGATGTTTATTTTTTTACAGCAATCACAATCTTGTATCAGGCAACTAACTATTTTCCCTTAGTTGTACCACCTGACAAAAATGTAAAATGCTTACAAGATAAACTTTTCTATTTAATTTGCTTCTTGTATCGGTATTTTGACCAAGGTCCGTCGAATTCGCTACCAACATCTTAACAACTGTTAAGTTCTACCACAAAACAGCTGTATTTTCTTTTGGTGTGGAGAATAAGACAGGCGGTGAGGCAGTAGCATAGAGGCATTCTATATTGCTATTCAGAGTTGTCGAAGAATTCATATTTTTAGATTGCGTGTTCTATGACACAAAACTTTACTAGTATACAAAACGAGAAAACTTCCAACTTTTTCCATGGAAAACCTTACAATGTACATACACTTGAAAAGTTTTGTAGTATAAGTGGCAGATCCCTTGTTGTACTATGCCATTCAGTTAAGAAATTCTCAATTATATTTTATTTTAATTCTATCTAAAGCTACTTGAAATACTAAAATGTTTAGTCAGAATACAGCCGCCTCATGTGTGGGAATCTATATCCAGAAATCGAAAGGACTTATTTTTTAAATCCTCGTATGCGTTTAGAACAACTCAATGTTGATGGCACGAATAGACCCATAGTAAAGCGGTTACAAATGTTTTATTGGTATTTATTGTGAATAGATACACTGCTATGAAATTTGAAAAATTAATTGCAATTTAGTTTGACTTAAGACTTTTGTTGCTCTAATTCTGCATGACTTAACGGCATTTGCAAAAACCAAAGTCAAGTGAAGAAGAACTAGATCATTGTTAGTGTTTATTTTATATTGGTCTCTGTCCATTACCCTGAACACAAGTGATCATTAAATCAATATCATCAACACTCTACTGTTGATTGGCTGGAACGATATCGTTAAAAAAACTTTAACTTGAGAACATTTTTCATTTCTTCCGCCTGTTGTGTGGTCAACTTTCTTTTACACCAATTTCATCCATTATCAGATGTCCTCATCGCCTCACCCACTAACACGGTGGCTTAAAACTCACTTATATAATAAACGTCACAGCGTATGTTATTACTGGTCAAGTAATTGCTTTGATCTCAGTTGTACCGGCGATAGCATCTCGAAAGTGTTTACATTTTCGAAATGCCGCGTTGACGATAATGCGTTGTTCTGGATTATTCTAAAATTTTGACACTTTCACTTGATGCTTTTTGAGTGGAGAGTGGAAAGGATGATGTCTTACTGTACGTTATAAGGAATCTCCCAAGCAAAAAACAGTGTTATAAGTGTTACCCCTTTGGCTGAATCTCAGTTCCTTAATGAGGAATTACGTCGGGGGGTTGTATTATTCAGGCTTTCCCTTGTTTTATAGACACTCATTTCATAGACACTCTCACTTCACAGAATATTGATTTCATAGAAAACTATTTTCTGCTGAACTGGTGTTGATTTCATTTTATCTTGTGATGGTTACAAGTCTAACCCAACCTACGTGAATCATATTTAAGATAACCTGAAATCGACACAGGTTCAGCAGAAAATTGTTTTCTAAGAAATTAATATTCTGTGAAGTGATAGTGTCTATGAAATGTTTGTCTATAAAAGAAGGGGATAACATAATTCAGGTATTCAAATAACGGTGCCTCATTCTTATGTGGTCGCCGAAATTGAAGAAGACCTTATGGCGGTTGGCGGTTAAGCTGTTCTTGTAATTGCTATCATCAGAATAACATATCAGAACATAATAAATGCCAGTCGCCATGCAGTCCCGTTCGATTTAATCGGTGACTTATAAAGACAGCCCTTTTGTTTGTGTCAAAAGTTCACGTCGTCATGCTAAATATACAGCGTTTAAATCGCCATGCCATTATAATCACGATAAGCGATCTTATTTCCATAAGTTTCACTTAAGTAATGTTTCCATAATGATATCAAAATGATGTTAATTTACATAATATTTAATCGACGCTTCATCGAAAAACCATTCATTTGATGCAGCGAAAAGATCGCGGGAAAGATGAGAGACGCCATGTTTTTTTTATACTTATTTTCCCGTTCCGATCGGATGAATCACTCAGCAGTTCTGCTGCAAGATTTTGCAAAATATGATGATAATTTTAAATTTAAATCGCTGCGCATTTACGATTGAACGAACTCGTGTGAGAAATAATTTTCATTAACTATTATTATCATTATTTTTGTTTTTTTTTTTCTTACCGAATGGTAAGACAATACTACAATCTGAAGATTGCAATACTAATACGTCAAATGCGTTGACAACCCCGCTGATTAAGATGGAATGCCTCTTGTGTCTTTTGTTGTCAACCACTACATCATAACCTCATTTTTAGTCTTAAGAGTGTCATCTTAAGATTGCAAATATCTATGGGCTTCAGCGTCCACTTAACATCAGGTGGCCTGTTGCTCGTTAGCCGTCTCCAGCCCATTAAAAATCATTCGTTAAACAACCACAAACGTGAAGCAATTTACCGGTATTAGAAGGTTCGAATAGGCTGGGATAGTATAATCTCTAAGGAAAACAAGCTCCCTTGGTCGGCTATTGTCATGTCCTACGTATTGTTAATCGCCTTGCATTCCAACATTTCCCTTAGAGGTGCCTTTACGTGTACTCTGCGATCTAAAGCGTGTTAACAACTGTGTAGTGGTCGTCGTGGGTGTTCTTAGGACAACTGTATTCTTCAATGAGAAGATCAAATGTGAAAGAAAGTTCATGGATTTCATCTCTACCCAACGACCATGGGAAAAGAACTAATGTATTACCGCAGAATTTGATGATCCTATTCAATGTAACGCCGTAACAATGATTTATGCGTGCTGTTGGCCTCTGCTTATGCAGTTTATTGAGGAAGTTACTTAGATACTTAGTAGTCAATACTTTAAGTAACTGTGGGAATACCTTGTCGTGTGTAACAATTAATGGTTAGTTACTACCTATCAAATAAACTACCTTTTTTAAAACAGGGTGCGTTCAATCTGTTCCAGAGAGTAAGTTTTGTACTAAGACAGACCTAAATCTGGTTTTGGTAGTGACTCAGAATGCAAAGTCCAGCTCGTTAGTAATATTAGTTTTCTCAGTATTTCGTTCAGGTTTTCGTTAAAATATGCATGAATTGTTATGAATCAACCCGCGCCGTAAGGGGAGGTTGAAGAACCTTTTAAATATGTTCATCAACGTTTAATTTTTGTGCGTTAGTAACCTTAAGCAATTAAAACTGGATTGTTATCCTTTTTCACCGTTTAACATTTAAGTTTTCCTTGAAATTATGCCTAAATTGTTATGAATTGACCCGTGCAAACTTTTTAATTTGTCTCAGTAAGTATGAAGATGGCGTTATTCCTTCGTTCTTTATTAGTTTTGTCCATTTGATTTACTTTATCCAAAGACCCAAAGCTATCTTCAAGAGCAACAACTCGGTTGGTCCATTCTGATGCTTGAACAGGATTGTTTTTTTTCTCCACCGTTTAGCATTTAAGTTTTCCTTGAAAATATGCCTAAATTGTTATGAATTGACCCGTGCCAACTTTTTAATTTGTTCCAGTTAGTATGCAGATGGCGTTATTCCTTCGTTCTTTATTAGTTTTGTCCATTTGCTTTACTTTATCCAAAGACCCAAAGCTATCTTCAAGAGTAACTACAACTCTGTTGATCCGTTCTGATGCTTGTGCCTTAGGCATGGGTGCCGGTTTCACACCTTATGTTTGCGTTCGAGAACAACCAATTAATTATTATAAACGCCACAAGCCACGTGTCGAATGACTTGAAATATCTCGTGATAATCTGATGCAATCGAGGATCCGTATAATTTGTCTTAGCCGTTATCTTACTTCCAAAGCTGTCTTAATTACCGATTTAGAAGATAAAGCGCCGAGTATGCCACCTGCCTTGCATGAGGTATTGTCAACTAGCTTTCACTTCCCTTGGTAGACGTCTTTATTCTGGTTTGGGATTGAGATATTTTCGTGTTGCGTCATTTTGTCTTTCTTTTAAATCCATTCTCTATGGGTTCGCATAGTTTTATATGGACTAATAAAAACATTTAGTATAGATGTCATATTAATCGCGCGCAGTCGGCAAGCAGCTCCGCCACTCTGGGCGTTTGAGAACAGTTCCCCGTCGCATGGCACTTGCAGGTAAGAACCCGCGAGTGATTGGTCCCACCTTTTACGAACGTCTGCCCTCCGAACTTAAAAGCGAACCATCTGACAAAGCATTTGGACGCCGGCTGAAAAACCTTTTATTACAAAATCCATTATACTCAGTCAATGAGTTTCTGGACCTAAAATTATAATTGAGATGTGTTTTATGTGATTCCGTATGTAATGTTGCCTTTTAATTCTGATGTTTTGACATATTACTTTAATGATTGACTTATTTTTATTGCTTGTGCTTTGTGTTCCTATTGATTATGTTTTATTTTATTTTTTATTTTTTGACGATTTCAATGTAATTTCTTATACTTTGACACAACACGCAATGTATACTGTGACTTACTTTGGAAAATAAATATCATTCATTCATTCATAATATTCCTTAATACAGTATTTATAGGTATTTATATTACGTTATTTGATTGAAGGTATCTTTCAATTATATGGTTTTATATGATGTTATTTTTCACAGCTTATAGGAGTTATATAAAGTTAACCTAAGAGGTTTTTGTTGATTATTCGTGTATATGACTGGGTTATATATGTAACAAAACTCGTTTATAAGCAAATACAGTGTTTATTAACACAAACCTATTTTAAGTCACAAGAACACACGCGTAGGCTTTGGTTAGGTTGGGTGGCCTGACGCAATCTTTTGTATTAAACAATTGGAGTATTATAATCAAGATTTCTTAAAAAATATTGGTTGATTTTGATTCATCACATTTTTTTATTTTATTAAATTTATTGATTCATTCACGTATGTCGTTTATCGACACATTAGGTTTCATAGACGGTTAGAGGGTACCCTCAGACTGTCTTTAGACTATAAACTATCTATGTATCTAATTTCACGTTGATCAGTTGAGGCGTTGAACCAAGAAGACGAAACAGACAAACAAACGCATTTTTGCATTAATAATATTTATTTATTTGTTTATTAGGGATATCAACAGCTCATTACAATTCATAAAAAACAGTATTTTTTTTACAGATAATAGAGCCAATTAGACAGGCTCTTTATGTCCTGTATCTTCGTAACGTATGCCAAGAAATTTTATAACATTAAGTGCCACCGACACGCTTGGGGTGTTCATCTTACATACAGTTTCTATTAATTGAATTTAACCAAGTGAAAATAACTCCGTTGTGTAGATTACACTGTTCAGAATACGGCGGCGAGTGGCAAATATGTTTATTATTTTATTGTAATCCCGGCTTATCGCCCGAGTGCGTAAACAAGGATTACTTGCTACGTAACAATACGGGCGTGTTATAATATTTCAACGCTTTACTGGCACGGGACATTGACTTCAGATGCGTTGCTAAGTTGAATCTTTTGACGTGACGATGAAAAGAAACATTTTTGATGTTTTTTTATCCCATATAAAAATAAAGCACACATGCCACCAGTCTCTTATTTCATAAAGCTGACAGCTGACAATTCGATGTTTCTTGCGTAGGTAAGATGAAGCCCAGTAATGTAGGAACTCATTAACTTTGCAATGTATACTGAATTGTCACTTGTCACACATCTTTGTCAGATATAATGGGGTCTAAGGTCCATGGACATATGAAATCTCGAGACTACAAATGTTTAATGTTGATGATTGCCTTTATAAAAGAAAGAAATTAATTACCCTTCTAATAGGTTTGTAAAAAAACATGGTAATTTAGTAGGTTTGAATTGAGGCCATGGCAGTCTAGTTTTAATAACTGACTCCTGATAAAGCTAGTTGTTTGACGACACGCTAGCCTAGTTGGGAGTGACCCTGCCTTCGAAGCTAGGGGTCCTGGGTTCAAATCCCGGTAAGGGCAAATATTTGTGTGATGAGCACGAGTATTTGTTCCTGAGTCTTGGATGTTTTCTATGTATTTAAGTATATATTTCTCTATATAAGTAAGTTTATCGTTGTCTAGTACCCATAGCACAAGCCTATTTAGGGCTTAATTTGGGACTAGGTCAATTTGTGTGACATTGTCCCGTGATATTATTATTATTATTATTATTACTTGGTTTAAAGTTTTCACCAATTGCTTGCAGATTTAAATTCAAAATTGAAATTAAATGCAAAATAAGCTAGATTTTGAATCAGTGATAAAATTTTCGTCTTGGTCGTCATTACACGGTTTCGTATTTAAAATAATGCACACTGCGAATGGTAGCGACCGCCATTGCTTTGCGCTTGTTTTGTTTGGAAGTTATTCTTAGTAGATTAATTTATACGGTTTTACTCGTTTAATAATTTAATCAGGAGAATATCAAGAAGTCAGTGTATTAATTACAAAACATGTTGAGAACCCGGACAGCGGTTGTGACAAGTGACGTAGTAATGCTATGTGAAGAAATGTGGAAGGGAATAAGTTTTAAGTTTACCGAGAGCAACTGTTTTTTTTATGACAGGGTACCTGAAATAGAAGAAGAAATACATTTATTCACTAACCATAAGACACACATATTATGTACAAGAATTTAAAGATTAAAGAAAACAATAAAGGAAATGTGCGTTCCACGCCGCGGCAGTGAAAAAGACACTGGTTTAGGAAATGCTGAGGTTTCAGACACCTACAGCGCTGATTTTGAGCCAGTACCAGATGGTAAGCAGGATCTGAGAGCCATGGAAATTTGCAATCTAAAACTGCAATACTGTAAGACTGATATGCGCTGCCGACCTGGAGGACAATGGAATGCCTCTATGCTAGTCAATTAAACCAGTTGCTTATTCCCACTCTGGAACACAATTAGACGAACATCGCTGCTTGGCCGGATGGGCCCTACATAATGTCCTACTACCACTAACTACCACATGCTACAACTAGCCACTAGGTACCACTAGCTCATAAGATGGTTAAAATTTAATCTTCGATCAGAAGCGGTTTCATCAGTAAATATTTTTCAGCTTAGCGCGTTTTTGGTGGAGTCGTATGCTAAACTTGCATCTCCAGAACTTTCAGCATAAATCCGCTTAAAAAAATTACCGCTAGGTTTCCTTATTTGTCGATGCCCTTTCCTACCTAATCCTAAGGATTGCACGAAAACATTTAAATGTTGTGAATAAGTAAGTTAAAAATAAAACATCCTTAGCTATACGGATTTACGGCGTAGCACAAATTAATCAAATAAACCTTTTTAATTAGTGAATGTCATTGAAAAAAAACAATGTTATAAACCATTAAGGGTAATCGTTACATAGTACTCAAATAAAAATATAAAAAACCTCTGCTTTTTCTGATTTTGCTCCGCTACGCCACCTGTACAAAATAAATGTCCACGATATAGCCCGGGAAGTTATTGAGCAACCGAGCATCCTCTACACATGAAGTTGTCCAACTCCTCTAAGCCGCAGCCGGTGCAGTCGTCATGACCCCAACTTTTACATTGCACCCAGCCTTCATTTACACGACTTGCACCGTAACCTTCCTGGGCCTATATTCAGGTGCGTTAAAACGATATCGTGTTTGACTCGTTTAAGAATCGTTTATGTCACAGTCGCCATTATTGTAAATGACATAAGAGTTATCAAAACGTTGACAATACGGAAACACGTCAAAGACGATATCGTTACTACCGTGTAGAATCCCAGCCCAGAAGTATATACAAATTAGTCAAATACGATATCGTTATAACCCAGTTGAATAGAGGCCCTGGCAGTACAGACAAATGTTATCATTGCTAGTTTTTTGTTTTTGTGGGATTACTTCAAATAGGTTTATTTTTTGTTTCACGTCCCTGGGCCTCTATTCTACTGAGTTAAAACGATTCGTTTCACGTGTTTTAGTATCGTTTTTAACTTGGCCGCTATTACTGTCAAGTACATACATAGGAGTTATCAAAACCTTGAGAATGCGGCAACACGTCAAAGGCAATATCGTTTTTACCGTTTAGAATCTCGGCCCTGGTTGATATTTATTTTGACTGATTTATATTACTCAATTCATGTTTGTAAAAAGATTACGTCATAATTGCTGTTTTCCCTTTATGGTTTCGTGGCTATCTGAGAAATTGGCATGATATCCAACGGGACCATTTCAAGTACACGCTCCGGCTTAGTGGGAGTTGACGTCACGGCAGGTCCTGACGCTCAAACTGTCGACTTATCAACCAACGAGCAAAAGTCGTCGTATTTTTGAGTCATCTAAACTTCGGTAACGGAATCAAGTTTAAGGGAATATGTAGCAGATGATGGTGTCGTGTAACCAAGAAGTATACAGTCAATCTTGACCGGATTTCTCTATATATTTCCGCCGCACCAAAAAAATTATTCATAAGTTAATTAATGATACTTATGGCACCAAAATTCACAATTTAAGTTACATATATTCATTTCACAACTGACGTTTAAATTTTTCGTCAGATGGTTAATTTTAAGTTTTGCGGGTAGACGCTCATAGTACGTGGGACCGATGACACGCGGGTCTTAGATGCAATTATTTTGCAAGTTCACTATAATAAAATATCTGGGCTTTTCATAATTGGCTTAGTGTGTTGCGGTCCTATAATGCGTACACGCATGTTATTTTCCTTGACTCGACATTACTGTAAACAACGTTATGGTTGAGTTACGATCGTGCTTGAACCATCTCCGCGGCGCCAGACTTGCTTAGTAACAGTTTACTTTATTTTTGAACAGATATTGTGCTGGAATCTTAAAGGAGCCATAATTGTAAATAGTTATAAGTCAGTGCTGATCGCAGGCGTAACACATTGAAGTTATCTACTTATTTGTTACAAAACTTAGTAAATGGTTAAAAGCTAAGTTTTCCTACTTGATTTATCAACATCATTTAAATTAAATGGATAGAAACCCCGGGTAATTGTGACTCTTACTTTCGGAACGGATAACTTTTAAATGTTCCAAACTATTTTCATCAAACCTAGCTAAGGAGCTTGCACCAAAGCCTAAAGTGTGCGACCCCAGTTAAACAAGCTTTCAAATAAAAAAACAGGTCTGTATCGGTCCATCCAGTTGGGGATTTCGATGCCAAAGACAGACACACAGACATAGGCGTCAAACTTTTAACGTGTTGTTGAGTTAAGTTCCCCGTGCAATGGATCTTAAAAGGATAATTTAAAGGATAGTTACTTTTACTGTTGTTTAAATCGAAAAAAGCATATTGACTTACATAACTGTGCTCTTATCCTGAGTTTTTCTTTTAGCAGGTACTAAGGTATAGTTCTCTGACACTTCTGACGGCTGTGGATAAAAGTTTTCTGGTTGCTGTTTTAGTATCATCACCATCTTACTGACGAAGGCTTTCCCCAAAGTCCTCCATTATACTGTGGTGATGGTAGTTCATTATTTCATAAAACTGTGAATGTAATTAAGGATAATATTAGAAAACTAGAAGACGCCCTCGACTTCGTACGCATAGAATTAGTTTTCCGCGACTCCCCCTATGTGTATGTAGACGACACTATTAAATCACAATTTTATAGTGTCGTCTATATAGTGTTAAATACCTCGTTTATCGCTATTTCCTCGGGGACTCGTAAAAAGTATCCTATGTCCTTCCCCGGGACCTTAGTTATGTCCATACCAAATTGTATCTGAATCGTTCAGAGTAAACAAACTCTTCAGCTTTATATATGTATTATTATAGAAGATAAACATTATCTATCAAACACCAATGTAGCTTGTTCAGATGCGTTCTCCGAAAGATTGCCTTTGACAGTCCTCTGTGTTAGCTCGAAAAGCATTCTGTGTCCTTAATTTTAATCTTTATACCATATATATATGTAGCACAACCTCTACAATGCCATACTTTTACAAACTCCCTCCCCATCCTAATTTAATCCGTAGACTTATATTAGTGATGTATATAATATTATAAATCAGTCAGGAGGCGGCTCGTGATTGGCGGACAGACGGCAGCCGTCGTGTCGGCATGCGCGCACGCATCTATTTACATTAGAATTTAAATTATTGCTGTTTTATATATAGTAACTAGTAACTGATTGAAATTTTACATTGAGAACTTAGTTTTAAAAGAAAGAAAGACAAAGTAAAATGTTTCCGAAAAGGTTTTTTTAACACAGTTGCTCAAAAAGTGGTACTTTTCGTAGCTGTATATATATATATATTTTTTTTTTTTATAAATTGTACATAACATTTTGTGTTCACTTTTTTTTTCCTCGCCAAACTGCCACAACAGTTTGTTGGCGAGACAGCGGAAAAGTTCGTAGTATCGTGCGGAAAGTTGAATATTACGCACTAGTGCTAGTGTGCACTAGTGTTTTCCATTTTTTTTAATATAATTTTGTTTCAACTTCCAAGCCGTGCATCCAACCAAAGAGTTTGCATGTTCAACCACTTTTTGATTACGTCATTTAGATTTTTATTGAGACTATACATAGGTAATATAATTTAAAATATTAAAATGAAATACATACATACATACATACATACATACACACATAAAATGTATCTAGGTAATATTAAAAAAAACAGCTCTCATTAAGATGGCTGAATCTGAATTAGTATTACGAATGATTTGATAATGCATAAGCGGTAATGCATAAAGGTGAATTCACATTACACCATGCCGAAACCAGGCCTAGCCCAGTACGGCGTAATGTGAATCCACCTTTATGCATTACCGCTGATTAATAGAGATTATACTTTTTGATTTTTAAATATAGGTAATTAAATTACTGTGACTTTTTTTATTTGGCTGAATGGTCACAACCGTTGCCATTTCATAAAGTCTGTGTCAATTAAAAGTAAAATTGAGTCTTATAATAGTTTTATTTACTGATTTATTTTGTTCCATTGATATTTTTTCGCAAATGTATTAAAAAACGTCGTTTGATACACGGGCGGAACTGTCATTTTAACTCGTCCCGAGTCTTGTCCCTCGCTTGCAGCTCGGGCCAAGTTACTTCGGGACTCGTGTAAAATGACATACTTTCCGCACTTGTATCAAAATGTACTATTATAGTGGCTAAACAATTAAAGTCCTTGACGGTACCTATATTTCTGGGTTTCTAGTTAAAAAAAGTGTATAAAGTAGGCTTAACTCGTAAGAAAAAAGGGTATAAATCTTAAACTGACCTAGATTGAAACCCTTTTCACTTGGTCTTAAGAAGACTTACGAGCATACCCTTTTTCACTACGTCGAACCTAGCATGATTCTAAATTTAATAAACAGTGTGTCGCCTCAAGTGTCAGTTATCACTATCTGTATTTGGTGATTGCATCTACAAATGGTATTTAGTCACAAAATTGGTTTCTGCTATATAATGCGCACGTCGCTCAAGGATTGTTGTTTATTATTTGAAACTTGTGCAGTTCAATCTCTGTCCCCATCATTTTATTATTATATTGTGTCGTTGGAGGAATTGTTCATGGTGTGTTTTTTTCCATAACGGTTATATTACTCTAAAATTATAGGTACTTTCTCTATTTGTGTCCTGTTTTTTCTCCTGATCAAATAAATGATTATGAACTTAAAAATAAATAAGTTCCATGGTGCGTTCTATACGTTGATTTTCTGATGAAGCTCGCTTTAAGGTTACCTATCGTTATGTATTACCCCTTGAGATATGTGTAATTCCATACTGGGTTCAACATTTCGACGTCCTTGTACGACTTCGCTACAATAGCCTTTTGTCTAGCAAAAAAGCAATCCTGTTTGGCCAACGGTTTCGCTAGACAAGTGCTAATAGGGCTTAAAAGGATCACAAACATATTGAGTCATGGTACCTAGGAATTAGCTGTTAAGCTACATGGCTCCGGATTTCTAAAATCTTTTTGCTATTACCTGTCTTTCTACTCCTATAGGCTTTCTTATCCTTTATTATTTATATCAAGTCAAGGACACTCCAGATCCAACCTAGAGGATGCCAGGGCGGATCGCCGGTCTACAAAAACAGTTACTCTCTCAAAATTCTCCAATCAAAAACGAAAATAATCGCCTCATACTAAACCTCATACCATACCACTAAGTAGATTAGGTACCTACTTTAAATTATTATTTGTGATTATTGAAAATAGCTACAGCATCATTGCAAAAGGGCGTTACACACCTTTTAAACGGGATCCTATCATTTCATAACCAACGTTTCACATATGATTCATTTCACAAACATATAATTTGACTACCCGCGTTTTTTTACGAAACTGTAAATAATTCTGGATTAATTTCAGGACCATCGTGCAAATGTGTATATGTATATATGTGTGTGTGTGACCCTATAGGTTAGGTTAGGTTAGTTTTATAATAATCCCGAAATATTTGTAGTTACAGGAAAAAAGCGGGTTAGCAAATGAATACGAGTAGGTTGCGAAACGATGCATTTGTCAAAGATTTGTCGGTGAAAAGGCAGAGAACCCTTTTAAACAAATATGGTAACGGTTAAAGTCCCTAGTCTTCTTCAATAAACATTTATTTACGACCAGTTATGTTAGCGTCTCCATTAGAAGTATTTATAAACGCAGTCGCTCCCGCGGCTCCCTAGGGACCTGTGACATAGTCCCCTCAAAGTCAAAGACAGTAAACTTCGATTGTTAAAAGTTCATTTGATAGTTGTCTAATGAGTTTCTGTAGGTATTTTGGGAGTTTAAATTACTTTGACATTCAATGTTAATGGATTGTTTTTGATTTAGTTTGCGAAGTTCCTTGGTGTGTCTAAAGTGGGCGTCGGATTGTCATTTTTTTTATACTTAGTGAATTTGGAGAGGCATAAGCATGTTTTTTTCTCAAAATAAAGCAGTAATGTTAAGTTATAAGCAAAGCTTACACTGACGCATATCCTAAATAAAGGTAAATACGTTGAAAGAAAAGTGATGATTGGTCAGACAAAACTAGCACTTTTATAACTCACTAACAAATAATAAACAAATGTTCAGTCATTTCCTTCGAAAAGTGTGTGTGTTGTAACAAGTGTGAGTGTAGCACCATTCTGTGCCAAGTAGAAGAACATCATCGACGAGAATCTTTC